>LN483446.1:402934-630727 GCA_900002565.1 Culicoides sonorensis | reverse complement strand
TTTTTTTGAAAAGCAACAAACAAAACTCAGACACCATTAAGATGGTGAGATGGAGAATCACAGTGCAAGACTTGACAAGTACAATGACAAAATTCGTTCAAATGAAAAAATCTTGATTAAAGTTGACAATTTTATATGATTCAAGCCTTCAAAACGTATCAAGGCAAATTTGAAATTGATATTAATTTAAAAGAAAAGAACAACAATAATATTATCAGAGAACAGTTTAAAGGGGTATGAAATTTCCACATAACATGATACAATAACAATGTGTCAAAGAAGCCATTTTAAACAAATTTTTCACAAAACACTTATTGATCCAAAACCATTTCAATTTCATTGTAAAATTATTGATGAATTGTCACAAAAACAAGAATTTTTCTTCATATTTGTCGTTTCGTGTAGTGATTATCGTAATCCGATTATATTTTTAAAAATGAAAAATGAGAACTATGGTTATAAGTAATCATAGATAACAATGAGCAGCAAAGACATTCTTAGAATAAAAGACCATTTAACGGTATTTAGCTTGATATTAAATTTCCTTCCATCCCAGTCAGGATTTTCCTTCATATCTTCTTAAACTTTTTTCATGTACACTGTAATGCATTAAAAATTACATTCGTCAAACGCCCTGTAAGCGTCAATCAATGATCTCCGTCTACTGACCAAATCAATTTGTATTGCGGGCCGTTTTGAACTAAAAATTAAAAGACATTTAAGTCCAGTTTTCTTGAAAGGACCCTCACCCTTTTAATACTCCATTTCATCCATATCTTAGACCTAAGTTATGAATTTATAATAATTATCATGGTTCAATGTGTGCAAATGCAACACTCGTTACAGTACAGGAAAAAGATACAATGGCAAGCAATTTATGAAGAGTGGCAACGCCGCATCCAACTGACAGATGACACATTTGACGTCTGTCTCCTCACTTCTGATGAAACTGTCGTGCATTGCACATGGTGAAAAATATTAATATTAAATTAAATTAAAATAAACTCATGTAATTAGTGTAAATACTTTATTAAATTAGTAATAAAATAAGTGTAATTGTAAACAGAGTAGCGCTTGGTGTTTCCTTAAAATTTCATTGGTTCCAGGACTCACAGGTTTGTGCCCACGTTTATTCCACGTTGATCCAACAAATAACACAAGTTATTTTTCCACATTAACAGGTTGTGGTTCCCTCCACGCAAAATGGACACATCAGCTTTTAACACCTCGGGTCTGCCAGCATTTAATGGATCAAATTTTTCTGTGTGGCGTGCAAGATTAGATTTTGTATTTCGTGAAAAGCACTGGTTGGACTTAATCGATAAAGAGCCAACTGAAGAGAATTTAAATGAAAATGAGTGGAAGAACAGGGACAACAAAGCCATGAATTTGATTGTAAGATGTATTGCTGACTCACATGTGGAGTATGTTGTTGACGAAAAAACGAGCTATGGAATGTTAAAGAAATTAGAATCGGTTTTCCAACGTAAAACCATTGGAACGAAAATACACTTGAAAAAATCGTTGTTGTCATTGAAATGCACAGAAGGTAAACCACTAGATGTCTTCTTTAAAGAATTTGATGCCGCGTCACGATCATATAAGGCGGCGGGAGGAACATTAGAACCTCTTGAGGAGATTATTCATCTTTTGTCAGCAATGCCGGATTCATACAGTCAAGTCGTAACTGCACTCGAAACATTAGACGAAGATGTTTTGACAGTCGAGAGAGTCAAGAGCAGACTACTCGAATGTGAATTGAAACAAAAAGGTCCTGCTTCGAGTTGCAAAGTTGATGACGTTGGTTCAGCGTCGTTTAACACTGGATCAAAACAAATAAAGTGCTATATCTGTGGGAAGTTAGGTCACAAGGCAAACAAATGTTTCAACAAAAAGAAATTTAGAAAACAATCGAATGCAACAGTAATGAAAAGTAAAGAAGGCCGTTCCAACAATGAAAGTAGTTCCCGGTCTTTTGCAATGAACTCATACAAAAATGATCATGTGACTGAAAATCTCCAATTCAAAGCAATTATTGACTCAGGTTGCACTGACCATGTAATTAACAACAAAGATTTCACAAGTAGTGACAATTTATCATCAATATGTTCCATCAATGTAGCCAAGAAAGGTGAATCAATGAGTGCATCAAAAGCAGGTGATATCAGTATCAGAACGGTTGTTGATGGGCGGGAGGTGAATGGAACTCTTCAAGATGTACTTTTAGTTGAAGATGCTCGCTTAAACCTCATATCAGTAAGTCAAATAGATAAACGTGGTGGAAAAGTCGTTTTTGAAAAAGGTCAAGCCACAATATACTTGAATGATGACGTTATTGGAACTGGGTTTTTGGAAAACGGTTTGTACTGGTACAAATTTAACGTTAATTCACCCGAAGTTCATGTCTCAATCACCGACACGTTGTTGTGGCACAAACGGCTAGGTCATTTAAATCACCAAGGACTTAGTAAGATGATTAAGTCTCGTATGGTTGATGGTATAAATTGTAAAGTCAATGATAGTAAACAGTTTTGTGACACATGTGCAGTCTCAAAGCAAACCCGTAATCCGTTTGACGGAACCAGAACTCGTGCAAAACGCCCACTTGAACTCATTCATTCCGATGTTTGTGGACCCTCATCAATTGAAGGGTATGATGGTGCTAAGTATTTCGTCACTTTCATAGACGACTGGTCGCACATGGTAGTGGCATACTTGTTGAAAAATAAATCAGAAGTACTTGAATGTTTCAAATCATTTAAAGCGATGGCTGAGGCGCACTTCAGTAAATTTAAAGTCAGTCGACTCAGGTGCGACAATGGTGGTGAATACACGTCTAATGAGTTCAAAAAGTTCTGTCGTGAGAAAGGTGTCACATTGGAATATACTACTGCATATACACCACAACTTAATGGCGTATCTGAGAGGATGAACCGCACTTTGGTGGAAAAAGGTCGAAGTCTACTCTGTCAAGCAAATCTTCCAAAAACTTTGTGGGGAGAAGCGCTGTTGACGTCAGTATATTTAACGAACCGAAGTATCACAAATGCAGTCAAAGGCAAGACACCGTATGAGATGTGGTACAATGACAAACCTGATCTGTCACATTTGAAAGTGTTTGGTTGTACCGCATTTGTTCACATTCCAGCAGAGAAACGTTCAAAGTTTGATGACAAAAGTTATAAATGTATTTTAGTTGGGTATGGCTCCAACGGTTATCGATTGTGGGACAACAGCAAGCACAGTATAGTTTACTCACGTGATGTCAAATTCAACGAAAGTTTGCTAGGTCTTGAATCAGGTACACATGATTATTACAGTGAAGAACCAGTTGATAGTTGTGATGACTCAAATGTTCATACGAAACTACATCAAACACCGTCATCAATCGTAACTCGTCAAAAATCAAGTACAAGTACACCGTATACTGGTTCACGACCGTCGCCAATTCAGTTGACACCAATTAATGAAACAGTAGTCGAACAAAATTCCACAGTAGATAATTTTCAGACTCCAGCTGTGAATGTACCCCCTCAAACAATTGGTCGTCCAAAACGAATTGTCAGAAGACCGTTACGTTATGATGAATACGAAACTGACTTCCAATCACACTATGCTTTCAATTTGGTAAGTGATATCCCAAATGACTATAAAGACATTTCAGGTCGTGATGATGAAGATCAGTGGTTGGATGCTGTTGCTGAAGAAGTTAACTCGTTAAATGAAAACCAAACTTGGACACTTGTTGAAAATCCTGGAAATGTCAAATTACTTGGTACTCGTTGGGTATTTAGAAAGAAGTCAGATTCTAAATACAAAGCTAGGTTAGTAGCCAAAGGTTACATGCAACGAGACATTGATTATTCGGAGACCTACTCACCTGTAGCTCGATTGCCGACTATCAGAGTATTGCTTGCAGTAGGATTGAAATTTAATATGCACTTCTGTCATATGGACGTGAAGACAGCTTTCTTGCATGGCATAATAGATGAAGATATATATTTAAAGCCTCCAGAAGGCATTCTAATTCCTGAGAATTATGTGTTGAAGCTTCAGAAGTCTTTATATGGATTAAAGCAGAGTCCGCGATGCTGGAACAATCGATTCGATACCTTCATAACCTCGATTGGTTTCAAAAGGTCGTTAGCAGACTACTGCCTTTATGTTAAAACAGACAGTGACGTCAAAATCTACATTGTGTTGTACGTAGATGACTTGCTCCTGTGTAGTAATGATGATTCAGCTTTAGAAGTCGTAAAATCTAAACTTTCACGTGAATTTGCTATGAAAGACCTCGGAGAAGTAAGTTGCTTTATGGGAATCAATATTTCTATCAATCCCATTGAAAAAGTTCTAACAATTGATCAACAAGATTACGTTGATAAGTTACTCATGAAATTTGGTATGAATGATTGCAATGGATGTCAAACCCCACTTGAACCGAATTTAAAACTTAGTAGAGAATTAGATGAAGAGGTCATCAACAAACCGTTCCGTGAAATAATTGGCTCCATGATGTATTTGATGCTTACATGTAGGCCAGATATCTGTTACTCTATATGTTACTTGAGTAGATATCAGGATAAGGCTACCGAAACTCATTGGTCTCATTTAAAACGAGTTTTGAGATATCTTAAACACTCCAAGGACTTGGTGCTACAATACAAACCTAACAGTGATGATCCACCTCTTGTTGGTTACGTAGATGCAGATTTTGCTAATGATGTAGATGATCGTAAGAGCACCACTGGTTATTTGTTCAAGGTCTTTGGTTGTACCGTTTTATGGTGTTCCAAAAAACAAGGTAACGTGTCTAAGTCTACCACCGAATCAGAATTTGTCGCAGCCTCGGAAGCTTGTTCAGAAGCAGCATGGTTGTCAAAGTTGTTGATTGACTTGGATGTTGATCCTCAGTTACCAGTTACAATATTCGAAGATAATGCAGGATGCGTGTTCATGTCACAGACCCCAGAAACGAAACGAACGAAACACATAGACGTGAAATTCCATTACATACGTGAGTGTTGTTGGAATGGAAAAGTTAAACTTGTAAAAATTTCGTCAAATGATCAAGAGGCTGACTGTTTAACAAAGAGTCTCAGTAAGGTCATATTTTGGAAGCTCCTGTACAGAATAGGCATGCGTCGAGAGGGGCTGAAGAGTGGCAACGCCGCATCCAACTGACAGATGACACATTTGACGTCTGTCTCCTCACTTCTGATGAAACTGTCGTGCATTGCACATGGTGAAAAATATTAATATTAAATTAAATTAAAATAAACTCATGTAATTAGTGTAAATACTTTATTAAATTAGTAATAAAATAAGTGTAATTGTAAACAGAGTAGCGCTTGGTGTTTCCTTAAAATTTCATTGGTTCCAGGACTCACAGGTTTGTGCCCACGTTTATTCCACGTTGATCCAACAAATAACACAAGTTATTTTTCCACATTAACAGGTTTGTGCCCACGTTTATTCCACGTTGATCCAACAAATAACACAAGTTATTTTTCCACATTAACAATTTAAACAAAAAATGCATAAGAGGGTTTTATAATAGTGAAAAAATAGGAAAAAAATGTAAACATTGTTTCTACTTCTCCATACACAGACACAAATTTTGTTGAAATAATAGAAAACAGAAACATAAAATACTTAAAAAAAAAAGAGTTGTATAAAAAATTTTACATGCGTGATACAAATACGCAGTAATGTCGTAAAAAAATGTAAAACAAAGCAGAACAGTTACAAACGATCGTTTAAGGTAACAATTAGAATACTTCAAATATTTGAACAAGTATAAGAGTTGCAGTGGCATAGGCGGAGAGTGCATCTGTAAAGTCCATTTATAGGTTTTTTTTTATATTGAATAGAACAGGAAACGAATGGACACAATAAAACAATCTTTGTAAGGCCTTATTGTCTTACATGTTCCAAACATTCAAAAAAATGCAATGGAAAATTGAAAAATAATAATAGCAATTTTTTATGATAGTAATTGAAAGTCTATTGTTGATATTGCAAAATTGGTAGCAAATTAAAAAGGGAATACTTCTGGTTCTTGTTATATGAATTAATTGGGGTGTATGGATTGCATATGATCGATATCAGTAGCAGCATAAGCATCATTGATGTGAAAATGAAATTTGACTCAAACAAAATAAAATTGCTGCTATTTTTTAGTGGATGAGATGATTCAGTAGTTAGCATACTGGATTATCAATCTAAAGGTTGGCTATTCGATTCCCGGTTGGGTCAAGAAACTTTACAATTTTAAATGTCTTTTTTAATGCGGCTACTCAATTTCAACTAACATAATTACTTAGTTGGCTATACAACCAATTACTTAGTCAAAGCCGGTTGAAGGATCTGTTCATAGTGCACCAATCTTGCATCACTTTTTGGCAGTTTTTCACTCTAAACGTCCTCAGATCCGAATGGACGTTGTTGATTCACCTTGCTTTAGGTTAATTTGAGTTAAAGGCTTGATAAAGGTAGCAACTGCTTGGGTTGACAGAATAAAAGCTGATACTAATTACGAGTATATTCAATTGACTCAACTGATGATCTGAGTGCAAGCTTAGTAAAGATTTAAGGATAGTCATAGTGGTGAACGTATCGCATACCCGTTATCATCATCCGAGGGACTTAGCTTTGTCCTGTGATCCCAAAGAGTCGCCATCTTTATCAAGCCTTTAACTTAAATTGAGTAGCCGGAAAAAGTGACATTTGAGATTGTAAAGTTTCATGGCTGGAGTGTGAATTGAACTGTTAACCTTAAGATTGAAAGTCCAACATGTTAAGAACTGCACCGTACGATCCCCAAATGATGCCCTTAGTGTCACATTTGTATATGAAGCATTCATTCACGTTAACAGAAACAATTGCTCAAAATTTCATTTGAGCTATAAATTAAAATGAATTTTACTTACCTGAACTCGGCCTGCTAAGGTAATTGTTTGCATAGGGTAACAAAATAATCCCTGCATTAGCTCCTTAGTATGAGCACTGCCTCATGTAGTTCCATCTAAAGTTTAATCAACTCATCTTCCATTTTATTGCCTTTTAAATTCAATAAGTTTTGAATTTGTTGACAAATTGATCAATTTCTCCAATTAATTTCATTCCAAACTCTTCAAGATTGATATTTTTTTTTCATAAATATCTGAATAAAATAAAAAAAAATAAATTTAAAACTAAATAAACTTAAATAAAATAATTTTTCAAAGGAAGTTATTTATTAATTTAATTTTATTTGTATAATAAACGTAATAAAATAAAAAAAGTAAACTGTCAAAGTCTTGCACTGTTACCGTGAAAATTTACTGCAAAAATATGTAAAAGAAGGGTAATTTTATTTGCACCACACCACACCATCTTCTTCTTCTTATTATTATTATGATTATTAATATGAATATTAATATTATTTAACATAACCTATTGAACGTAACTTGAATAACTGGAAATAAAATGTGCTCATATCTTTTATTATTATAAAATTATATTTTATTTTCATTTTATTTTATTTTATTAAATTTAATAAAAAAAAATAAAAAAAAAATTACTTACATTTTTGTTTTGTTCATATTCAACGAATGTTAAAAAAAATTTTTATATTTTTTGAATGTTATTTGTTCGTGTTCATAAATGTTTATTTTATATTCCCATTTGTGTTAATTTTGATGGGAAATGCTGTATTTTGCAGTTAATTTATTTGACTTTTTGGTCATTAAGGTTTTTTTTAAATATTTTTTTTGCATTATTTTCGAATCAAGGAATTTACTTAATTTTGATATTAATTCAGTCTTAATCCAATCCTTAAAATTGAATGTTAAAAAATACGATTAAAGAGAAGATTTTTTTTTTAATTATTAATATCAAAGTTTTCATACATACAAAGGTGATATCCCAGACATCGTTTATTCTATTATCCACTTTTTTTCATATGCACTTCATAAATGCAAATACAGTGCAAACATTGTATAAAAGTCTTTAAAAATAACACAAGTATGCTTTTTATGGTATGAAATGTAAAAAAAAATGTAAGAAGAGCCATCACACTTTTTTTTCATGTTTTTAGTAAAAAGTTAGTTGTATATGTGCAAACACATGAAAAAAAAGTCTTTTAATGAGTTGAGCCAGACTCTATACAATCAAACGTTGTTTTGTTTCTTCATTTTGCTTACATGTGTTTACTATTACTGAACTATAATTATCATTTTCCGCTTTTTTGTTATTTCACTTTTTTTTTGTATGGTTATATTTTGGACTTACTTTATTATTACCATGATGTTCTGTAATCTATGTATTTTGTTAAGTTTGTCCAAAAAGAATGTTAAGGAACAAGAATCCGTATTGTCCTAGCTCATTACGAGACTTTTGAAATGAACTGAACTCATTACGAGACTTTTTCGAAATGAATCGAACTAATAACGAAACTTTTTCGAATTGAATCGAACTCATTACAAGACTTTTTCGACATGAATTGAACTCATTACGTTACTTTTTCGAAAAAAAATTGAACTCATTACGAGATTTTTTCGAAATGAATCGAACTCATTACGTTACTTTTTCGAAATGAACTGAACTCATTACGTTACTTTTTCGAAATGAACTGAACTCATTACGTTACTTTTTCGAAATGAATTAAACTCATTACGTTACTTTTTCGAAATGAACTGAACTCATTACGAGATTTTTTCGAAATGAATTGAACTGATTACGAGACTTTTTCGAAATGAATCAAACTCATTACGTTACTTTTTCGAAATGAATTAAACTCATTACGTTACTTTTTCGAAATAAATCAAACTCATTACGTTACTTTTTCAAAATGAACCGAACTCATTACAAGACTTTTCGAAATGAATCGAACTCATTTCGAGACTTTTTCAAAATGAATCGTACTTATTACGAGACTTTTTCGAAATGAATCGAACTCATTTCGAAACTTTTTCGTAACGAATCGAACTCATTACGTTACTTTTTCGAAATGAATCGAACTAATTACGATACTTTTTCGAAACGAATCGAACTCATTACAAGACTTTTCGGAAACGATAGAACTCATTACGTTACTTTTTCGAAATGAATCGAACTCATTACATTACTTTTTCGAAATGAATCAACCTTTTTTTAAGCCTCTGCGAGACATTTTTGGTGATACTTCGTTGAAAATTAATCCAAGAAAAGTCTCCGTTCAATGTAAAATCCCTGAAAATAAAAATTCAAAAAAAAAAATCTTTAATGACGTAACAAAAATTACAAATTGACATCTTAAATATCATCAATTTCACATTTTATATCAGTCTATTCATTTTATTGGCAATTTATTTTTTTTCTTTGCATCTCTCATATACACACACACTATTCCATTTATATTGAACTTACCATATATTTTACCATCGAAATCTTGTGACATTAATATGCAATTTATTTCATTTTATATTCACGCTTTTATACTTTACTTCTTATTTTTATATGTTTTTGAATTGACTAATTTATTTTTAAAGTTTTTTTTTGTGTGTGTCGTTCTTTCTTTATTTTATATTTATTAATTTTGTTGTGCAATATCTGACTTTTGTTTTCGAAAATTAAAAAGAAAGGAGTTAATGGGAATATGTTTCGGTTTTTTTGTTTTAAGGAATTTGATCATATACGATGTCAAAATTATCATGTCTTTTATTATCATCACCCAAAAAAAAAAAATTCTTTTAATATGAAATACGAGAATTCAAAGAAGCTAGGAGTGAAATTAAAATTGTGTGTCCTTTATGGAATTCTTTTTCTCCTTATATCTAATCAAATACATTAACAACATTCTTCATTTTAACATAAATATTGGAAAATATATTTTGTATGTGATCAATACTAGAATAAAGTGCAACCTGTAAATTAACTTTCATAACATTTTAAGAAACAAGAGAAACCTGCATTTGTCATTTTTTTTCTTGTTTAATTCACTTTACTTTTTATCAAGAAGGTATCAGAAATGTGCAAAAAAAAACACAGAATTACCTACCGCCTTGTTGCGACAACATTAATTCTGGTATTTTATACATCTTGTAATAATGGCAATAAACAGAGTGTCGTCGATTTTTTTTCTTCTGTTTAAAAGTAAATTTAGAGAAAAGTCATGTTTTAGCGCACCAATCAAGTAAAGTAATGCTACTAATGGAATCCACTAGTGAACATGACTCGCATCCATAATAGGTGATCACAGGTTTCCACTTCTTTATCATCATCATTAGTATTTATAAAATGAAAATCATTTGCACAGTTGGGTTTTGATTTGAAATGGAAGCAAAAATAAAATACAAAAAATCTTGAATAATAATTATTATTATAAATGCGATGAGACTGCAAAGTTTTTAACTGATTTTAAAGTGTGCGTTTTTTTCTTCTCAGTTCAAGTCTCATCGTATTGCACTAATATCAACTTTGATAATATTAGTTAGCAACTTGTTGTTACATACCTTAAATAAAGAGTATGTTAAAAAAGAACAAATGTAAAAATAAATAAATTAAGAATGCAGTTATTTCATTAAATGAAGTATTTAGTGTAATGTTTCAACAATATTAATGATATAAATGATGAGTAAAAAAGGTTTTTTTTTATGATTGGAACAACATGACACGGGAAATTGAGCGTTGATGAGCAAAATATAATTAAAAAATCAAAAGAAATAATAATTTATTATCATAAATTAATTAATTATTGAAGTTTTCAATATCAAACGAATCAAAATTCATTTAATGAGTGATTTTTTTTATTGATTTACTGCAAAATCTTTTTTGTTTGTCAAAGTGACTAAAATGAGGAGAGGAAAATGATACCTTACTATTGAAACTTATAAACTTTGTAGGCTTTTGCTTACATAGCATAAATTTTTCTTCAGTGGTTCGCCTTCTACGAGTATTTGACGTCAAAGACGTGAAAAATCATGAAATCGAGAATTTTGGCTTTAGAGGATTTTTTTTCGAGAAATTGGACAAAAATTCAAAAGTACGGTTTTTGAGGTATACTCAATAACTATGTAGCCATAGCTCGAAGGTAAACAAAATATTCAGCCAACTTATAGATCTATTCAAGATCTTCAACATTGCCATACACCACTTTTCCAGTTTTAGTACAAAAAACATGATTTTTGGGTGAAAAACCCGCAAACGAAGCGTTTTTTTGCAATTTTTGGCCAATTTGACCTAGTTACATACGATTTTTGACCTTGAAATGTTCTACAAAAATGTTGCCTTATTTATCCTGAACAAACTTGCCATACATCACTTTTGTCCTTTTCATACAAAAAAATTGGTTTTTGAGTGAAAAATTTAAAGTACGATACAACAGACATGTCAGTACGATTGATTTGATTAATCATAATTTTAACAGCATTTATCAAAGAAATACACTTATGGTGTATTCAGCAAACTTGTAGAAAATTAATAGTTCTTTAACTTTTTCTTGGGTGGCTTTAATAGTTTTCATATAAAAAAATTGAGCTTTCATCAAAAAACCCCAAAAATTACACGAAAATTGACAATTTCGTTCAAATTACTATTATTATTATTTTAATAAAATTAATATGAAAAAAAAAATTATTCATCTTGGAAGACATCTATAAGATCAATCTCTAGGCTTTCTTGTTGATCTTCTTCTTCAGCAACTTTTAAATTTCCTCGCCCCAGTCTACCCAAATAACTTTTAATTTGCTTGATTTCAAGTAAGTCGTTTGAAAACTCATTTCGCTTTTTGGAATATATTGCCTCGGGCGTCATATGATTTTTTGTAAATATTTAACCTAACTGAATAACATTGATCTCAATAAACTTTTCGTTAATGGAACAAAAATAATCAAAAGGAAATCTAAAATAAATTACTTATACATGATCCACTAGAAATCACTAAAAAATAATAAATTGATTGACAGGCAGAATTTTACAGGATCTTATCTTTGATTGACTACTTGATCTGAAAGAACACTTATTTAATATTGACAGAAGCGAATCAAGTATTTGCAGATTCTGTCTTTAGCAAGATGATACGGCTAGTCATGTTCAATACGAATGTGAGACGATAGCCCCGACTAAGCTACAACACTTTGCAGAAGAATTTCCCAACCCACGTACCATAATTACGATAGATCCCCTTCAGAACTTCGACTGACGATGATTGAAGTCGAATAGATCTCATGAGATGGACGCAAGATCTTCTCAAGATCGAAGAAGCCTTCGAATTCAATTACTGAATCCCAGAAAAAATTGTTATCACACGAAAAAATCTCATTTTCCAACTTACAATGTCGAACCAATTTCCTAAGGGTCGAGAACTCATTTTATACCGATGAGACACTAACTAATTTTATTTAAAGTAAAAATATTAATTAAAGACAGAAATTAAATAAACATAAGGAAGCCCTTTTTACACCCTTTTAAATTCAAATCAACACCTATCAGTAAAATTTAAATTTAATAATAAAATACATCCATTTACAGCAAAAAAAAAAACGTTTTCCAAGAAAATTTGTCACTTCTCACCACAAATTAATACGTATTTAGCTTAAATTTTGTTGTTGTATTTTGTTATTATTACAAAATATTGAAGTGAGTAACTTTTTTAGGTTAAATATTATAAAAGACGTTCACAGCTATATTTTTTTAAAAATATATTGAAATTGCATTTTAAAGTCAAGACATGAAACCTTTTAAATGTGACGCGTAAAATTAAAACATTTTTTTTTGTGTTGTTTCACTTGTTCTACGATTGTTCAAAGTGAACGCACTCATGCATATTAGCCTCTTATTTAAAAGTGTTTGATGAAAATAACGATGAAAAATTTACACTAAGCAGTGCAAAAATTATTATTAAATTGCATAAACGATGAAATAGGAATTACTATTTGATATGCTTTGTGTGTACGCATTGGGAGCAGACATAAAAAGTTGCTTTGTGTATGCACTTTTGAACTTATAAGTTTCAATTTTCTTCTGTGGTATGATTTTAAATGAAGGAAATGGAGAAAATAGCTTTTACATCAAATGAAAATGGAATTCAAGGATTGTTTTGAGAAAGTTTTCACTTGAAGTTTACCTCAAGAGATTTTATCGTCATGAAATTTCTCTGGCAATTCCACGATTTTGTCGAAAATTTGAAAATTTTGACCCACTGTGCAAATTTATCAAAATGAAGTTCAGTTAACTGATAAAATTTAAAATGTTTTGATTTTTATTTGCTTATCGTATTCAATTCTTATCAACATTTGGGATTACAGTAAAATAATAATCAAAATCAGTTCGGATCAACACCGGACGTCACCTCCTATCATTTGAGCTAAACAATGATATCAGATAAAAACCATAATCAGGTGTTCCTAAATTTTGCATTGATTACAGGTCAAAATAAATCTTTAATGAAAAAAATTAAATTCAGTCATTTTTGAGCTGGCTAACATAAAAGTAGCAATTTCAAAGATGAGGTCAATAATTTTTTTAATTTCAATTTTTCTGTTTATGCACCAATATGAGTGTAATGACAATGTTACATCACCAATTACGACCGATGTGATCACAGAAGCAAACATGAATGCTTACATGGATTACGTTTACATCCAATTTGGACCTTATATCAATTCAATGGGATGGATCCCTATGCCATTGCCTGATATTGTCGAGGAATTCGAAGCGGTAAATTATTTTAAATCTTAATTTTAAGTTTTAAATGTTCTGAAACACAAAATTTATGATAGCGTCCAATCATTATAACATATTACGGTGAACTCGTTCTTACAAATGGTGTCTTGGATGAATTTAAAGGTACAGCTCGGTATGGCAATTCAATGATGTATTACGATAAAATGTTGTTGCGTGTTTCCACGTCAACGAATTTGCGTTACCTCCGTTATCGATATGATTATTGCGCATCAATTTGGGACTTGGGTCCATGTGGATGGGTCGAGGGTGGAACTGACCAATTTATTATTACATCTGATTTCATGATTGACATTACTGATTTCTACATTTACATGCAAGATTTCCGTGTTGATAAAATTGGAAGTGTTTGGACTAAATTCCATGGAACTGTTTTACTTGATTGGTTAGCAAATGCCCTTGTCAATACAATGACCTTCATTTTCCGAGGACTTTTGAGAGATTTCATTTCAGACCGCTTCAGAGAAAATGTCCAAGCAGTTATCGATGAAATTAATAATAATATGCATGGAAGATTTGCAAGTGTTGAAGAAGCGGTTCAATATTTACAGGCCGTACAAGCAAATGGCTTCATGATACCCACAAAAAATTAATCTAAACAAAATAAATCTTATTTTTTTGTTTGATTAATATCATTTTGTATCACGTATCAAGTTCTTATGCAATAAAATACAAATAAAATTAATATAAAAAAAGAGGTTTTCAATTTCAATTAAAAATATATTTCCATTTTATGTTCAAATAAAAGTGACAAAAGGTAGTTATAAATAATAAGAATCATAAAAAAAGATACAATTTCCTTCATATACAACGAGACAGAGAATGTCTTTTCAAATTACAAGCGATAGAGTGAGTAATAAATACATTTTATGATTTATATCACCAATTATCAAGCCAACAAATAGAACGTCTTTTTAACTGCAATTTTGCAATTCACTTGGCAAAAAACAAATGAATTTGTCTTCTTGTTATAAAAATATCGTCTTCCATTCATAAAATATGGACACTCGTATTTACATTAAAATTAAATTACAAGAAACATATTTTTTAAAAGTAAAAAAAAAATAATAACATGTCATCTTTCAACATTGTCCATTTACATACATACACATGAGAGGTGAACAACGATATATAATGTAATGTTAAATGTAAATGTAAGAACAGGTAAAAGGGATTTTAACGATGAAATTAAATAAATAAATAAAAATAGGAGACGCAAATTTATCGCTTTGATATTACTTAATACTAGTTTTGTGGAAGGAAATGAAGGTTTGTTTATTTTATAGCTTTTTTTTTATACAAATGTATTTATCAACTGATCAACACTTTTGTCATGATGATTGTTATCATGAACCACAGTCTGACTTCTGAATTATTATGTTCATGTTTGGCAAAGAAAATGAATTATTTTAATTACATGTTTTGTGTTGGTTTGGAGAACTGTTGACTTGGAAGATGGAAAAAAGTGCATTTTTATGTGAAGGCAGACAGTAGCTGAAAGATGCTGACACTTAAACATGATTTTTTTTGGGTACTACCCTGTTGGCTTAAAAGATGCTATGTATGTGCCATATAAATGCTATGTTGATATGAAAAAAGACATGTCTAAAATATTTTGTATAGAGAAAATTTGGGATGGTTGCCTTGTTCTGTCCAGATTAGATCAGATTAGATATGAACAAGCTCCATCGAGAACCCAATGGTCCTATTGTGTTAATACTACTTCAGCTGAAGGTTCCATAGTAAGCGCTTTTTATCTATGGTCTAACCACGTGGAACCTTAAATTTATACTGTCATCCGATCCAGTTGTCCTAAGGTTTCAATCAGCACCCCTTAAAATCTCAGGAGGGTTTTTATGTATTGCAATTAAAATTTGAGCACATTTGAAACCAGAAAAACATAAACTGGATTCGAGCCCTCGTCATAGGAATCCGTGAGCCAAAGCTTAGGGCTCGACCTTAGCTTTTATAATAAGAAATAAGTTATGCAGTATAGACAAATGCCTTAAACACTGGACTATGACAACTCCGTTTTGTTGTCAATTTACAGACCGCACCATTTTTATACGAGAAGAGAGTAAAAAAAAACATTTCTTCATTCTTCATAAGACTTTATTGAACACCATTATTCAAAATCCTTTTCAGCATCACTTTTTGCCATCAATTACACTATTCCAGTGAGGCCAAATCGCTAATCGTTGATACATTGCATCACCATCCATCATATTAGGTTCCTTCCTCAATCCAAAAACATTATAATTTGAATTCAACTTCCGTCTCCGAATCGACTCCGAAATGAGTGCCTTTGCCACATCGAACATCAAACTTGGTGGTGGCTCATGCGTGAAATCACCCATAAAACCAACTGTCAACAAATTTTTATCATCATACTCAATACTCATATCCAAGTGATCCCATCCTAACATCTCATATACATGTCCATCACCTCCTATCAGGAAATTATGATGCACTGGAACTCCCAAATTAACCAAACTCTTGATAATTTCAATGCAACGTTTTTTTGTATCGCATTGCGGAAAATGTGTATTAAGAAAAACAATGTTTGTCGCATGTTGTAATGAAGCAATCGATGAAGCGTTAAAAAACGTTTCAGGACCTCTTGAATTAATGTTATCAGCTAAAAATGAGCGTTCAATTAAGAAGAAAGGCACATTGAACTTTAATTTTTGACCTTGAAATAAAAATGAAATATTATTGTAACAAAAAAATTTCAGTTCAATGAATTCGCTTATCGTACCTTGTTGAAGTAATAGGTAAAATCCAATAATCGTGCCAATAACCAAAATACATGATAACAGTACAAAACTTGAATCACACTTTTGCTTCAGTGTGATTGATGATTTTTTATATGACTTCGGTATCAATGGTGTGCTTTCACCTCTTTCAATATCAATGTCAAATCCACTGATCTCTGATGAATCTAATTTTTTGCAAGCAATATATCCGACCTTGTGACCCATTTTACATTGAAGTATGTGTTGTTTTCAATTGAAATTAAAATATTTTTCAAATATTACGTTTCTTTGCAAGTTGATCTCAAAATTCTGTTTCAAGATTCTGCTATTTTACATTTGAAATGTTGATTTTAACCCATATTATAATGAGTTGTTGCAAATTTAGCCGCAAAATGTGTGTTGAACGAATTTTTGTTGTCTTGGTTGGAGGGAGTCTGCCATTCCTTTGAGAAGGGTTCCTTTCAGATTTGTAATCTGCTTCGTTTTACTCGAAAAATGTAAATTTGTTAAGTCTTAACTCTGCAAACTGTAATGAAACAATGAATTGAAAAACTATTTTAATGACAATTTTAATGAAGAGTGAATTTTAGTGGATTTTGAATTTGATAAGATAAGATTTGTAATTTTATATGAGTTTTATATCTTATCGCAAATCAAAACTATTTAATTATGAAATTATTTCAATTTAATTCATTACGAACCTTTAATTTAAAAGTTATTTTACCAAATCAAATTATACTTTAAAATTTTCAGTTTTTTACTTGAAATATTTTACTTTTTAAAGTAAGAGAGCTTTTACAAGACTAATTATGATGATGAATGAAGGGCAGACAGTGATTAACTGAAACTGAATTGAATCTCAATTAAAATGAAATTTTTATCTCGGTACTTTCGTTTAGTCTCGTGTGTAATTTCTCCTCTTCATTTTATTTACTTCCACATTCATTACCACACAGCCACACACGAAGATTTCGTTACAGAACAAATCGGATGATTCAATAAACTTTGGCCCTTTCAAATACTTGTCAATTTTCGGGTGTGTACGAGTGCATTTTTATACAAACTTGATCCGGTATTTTGTTTTCAGAGAACTTCATACATCGTACTTGAATATGAAGAAGAAGAATTTGATGATAAGAAGTCAGTTTAAACAGGTTATAATTTGCATGTAATTGTTGTTCTATATAACGTACATATGAAATGAATAATGTCTGACATTCTGACTTGAACTAGATATTCTTTTGTTTAAGGATAGTATTGATTGGATATGCTTTATTCTTTGTTGTTGATTGTTTAATGTAACGGATGAGTTGAATGAAATGAAGATTTAAATTTAAATATGCTGTAAAATTTTAGAAAGTTTAACTGGCAATCTTTGAAAAGGTCATCAGAGGTCTGACTATTGAAATTTTGATAGATTTAGGGTTAGGACCCCCTTGGAGGATATCCTGCAAAAATAAATGATGATATATCTCTGATGTGTCAGAATACTTTGAAAATGGCATGCAATGCCTTAAAATAGGTCTCAATGCATTTAAAAAGACTTCCGATAAAATATTTTCAAAACTGCCTTTTCCTCTTGGGAACGCTCACAGTGGGTCAAAAGTGGCTTAAATTACAAAAAACAACTTTTAGATATTTTTTTTTCGATAATTAATGAACAAAGTCCAAAAGTGTATGAGTGAATTATCAGTTCTGATTTTACAATTTACACAATGGGCTTTTACATTCAGTCCATCAATGATAAAAAAAAAATTAGTAATTATGTTCCACTGTGAACACTTTCAGACCATATCGACAGGTTGTAAATTCTAAGAAAAATTTCTCTAACTAGTGATGAAATTACAAGGGGCATGGGGGACAAAGCTTCTCTAATATTTTAAAATTTGTATGAAAAAATTTGTATCGCCCCCTCCCCTCCCGAAAAAAAAATTCTTAATCCGTCCCTTATAAACAAACGACTTGGTTTAATCCTGCAGTGTGGAGATTAAAATTTTTCTTTTGAGGGGGCATGAGGCGGAGGTGTAAATATTTTTACAAAAGGCAAATTCCGCCTACTCATACTATTTATTCAATCGTGACCCCCCCTTGCCCCCTATTCTCTTTTTAACTTTCCGTTCAGTGATACCCTTTTACCCTTACTTTCAGCGACGGGGTCTGGCCATTCCCCTAACTATTTTGAGTAAAAAATATCATGTTTTTGTAAGTTTTAGACAAAAATCACCTGAAGCAAAGTTATAGAAAATATTTCAAGCTACAACTTTGCTGAACTGACCAAGTCCATATTTCATTAAATTAGATCCCCAAAATGTCAAAATACACAATTTCGAACTCATTTTTCGGTTTTGAAGTGACAAAAAAACCTTTTTCTTTAAATATCACACTTAATTAAATAGAAAACACTTCTCTTCATTTAATTTCATAAAAATCCTTACATGAATCATTTTCAAGAGTCTTAGCGCAATTGCAACTACTTTAGCCATTGATAGTTGATGGTTCATTAACTCAATTCGTTATAAAAAAGTAATTTTAATTATTCCTAACTTATTATTTTAAGTGTTGATTCGCATAAAAATGTCCCGTTATGTTGAAAAAAAAGTAAAAAGTATATTCATGAAATTCTGTTATTAACACCTTTAAAACATTTAATATTCCTAAAAGGATTCCTTTTGTCTGTAATTTCAATGGCTTTATTTTAGTTGTAAATGTACTGAAAAGATTTTCAAGTAACATTTTAACAACAAGTTGCACAAAAAGTTTACACTAGATTGAAATGAAAAAAAAATGGTATGAAAGCTTTGAATTTGGAAATTTATGATTTTTTTTTTTTGAGATGTATCGTGGAATTCTTTTCAAATTCACATGAAACTCCTTCTAGTGAAGAAAAACTAGTTTTTTCCTCTGACTTAAGTTAAATTATTATCACTTTTTTTCGCCTTTTCAATGCATATGTAAGAAAGAACTTTAAATAATAATAAAATAGATAAAATTATAGACTTTTGTCTGCATGATTGTGAATGAATCCAACATAGAATCAAATGTGTATATGTGCGAATATCAAATGAATATAAAATATAGATAAAAAATAATATTTGTTCAACGTAAATCATGGTGTAAATCACGAGCGATAAAGGTAAACAGATAACCTTTAAGCTGTGCATTGCATTTACTCTTCCATTTATCCATTTATGCTTCTCTGACACTTCTATTTCAAAAATTAAAACGCATACTGTTACTGTGAATCTTTTTTCTTACTTATTCAAAGTGTATCTGATTCAAATTTCTCAGTGTGTTTTTTATTTTAATCTATTTTATGTAGGCTCACACACACACACACACATTGAATGCATGAAAATTAAATAGTATTATAAAACATATAAGAAAAGATTACAATAATTGTGTGTTTTTCCGTTCACTTTAGACTAGAAAGATAATACTTTTTGCCATAGAGAGTAAATGCATTTTTTTTTCAAGAAGAAGTAATTTATATTGTAATAATAATTGCCAACCCTGCAAACCATACAAAAGCGTAACAAAAGCATTTATGAGACAATAACGCAATATATAAATTTTTTTATATTGTTTGTTATTTGAGTTGACTTTTTTTATTCATTCACTAGATTTTTTTTGCCTTTCCTGTTGCTTTATTATTAAATTAAATTTATCTTATTGAAATATACGCAGATAATAACATTTAAATATGGAAGTTTGACTAGGAAATTTATGGTATTATTAATATGAAACTTGCGGAAAAAGATCAAGATGTGAAAGCAAGTAGTTTGCGTTGTTGACTTATTTTATGTTATGTTACATTAAAATGAGCATTGTTTGCTTTACTTTAATTTATTTACTTTTGTTATGTTCTTATATGACGAGTAGTGAATTGAACTTAATTGTTAAAATAAAATAGGATTCAAATTAATTTAATTTTTTTAACTGGCTGCCAGTACTGAGAAATAATGAGCTTAAATTAAAGTGGTCTTTCATGAAGTTCATTAAACAAAAAAATTCAAGGGACCTAAAATGAAGAAGAAGAAGAGGCCACCTTGCCTTCCAGCTATTATCTTAACACTTCTTCAATTCTGATGGATTGCTACTGAATGCCTCTAAGCCACAGCTTATGAACTTTGATTCTCCCAGAAAAGAAGTACCACTGAACGCTTTAGTCAAATTAAATGACACAGTCATTGGACAAGTCAAGGATTTCAATTATTTAGGCATAATTTTAGATCCATTATTGAAATCGGGAAGCCACATTGAAGCACTGAAAAAAAACTAATGTAAATAGTTCGATTTATGTATAGTGCTTGAAAAATATTACCTCAAGATATGAGACTTCTGATCTATAATTCCATGATTTATTCACGACTCTCATACATGATCGAAGTATGAGGTGGAGCAACCAACTTTCGCATGATACTATACAAAAGATACGGAACAGGGTATTGCAAAATATACACAATTTACCTTATCTGACTCCTAAAATAGAAATATTTCAGCAATTTTGTCCCAATATGCTTCCTATAAAGGGTATCTATGACTTATTTAAAGCGAAATTTATATTTAAGTGCTTTAATGGATTCATCCTCACTGATCGAACATTTTTATTAGACTCTCACGCATACCTATCAAGAAAAAGAGACTAGTAAAATAAAGGTCTTAGGTCACTTTCGCCTTAAAGTAGAGGAAGTACTAATTTTTAACTCAAGAACCATTAAAAAAGCTCAAAATTGTGTATTTGGCCATTTTTGGGCTCTTATAAATGGAATACTGACTTGGTCTCTTCAGCAAAGTTGCAGCTTGGAATATTTTCTACAACTTTTCTTCAGATCACTTTTATGAGAAACCTATAAAAATATGACCTTTTGTACAAAATGCTAACGGGCCTGACCAGACCCCGTCGCTTAAAGTAAGGGTAAGAAGTTATCTCTGAACGGGGGGTTAATTGTCATATCAATTGACCAGCTCTACTAGAAATATTGAGTTTAGAGCAAAACTTTCTTCTAGGATTTGTTCTTTGTGTAAAAGTGAAAACTTTTCTCTTGGATGACAATTTTGAGATTTAAACAAAAATTTTACAGGAGAGCCGGTTGAAAGTGTCGTATAATATCGCAGAAGTACGCACAGAATTCCTTTAAAACCAGTCATAAGTCTGAATTAAAACCTCATTTCTTGATATCCATTTAGAAATCTTATAAAAAGGTAAAAGCATGAAGTAAATCACAATTAATCCACTCAAAAAAAACTTTGTAACGGAAACAGTAAGTTTATAATCTACCTCTCTGCTGAAACAGACACTGTTAGCTGTTTTTTGGTTTTTTGTAGACACATATAAAAATATGCATAATATGATCATCACACAAAATGCATATTGTGAAACATTAGCACACGATTTTTTTGTTGTTGTTGGGGTATTTTTTTGTTAAAACAATCATGTTTTTGCATAAGTGTCACATTGAAGTGTGAGTGTGCGACAACGAACCCCTAAGTGTTAAAAAATAATAATTTTAATTTGAACACGTTCTTCCCCTTATTCTCTGCATTATTTTATGTTTTTTATTCATATTCGAATTAAAAAAAAATACTTATGCTGGTACATTTTTTTTCCTATTCATAAAAATACTACAATGCACTTTGCAAATTTTTTTTCACACATATCATTTACTTTTCAACTCATATCACTATTCACAATTCAGAAAATATCTGTGTGTATGTTAAAGTCTCACATTGTATTGTGTTCATTGTGCTTTTTTAAAAAATTACAAAAAAAAATATGTGTATATAAAAAGTAGAGTGTTGAGACGATTAATTTGAAGGAAAACACAGACATGACTAATTCTCTGTTAGATTTTTCCTGATATGTGAAATTGTGCATAATGTACTTGGTTGTTAAATGATTTTTCCATTAGAGATCAATTTTTTTTCTATGTGTCGAGAGTAACAGGAATGTACTTAACACTTTTACATTATAGATGCTCTTTGTTTTGATTTTGTATTCAAATGCAAACAAAAGGAAGAGAAAAAATAAATAAAAGTTTTTAATTTTAATCAGGAATCAAGTACATAAGACCAACTTTATAATGAAAATTTCACACTTTTATTGAATTGAGTTTTAAACTAAGAAATTATTAAAAATAGTTTCGATGACAGAATGAAATTCAGGGTGTAGGGAGATCCTTTCAATACAAATTTATTTACCAGTGGTGCAAAAGGGACATTTTTCATCAAAACTTTAAGGGAATTACATGTAAACCATCATTGTTTTAAAAAATTTCAAGTAAATGAGAGAAAAAAAATGTAAAATCTCTCATAATATCCTTTTTTTACATGAAGTCGTGATGAAGTATTTATGAGACTTTTACACGAATTGTACAATGTACACGTGATAGTTTTATGATGATGGATGTCTTTATTACTATCGCACATTTACTTTTTTTTTGTTTTAATATTTTTTTAAAAAAATTCCTTTCAATCATTTAAAGTTTTTTTTTTAATCTAAATTATTTACACTTTAATTTTTGTTTTACTTTCAGATAATTTTAAGAAATCATGTTCCCTCGTCTCCCGATACAAAATGGAGGGATACAAGCGGACACCGATACAGTTAATCAACAAATTATTCCAGAATCAATGGATTACACAGACACAGATTCCTCAACTGTCGCATATAATTTAGTGGGTGAACCTTCAGATTGGTGGGTAAATGCAATTGAAGAAGATGATTTTTTTTCACCAATGCCATTTGATGCTAGTGAAGGTGGTTTATGGAATGGCAGATTTGTTCCACCACCACCAAGACCTCCATTTCTAGAAAATACAGTTCTTTCCGATGGATTAACAACTTGTGATTTGTGCTCATGGGCATGGCATGACAAAAACTCGTTTTCATCGTTAGGTGAATCAAGTGGTAAGTAGCAACTTGATTTAAAAAAAAATTTATGTGTATACATAAAAGATTAATAAGAATGAGAAGAAAATACAAATCAATTTGTAGTGTATTTTAGTTACTTTGTTTATAATTTGAATACAGTGTGATGAAACAGACAGCGATATAGTTTGTTTTCATGAAACTTGTAAATGACCGATTTATTAGCAAATATAACCACTTAATCGCTAGAAGAACCGAAAAAGGGTCAAAACTCAAATAAAAAAATCAGGCATCGAAAACAAAAGAATGCACTTTTACCAACCCAGTAGTTTGCTTGTTTATGTTCCTCAGATTCAAGTTCAAATTTCGATTATGGGACTTGTCCTTCATTCAACATTTAAATAGTTGATGGATTGTCGTGAAAGCTGTTACTTCTTATCAGCACACTAACTTTTATCATACCATCTTACATTTACTATAAATCTTTTTTTATCTGGATAATATTCCGTGTGAATACTGAAGAACTTGTTTGGTGGAGTGAAGGTTATTAAGAAGGTTACGTAATCAAGGATTGCCCAGGCAAAATTACCCATCACCTTAGAGGTGTCTTCCCGATTTTTATCCCCACTTATATGACCACGCAAAACAAACACATAAAACAAAAATTTTAGTTTAAATAGAAATGTTCTATAAGACAGACGTGTTTCGACACACTTAATAAAAGAACCCTTATAAACTTAACTAAGATAAGAAGATTATCTAAGGCAACTAAAAGTTCTACAAGTGGTTTAAAGTGATAAGCAACCCAGCAATCAGTATAGTTTTATGACACTTTGAATAGGTGTGAAAACTCTAAATAATTTTTTCAATTGGTTAAGAATTTATCTTAAGTTTATTTAGTTGCGGTCGCTGTACTCCTTTTAGTTTAAGTCCGTATTGAAAATATTGTCTCGGTCGGCCTCACTCAAGAGCATCAGCTCACAAAGACACTGAAAGTTTAATTGATTGTTCGAATGCGAGAAAAAAAATGAAAAGAAAAGAGGGTTTTTATGCATAAACAAAGTGGTTTCAGGGATATGTTATGGCTCCTGGAGTTGAATTGATGTTTCATGATAGATCAGATGGAAGCTTCAATGTATAATTGCAAAGGAGTATTAGGTGGTGGCTACTTTCCTAGTTCTTCTAAGTCATATAAATGGCTAATCATGAAGTTGCATTCCAGCTGTTTGAATTTAAATATAATTAAGAATTTTTATTTTGACAGTAAAATATAATGATGAATTCTTTCTTTATCTCAAAGCAAGTATAACATTCTTAACCACAGTAACCAAGCTTAAACAGTGAAGCCATTCGTCATTTCAGACCCTTGTTACTCTTTTTTGTTGTTATTTTTTTTTATTAATTTAAAAAAAAACTGATTTCTTGTATATTATTGTCATTTTAATAATACTAATTTAAGAAAAGAGAGAAAAAAAACCTTTAATTCCACTCAATTTTGTCTCAACATGATGTTATAATATTACATATAAAATACATAAAAATCAATGATCCTATAAATTCTTAAACTGATTTGAATATTTCGACATTAATGGATCCTGTTTTCTGTAATTTCTCGTTTATTATAATTTTTTTTGTCTATAAAATCTGTGTGTTTTTTTAGTTTGATTTAGTTAATTCAATATAAAACGAAAAAAAAACAACAGAAATAAGAATGTATATTGAAAAATTGATTCAATATGATAAGATTTTGTCATTTTGGTGTTCAAACTATTTAATTTTAATTCTTTTAATAGACTCATCTTTTATATCATTTTGTTTTAAGAGTTTTATATCTTCATTAATTTAATAGAAACTTTTTTATTTTATTTTATTATAAATTTAAGCTATTAAAATTCCTATTTCAGAATTAAAGTTTGCAAATCACATTAGCGTTAAAATTCAACAAAAATCTGTTAAAAATTTAATTTTTTTTTGAAATTTAATTTTAATGATAGAAAGTATTAAATTTTTTTTCATATAAAAATGATTTTAAATGGTTTGGTAATAAAATTTCCAGGAATAATCACATTTTTACATATAAAAAAAAAGAAAAATTTTTTCATATAAAAAAAACATGTGTGTGTAAGAATGTGTAAAAAATGTTGTAAAAAAATCTTTAAACACTTTAATTACCGTCATAATTGTTCTGCAATTATAAATGATTTATTTGTCGGGTTTTTTTTTATCTCAAAATTTATACTTTTTTTCTGCATTAACTCCGACAATATTCAAGTTTTTATAATGAATTTAATTGTCTCCGATTTTATTTTGTGGATAAAAATTATGAAACAAAAAACGATGCGTTCACTAACTGTTTTCTTTAAATTAAGTTGAATTCGGCTTAGTTTTGAAAAGGAATCCTGAGTTTAATGTTAACATGCATGAAAGTTGACAAATTAGTTTAAAAAGTTTAATATAACTTAAAGTATAATGTTAAAATAATATGTTTTGGTCGTTTATCATAAGAGTTCAAAATATAATGAGAGGATGAATTGGTGCCAGCAAATTCAAAGTCTTATGAAATTGAAATGAAATTTTTTGTAGTCAAAATTTATTGTGATAAAAATTATCGAGAATTATTAACTTCTGGGTCAGAAAATATGTGGTTTTAACATTTTTAGACCTTTCAGGACTTAGCAAGGTAATATACGTGTGTATGTGTGGTCTGTAGAGTTATGAGATTTCAATTTTTGTCTCGCAATTTCAATTTAAGGTCAAATTCATGTTTCCATATTTTTCCTTAATAATTTGAGGTTCTTTGGGTTACATGGGACATGGGGCCAAATCTCCATGTTTTTTATGTAAACTGAATTTCTTGAAACTCATAAATAGAGTGAATCCCATATTGTCGTTGAATTCACAATAAAACATGAATAATAAGCGGAATGTAAAACAATAAATTTTTGCGTAATATTGCTTAAACTAACTATCTTACAAACAAAAAAAATATAAGAATAAAATAAAATAATAAATAAAAAAAAATTAATAAGATATAAAACAAGACACAAGACACATTCACTTGATAATAATCGATAAGCCCCAAGCTAAACACATTTATCTTCATATTATTAATGTAGTTAAAGTATAGGTTAGTAAAAGGTTGTCTATTGTCATAATAAGGCATTTCATAAATGACCGTAAATGTGAAAATGCATTCAAAAAATTTAAAATTGTTTGATAAAATGACTCTCAAAAAATATTCAAAATGGAAGAAGGCACTTTAAAAGAAAGTTCCCAATCACCTAGAAATAATTTAACTTAATTATGATTCATTTACAGTGTGATTTTGTATTAACATAATTTTTTATTATTTTTTTTCTTATTTCTAGCATTTTAATAATAAGAAAGTAATGACAACAAAATAAGAAGAATCATCTCAATTATTTACGTTTTTTTCCTTTACACTTAAGTCTTTTTATCTTTCTTTTTCACCTTAAATAATTAGTTTTTGTTGTGTAACTTAACAACTTAATTTCTTTTTTTGTTCTTTACATTTTCGTTGAATTAATTTAAAAATGTGCCTTTTGGACTCGGCTTGATGTCTTACCTAGGGATAAGGGACGGTATTCAACATTTTCTTTTTAAAAAGGGGCGAAGGTGCAATTATATGAATAAAAATGAAATTTGCCAAACAAAATTATTATTATTTTCAATTGAATATTAGGGGGGGTTGATGAGCCTCCCTTTTCCCCCCTCCTGGAAAATCCACCTTTAATGTGATAGTTGAATTTCAATTTGAATTTTCATTAATAACAATTACAAACTAATAGTTGATCAGATTTCGAAATTTTTATTTAGGGTTAAGATTTTTATAATTGAAAACGTTGAGTTGAAAACGTCCTGCAAACCACCCGCAATGTTTCACGTCGACGTTCAAGTGATGTCAAAACTCGTTTCGAAATTTTTTAAAAGTTGATGAGAAATTCTGTAAAAATTTAACCTCTCAAATGTCTTGTTAACGGTAATCAAAAGACCACATTGGTATAGTGAATTTTATCGCATTGCGGTTCTTTTTCCACTTTCAGTGAATCAGCGAAGTCTGTTCAATGTCTCATATGAAGATCCATGTAATTTATCGTACTAAATTCATTAATGAGATAAATATGGACCTAAATCAGAAAAATTTTGTTTTGAGAATTTGGTCTCCTCCAATTAGTGCCTCCCCCCCTCCATGATGAACTCAAATGCAATATGTGAAATTGCTCATCCTTACGTTTACTTTTCAATAATTGAGTTCATTATTATTCATATTTAAATACGTTTTAGAGTAAAAAAACATTGTTTTGTGTCAATTTTACAGGTTTATTTCTGTTTCCTTGTGTTTTATTCGTTTTCATGCTCACTTTTTTTTATTATTTTTATAATAATTGAGCTAAAGGAGAAAAAAAATCCGAAAAGAACAAAATTACCATAATGAACATCAGAGAACTGAAAACAGTGAGCGGTGTGCGCCTTGGTTTGTTGATGATGATGATGAGATGTGGATTATTATTATTATTATCATTATGAAATGAAAAACCTTAATGTTATAATAAAGTAGTTAGAGAGGTTAACAAACTGTAAATGATTATAGCTTTTTAAAATAGGTAATGATTTAACTTTGTATTTTTTCATAAACACTTTTGAATTTAAAAAAGGATAGAAAGGCGACATGATAATTTATATCATTTGGTAAAACAAGTGTAAATTAATGTATTTATATATGGAGTGTTGATAATTAAGTGTAAAGCATTTTTTTTATTTAAACATTGAATTCGAGTATCATTAAAAGTCATGAAAATGTAATTAAAATAAATTTATTCACACTTAAAAGAACGAGAGAATGAAAAGGACTTTATGAAGTTTTCACCTGAATACAAAATAGAATTCTATTTATTTTTCATTTCATTTCATTTCAAGAGAGAACGACAATCAAAACACTTTTTCATTAAATTTATTCCTCATTTCATCTCATATTTCCATTTCCATGTATGTGTGTGTATGTGTGATTATAATATATTTAATATACCTTAAAAATAATTTATACTTTTAAAAAGTGCATTTATTTTATTCAATAGATATTCTTTTCACACACATAAAATATAAATGAACGACGACGTTAAATTAAATTGCAATGATAAATAATAATAGTTTTTTTTTTATTGTTACTTTGCAAGTTTCTCAAGAGAAATACCTTATTATAGTAAGTTGGACTATGAAACACCATAAATAGATTTAGTGCAAATATGTGCGAATAAATAACTTTGTACAAAAAATAAACGTCTTTTGTCAACGCGTGTGGTCACTAGTCATTTAATTTTATAATGATGTCTAGTTTTCATATTGTTTCATTGAAGATTTTATTTTAAAGCAAAAAAAAAACAGAAAAGTTTGTCACTTGATCAATTGTTCAGGTCTTTTACAAGTATGATGTTACTATCGATGGCGAAGGCTAAGAGAGCAGACAGTTATGATTAAAACACAATTTCTGTCCACGTTATTTGGAAGTTGATGTTGACAGAGGTTAAATCTTTTAAGCTTATGTAGAACAAAGAGCTCAAAATATCAAAACAAGGAATAACTTGATACAAAGTCTAGCTCGAACTACCTGGGGCGTCAATGCAAACACCTAAATAACAGCTGCTTTATGTTAAGTAAGGCCAACAGCTGAATACTTTTCTCCTTCTCAATTTCAATCAACTGCCAACTTCAATGGCTTCCAGTTCTTTATAATATAACACCAAATAATATCAGAAGACAAAAAGCTCTATCAAATGTCATCACCATCAAAGTGAAGTAGTAAAATTGGTTGGTATTATACATAAGTAGAGGAACAGAGTCAATCAGAAAATTCTTTACAGTATTTACAATAGCCTGATAAATACCAAACTGCAATATATGCTAAACATTTACGGATGTGCCACGGATAAAAAAATGAGGAGACTCTTCGTGTTGCAAAATTGTGCTGCTAAGGCAATCTACAAACTGCCAGCCAGGTTTCCAACCATAGATCTGTATTCAAAAACAGCAAAACACATACTACCTCTCAAATGAATACATCAAAGGAAACTCATTCTGTTAGTGCACCAAACCATCAACACAACAATACAGTCAACAATAACTTACAACAGAATATTCAGTCGCAGAACAAGAGCTGATTAGAGTTTAAAACTTATTCCACCAAGATTTAGAACCATAAAATATGAGAAGAGTGCAATAAAATACAAATTAACATTGTTGTACAGTGAGATACCACATTAATTGAAGAGTGACTCGAGACACACAACATTTAAGAGGAATCTAACTGAATGGCTGGTGAGAAAAGTGGAGACAATGTGGAATGAACGGAATCTGAAGTGAAACTTGTATATGGATATGGAACTGAACTTTTTGAACCTTAATTTATCCTGAAACTACTTATCGATGGACACGCCTTTAAGGACGGTAAGGTCACTGGCGGACATCGAGATCCTGAATTGTAAACTTATATAAAATGAGAAATAAATAAATTAAGTCCTAAAGTAGGTACCTTAAAAAAATACTTATAAAAATACAAATACTGTCTAAATCAGACATGAATTTGGAATTAATTAATATTTTCTAATTGAGTGAATCATAGAACATTTCTCCATGCCTTTTCTGGCAAAATTCGAACAAAAAACAAAGCACTTCATGATCATCAACTCAAAGGAATCCAGTCTTAATTTATAGGCTGAAATGAAAAAATCTTCACATATCAGTTATTTTATTTATAACCTAATTAATTATAACAGAAATTTACACCTGACATATCAATAAAACACGATTTGATTTTCTAGTTAATAAAATTCAATCTCTTTCCATATTAATTTTATTCAAGTATGTTTTTTTTTCTCTTATATGAAACTAGAAAGATATCGGTCCTCTTCTCATTTATATTTTATTTTATTATGTTATAATACCGCTTAAAATTAATAATGACTCTATTTAAAAATATTTAAATATTATTGTTGAAATTTAACACAATAACAACAACAAACCAACAAAAAAAAGGTATCAAAACATAGAAAAGAATGAATGAATCAAAGAGAGAGAGAATCAACAAAAAAAACGAAGAAAAGAGTTAATAATAATAATAATAACGTAAACATATATAACATGATGATGATGATAATGAATACATAAAAATGTTTAAACTGTATATTTTTCTTATTCTTCTTAATTTTTTTTTTTTAACTTTATAACTTTATTATATTAAAACATCACATGTGTTATGTCTTTATTTTATATATAGTTTGATGGTCTCTCTTAATCTACTTGGATATGTTTCTTTATTTTTTACGTTTTTTTTTCTTGTATTTAGTCATATTATTATTATTATAATACATTTCGTTTCATGTATGCAAGTCAAAGACTGAAGTGTGGATGGATGAATGGTCAAAAAACATAATGGGATGTTATTTAAATGTAACATGATGAGATGATTTCAGATCTTTTTTTTGCTTATTATACACAGTTTTTCTGTTGTTACAAATTGATATTATTTTGTCTGAATTTTTAATCAGTTTAAATTCAAATGATATGACCTAAATTTGACTTGAAATTGAAAATTTTCTTATTTTATTTGTATTTTTCAGAAACGCCAGCCGAAATTGGATGGACATTCACTCTGATTATCGTTTCACTTTTATCAGCATTTATTGGAGCGACAATTATGATTATTGTAATTAAATGTAAAAGGTAATTAATTTTTGAAAAAGTTTTTTGCAGTTAATCAGGGTTCGGAATTTTGAAAAATTGGTCGATTTGGTAAAGTTTTCCGTTTGAATAACTTAGATTTTGAGAAATTTTGGCAATTTTGAACATTTACTGAAAAATTTATCGGTTTTGAAAATTTTCGCGACTTTTAAAAAATTCCCGGTTTATTTACGACTTTAAATCGTGGTTTTAAAAAACTTTAAATTTTAGAAAATTTTCGAATTTTATCGCGTTTTTCAAAAATTCGGTGATTTTGAAAAATTATACGGTTTTTAAACGATTTTAAAAAACTCTTTGCTTTAAAAAATTTCCGTAGCTCTCTGAAAATTTCGCCATTTTGAACATTTTGTGAATGAGGGCGATTTTATAAAAATTTGCGGTTTTTCTGCGACTTTAAAAACCCTCGTGATTTTAAAAAACTTCGTGATTTTGGAAATTTCTCGAATTTTATCGCGTTTTTTCAAAAATTTAGTTATTTTGGAAATTCACACAGTTTGTTAGAAATTTTGAAAAACTCTGTGTTTTAAAAAATTTCCGTGACTCTTCCCGATTTTAGAACAATCAGCCATCAGGAAAATTTTACCATTTTAAACATTATCTGGAAAATTCACCAGTTTTGCAAATTTTTGCGATTTTATAAAAACTCTTATCTGCGATTTTGAAAAACTCGTGATTTTAAAAAACTTCGTGATTTCAGAAATTTCTCGAATTTAATCGCGTTTTTCAAAAATTCGGTGATTTTGGAAATTTCCATGGTTTTTTAAGGATTACCACCTTTTTATGAATTTTCACGGTTGTTCTTGTTTTAATTAATCAAAATTTCATTCCCCGTCATTCCGTATTTTTTTTTCGAAACCTGATACATAAAATTACCATTTTTTAATAATCATTTTCATTTATTTTTCTCATTTCATGCAGACTAAAATCATCGAATAGTAACGGTAAGTTTTAAATAAATTAATTTAAAAAAATAAATAAAAAAAAATTAAATTATGTATCTTAATCAAAAAAAAAGTGGATCTTAGTCAAAAAATTTTACTTAAATTCCATATCAGCTGAAATTGCCTTACAATGTTGCCACCACCAATAAATAATGTAAATTTTTTGTCCTTATCGCATCAGACAGGCAAAAAAATATCTTAATCAACACCAATCCCATTTTATTGCGTTAAAATATCTCGCGTTAAAATATTTAATAAAACTCACAATAATTATACATGCATTAAATGCACATTGCACACCAACCAACAACATTCTGAAGCAAAAAAAAGGAAAATAATGTAAACATAAAAGAGAGACTTACTTATGATATTCATATTTTTATCACAGTGCATAACTTAATTTGAATAAATATTTGTTCATGCATAAATTTTAAGCTGGATTTAATTTCTATTAAACTCTTTTTTTTAATTTCAAAAGATATTTGATAACACACACACACACACATACACACAGAAATTGTATGAAAGGAATAATTTGCGATTAATAAAACGAAATGAAAAGTGTTTAATTGGCGTGCATGTGCAAAAATCATGCGAATCGTTATAGATCCCCTCGTATTATTATTATTATTTATATTTATTATTAATAGAATAACACCTTCGGTAATTATTATTATTATTATTTTATTATTAATCTGAATGCACTTCATATCAGTGACTGTGAGTATTGTGGGATTATCACGGTAACAATTAATAAAAAAGGCTTAAAAATGTGAACAATAGGCATTTTAATGAAGTGTTTTGCATGCTCAACTCAATTTATATGAAATTTTTTTAATTTTTGATTTTATTTTCAATTCATAGGAAATCGTCCAGTGCCATGGTGGTATCGCTCACGTAGAGGCAATGCTTCGCGTAATAACAGTAGTGGAAATCCACCTTGTGCTAGTTTAGGTTCTAGTAGTAAACATCCCGCCGATAGCATACGTAATCCAAATAATAATGCTGGTGTATGGACATGGCTAACAAATCGAAGATCACCCTCAGCCCCCGATCAACTGGGAAGTCCACAGCATTTGTCACCAGCTGAAAATCATTATACACACATGGATGACTCGTATAGTCCGGATGGAGCTGCTGGCGAGGCGCTTTATGCTGAACTTGACCGGGAATCCATCAATTCAAACAATCCATCGTATCAAAATACGGCTTACAGTCAATCTGGTGATATGGTAAATTAAATTCATATAAATTATTTGAAAATATTCAATTTTTTACTCAATTTAACATTTTTCAGCATGATCATGACATTCCAATGGTGTCCTCCGCACCAAGTAGTGCATATTATTCAGATCTCTCAGTCACAGCAATGCCCACAGAGCGTGCATATGAAATTGTAGAAACAGTCATGTCGTCTCCGATGCCAAATTGGGTGGATTCTGACACTCCAACAACGTCGAGTAGTCACTTTCATCCATTGTCACATCAACTTCCAATGAATGCGGCTGATATCGGAAATCAGTCGACATTCAAACAGCAAAATACGAATTTATTATTAGCGAGACGTGCAGCAAATCGTCTCTCAGCCATTAATGAAAGTACTTCAATTCCATCCGATTATGTGTAAAACACATTTAAAAAAAAAAAAAATTATATACTTATGATAAGAAAATTAATAAAAGTCTGACTTTTAATGTGTAATTATAATTTTAAATTAAATAATTATTGTAATTTTTTCAATCTTAAAATTTTTTATTGAAATTTTTATCGTTGCTCATTCCATTTTTTTTGAATTTCTGTTTAAAATTTCTATTAAATTTAAATAAACAAAACGCTAGTCTTCAATTAAATTTTTAGGGAAAAAAAATTAAATATTAAAATAAAATTTTAAGTGATATTTTAAGGACGTTTAGCCAACTTAACATTTAAAATTAGTGATTAAACTTAAATTTCTTGTTAAAATCAGGAAAAAATTATAATTATTAAAGTAATTTATTGCTAAGAATTAATTTTAAAATAATTATAATTAAAATTACAAAAAAAAACTGCCAAAAATAGGAGTGTTAAAAGTTAAAAGACAAAAAAAAACTTAAAATGACCATTTCGGAAAAAAATATTCTAAATTTTAAATGTAACTTTTTTATACAAAAACATATAAATAAAATTATTAGGGGTGTTCAAGTGAGGTTTCATTTTAAATATCAAACAAAAGAATTATTTTGAAACTTTCTCTCTCTTTTTGGGTTTCTTTCCCTTTTTTCGGTTTCTCTCTCTTTTTTGAGGTTTTTCTCTCTTTTTTAGATCTCTCTCTCTCTTTTGGGCCCTTTTTCATTTTTTGGGTTTCAATTTCTTTTTGAAGTTCTCTCTTCTTCTTTTTTCGGTCTCTCTCTTTTAAGGTTTTTCCCTTTTTCCTTTGGGTCTCTTTTCCTCATTTTTGGGTTTCTCTTCCTCTTTTAGGTCTGTTTCATTTTTTTGGATTTTTCTCTTTTCTACTTTTAGGATCTCTCATATTTTTAGGGTTATTTGTTGTCTGTTCGTCAATTTCACTTTTTATTAATCTCTCACTATTTTTAAATCATTCTCTCTTTCTGTCGGTCCCTCTCTCTCTCACACAAATTTGTATAAGCAAATATTCACCATTTTATCAAATAATGGTAAAAGTGTCAAATAAAAATGCATTTAACCTTCACCCTCGAGGGACTTTTTAGTCCCAGTAACTTTATGAAATAAAATTTTTAGCCGTTATTTTCTTTTATTTGACTCGTGCTTCAGTTTACAACACACCGTCATCTGAGCATTTTTTATACAGAAAATTTAAGATAACCAACTTTTTCGATTTTTAAATCCCTTTAAAACGAACTAAGTTTTCGACTGAGGACAGGATGAGGGTTAAATTTAAAAAAAATCACTTGAGCATCCATTAAACATAGAAAATAAATTTTACAGTGTGAAAATTATGCATTTAAGGAAAATATTCCCATATTAGTGATATAACGTAGATCGATAAAAAAAAAACAAAAAATATTAATATTAGAATATTTTAAATAAAAAAATTCATGTAAAATTGCATTTTATCACCATGGTGCAAACGGTTTCATATCCATGATTTTAAAAAGAAAATTTAAAAGAAAAAAAAATTATGTACTTAAAAATTGAAATCCAAAATTGCCTTCCAAATTAAGAAAAAAAAAATTATCCTCTGTTTCGGTTCTGTGACAGAATTTAAAAAAAAAAATCTATCTATTAAATTTTTTTGTGTATATTTTTAAATGACACTTGCGTGATACAGAAAATTGAAAAAAAAGATTTAAAATTTTTTTTTTAATTTTTTGAAATGTATCTGAATAAAAAAAAATTGAAAAGTCCTTAAAACCACCTTGTTAAAATATCCTACAAATGAGAGGAAATTCTTACGAATTTTAAAACGACACGACGCTTTAAAAAATTTTCTCTGTTTGCTTGGCCGTCCCTAGTCCTTCGTTTTCCACTATTTTTTCGTGGAATTCTTGTCAATCGCCAAAAAATAATTATATCTAAAGGACTTTTTCGATTTAGAACCAATTGGCGAGTTTTTAATGAATTTTTGAGCATGATAGGAAAATTACTAGATTTTTCCATGTAAAACTGTTCGTATTGATGTAAATCGATAAAACTCTTTAGATATAATTATTTTCTGGTGATTGGCAAGAATTTACGACAAAATAGTTGAAACGAAAGGTCTAGAAATGGCAAGAGGAACAAGCAGAGGAAATTATAAGGAAATTATTTTAAGGCGTCGCTTTAAAAATTCGTAGGAGTATCAATTAATTTATAGGATATTTCAACACGGTTTAAAAACCACGCAAAAATTTTCCAATGGGCATGTTTGAAATTTAACACTTTGACTTTTTGTGACACATTAAATTAAACATATTTTTAACAACTTTTGCCTTTAATTTTGAATTATGACTGGACTTCAACCAGAAAAATCGACTGAAATCAAAAGACCTGTTTGTTTTTTTTTGTAAATTCTGTCACAGAATCGCACTTAAATTAAAAACCTGTTAAAAAATGTATACAAAAGTGTTGTGACCACAAAGTTTTATGTTATTAAAATAAAAAATTTGATAGTTAAAAATTTTTAAAATCAAAAAAATTGTAGCAAGTCTATTAAAATTGTAGAAAAACTTGGAGCTTATAAAAAAATTCAATCAAGTAGTTTATAGTGAATATTAAGAGTGAAAATCAATCATTGTTTATAGTAAATAAATAAATTAAAAAGCAATAATAAAAAAACATTAACTTATAAAAAATAAATAAATAAAATATTTGAATGGAATGAAAAAAATATGATACATTTTTACCAGTGGAAGTCATTTCATTTCATTGTATTGGGTCAAATTTTCAAGGTAAATATGGAAAAATTTATTAAAATTAAAATCACTTTTTTTTTTTAAATTTTGATCATTTTGATTTAGTTCAATGCAATTTTTATTTTATTTTATTTTATTTTAAATTAAACTTTTTTTTGTTGATATTTATTTGTTCTTATTATTTTTTTCCTGCATCTAATTATTTTAATGTTAACCTAATTTTAATTTTATTACTTTAATTTATAAATAATTTTACTTGAAAAAACAAAAAAAAAATAATAGAAAAAGAACAAACTTAACAGTACACATTTGATTATTTGTTTGCTAATCAGATAGGACTTTGTCGATTATGACAGAAATTAAATTTGTTAATTTTTCTTTTAATCATCTCTCTTTTTTGGTGACCAGTCCAAATGAATTTTCAAAGCGCGTTCTTTTTTCGGTGAATATGTTGATGAAATTCGTGACGATGTGTTCAATTCAGTTACATTTTTGTTTAGCATTTGTTCACGTTCCTCGGTTGTCAGTTCTTTGAGTTGTTCTGTTTTGTCCCTGTCATGAAAAAAAATTGTTTAAATGAAAATTGAATTTTTTTGCATTGAAAGTTAAATTTAAATTACTTGTAAAAAACTAATGTTCCATCATTTGGCATGGATCTGTCGCTGTAAGTGGCTGGCGTGTCATACCAAAGTAACGTCGGAATGCTCATATTTGAAACACTACAGCGAGGAAATGAGTTTGTCATCTATTGATTGAAAGAAACATTAATTGAAATACTTTTAATCGTAATTATTTGAAATTTTACCTTTGAATACTCCAAATTTTCCAGAGGTATTCCAGATATTTTTGATAATATGGTCATTAATTCTCCATTTTCACCTTAAATCAATTGAAATTCAAGTTAAATGTAAAAAATTTCAAATGAAAATCACTCACTTGGTATCACAACCTCTTGAAATTCTCCCAGAGTTCTTGTTGACGGATTCCAGCGACGTGCGAAAATGATTGTGTCATCCGGATCCTTAAATTCTGGATATCCTTCGTGAATTTCTTCAATGATGACCTTGAAATTTAATTGAAATTTATAATTTTATGACATTTAAATTTTTATTTTTTTTGAAATTTACTTCATTTCCTGACGGTAGCAATAACATATCTTCACCGAATTTCTGGTCAGGTAAAAGCACTTTTGACGGAATTTTACACCCTTTTTTCCTTAACCAACAGTTATTTGGCGTTAAATGCGCATATTTGGGATCAAGTTTATTTATGTAAGCTAACATTTCATTGAGGGTTGGTCCTACTTCGGTATCTTCACGCAAAATCCATTCACAAATCAAGGGAAGCTTTTCTGTGTCGTCATCAATCTAATTAAAAAGGAAATTTTTATTGAATTAATTTTGATTAAATTAAACTTTAATTGAATGAGACGAACCTCTTTTAAGTTAAGGTAGAAAATTTTGCATTTGTATTCTCCTTTTTGTAATGCCCGGCCAAGTTCGATTTGTAATCGTTCACCATCCCTAAATGAAATGAAAATATTAGTTTTATAGGAATTTTAAGGGAAATTTGAATAAAATTTACTTGAATGATGAGAGTGTTTCATTTAATCTAGTGCATTCTTGATTTCTCGTTGTCAAATGTATCTTAAAATGTGTGTGTGGCACTCCAATGTAGGGTTGTAGATGGTATTTCAAGGCGGCAACTGTCATCGATCGATCAACTAAGGCTTTAAGCATTTTTTGTGGTTCCTCATCAACAGACGTGTTCAATTCAGTGTATGGCGTTGCACGGAAGTAACTTGATTTGCCACGTTCCATTTGCATTTCCAACTGTAGTGTCATATCGACATCATTATCACTATTACTATTACTGTTATTTTGTTCACCAAAATCATCAGGACTAGATAAATGTGGATCACTGCATGCAGGTGAGTTACTTGTACTTGAAATGTGACTTAGGTCATCTTGTGCTGCATCCACCAATGTCCTATCACTATCACTCAAACTGCTATCTTCACTATTACACTCAGTTGGTTCGAGCAGTGGTAACGGTGAAATTCTTCGATAATCTCCAGATGCATTTAAATTCATCTCGTGATTAAAGGCTGCCGTGGTGGCAGCAAGTGATGATGCATTTTGTTGAGCATTACAATTATTTACATGTGTAGGTACGGGAGATGGATTTACATAACACATTGCATCAACAGTGTCAAATGAGGGAAGTAACTTAGAATTAGCTGTTGGTGTTTTTACATTTGGACTCAAATAATCGTTACAATTAGCTGGATTATAGACGGGGATTTGCAATTTATCCAAAGACTCTTTACTTGTATCCGGGAGAATGAAATACAATGTGATAATATGTTCAAAACGTTCAACAATTTTCTTCATTCTCTGATTAGCATCATCTAAAATCGCACTATTAACTTGTGCGACAAAGACTTTGTGTGATAAATGTAACTGCTCATCACTCAATGTCACATTATCATCTTCCAAGACTTTTGCCACACTACAACTAAATTCATTGCCTGAATTTTGAATTCCACCGGTCGCATTTATTTTAGCAATCACCAAGGATGAGGCATTCAATTTCAATTTTTTTACAATCGCTTTCTTGTAATCCATTACAGTTCCATTTTGCAAGCCACGGATTTGGACGGGACCATCGATGTCAGCTGTTTGTAAGTCAACTGTATAAACCTTGAGAGAAAATTTTATTATTTTAAATGGTTTTAAAGGAGTTTTAAATGAGTGTGAAGTTTGCAACAAAAAATTGGATTTATTACCGTGTTGAAATTTCCTATGATTTTTAAGGCGACGCCTTACATAAATTTCCCTTAAAATTTTCTCTTTTCTTCAGATTGTATCAAATTTTTTGAAAATATAAAAATTGGAACAAAACCTGAAGAAAAGAGGAAATTTTAACTCATTCGACGCCGCTCCTAGAAATATTGAGTTTTGAACAAAAAGTTCTTCTAAGATTTATTCTTTAGGTAAAAGTGAATACTTTTCTCTTCGATAAAAATTTCAAGTTTCATATAAAAATTTTACAGGAGAGCCAAAATAAAATACGTATAAGTGCTAAACAAATACATACAGAAATCTTGTACGAGAATCAAAAAAACGCGACTTTCCTTAAAAGTTTAGCTCATAATTTTTTAGTTTTTGGTTTAAATTCAAAAACGATTCAACTGTTTGATACAAAACATCTTAAATTAAGACTCTAAAAAAGATTGACAAATAAATTTTTTAATTTGAACGTGAAAAGTGACCTCAAAGTAGGTGTTGCGTTGACGCAACGGATGACGCGAATGAGTTAAGGGAAAATTATGTAAAGCGTCGCCTTAAAAATCGTAGGAAATTTCAACATGGTAATTTATTGCAATTCGATTAAATTCAATTTTTTTTTTGTTTCAAACTTCACACTCATAGTTTTAAGTAAAAAATCTTACTTTAGTGATGATTCCTCCAGGCAAATATACGTCAAATTCCTCGTCAGGTTTTCGCATTTCAAGTAAAAGTTCGTTATTGTTGTTCTTCAATGATGTCATAATGTTGTTAATCTGAAAATGATTGTAATGTGAGGAGAATTTTCAATGAAAATATTTAAATAAAAATCTTACAGTATCCTTTTCTCGTCCTTCAAAGCTCCTGTCAATGGTTTCCGTTAAACTGTCATATGCCACTAATCTGAATAAGTCGATTGTTCCAACTTGTTTGCCCAATCTACGATGAGCTTCCTCCAAAGTTTCATCTAAAGTCGTATCTTGTGAGACATAAACATTGCTATCAACTAACTTTTGTTGCTTTGGACTATAGAAAAATACTTTAATTTTAATTAAATCTGTTGCATAATTTCGATACGATCTTTCATTATCCTCCTTTTCCTTCAAAGTTAACTTTAATTGTTTGATGTGTTCGGGAAATTCAGACTCCTTAATGAATTTGGCATTTCTTTGTGGATCAATTTGGCGATACATTAACATGTAAGCGTTAGTACTTGAACTGTAAGCACTGAGAAAAGCTTTATAGCCAGCACCTCCGAACGACTTTTGAATGTCATCTTGTGTGATTGGTGAAACAGTTTGATCATTAAATGAAAACCATTGACCTGATTCAAAGTCTTTGATGTAAGCATAATAATGGCCGCCTGATGCTGATCCCGAATGAATCATAATTGAAAACAATTCATAAAAATACGGGCCACTATCATTTGGTGAACTAGATGTCGTTGATTTGCCATCACCTCCATTCATGTCAATTCCCTCATCATCTTCCTGTAAATCGGCGGGATCTTGTCCGGCATTTGTTGTCGACTGTCCGGCACTCATTGTCCCGTCATCTTCCAGTGCACTTCCACTATCTGTCGTACTACAATCATCACATTTCATAGCACTTTCGACACTCTCATGTCCAATTGAAACGTTATCACTGCTGACTGGTGTCGGTTGTTGTCCCGTTGTCGTTAAAATATCCGTTTGATTTACAAATCCATTCAAATTGAGAGTTTGCGGGAACGTGACTTTATCATTTAATTTGATACGATGCATTGTTTGATAATCAAAATCGAAGCGTTTTAAATGTAATGTCAAAATATACGGAAATTTTGTGAATTTAAGTCCTTTATGGGCATCACACTTTTTGTCGCACGTTTCACAATGATACTGATTATTTCCATCTAAAGTTTCCGGTTGTACAAATGCCCGTAACGCTTCTTCCACACTATTGTATGCAATTGAACTTCCAAATGGCCGTACAGGAAGTGGAATATCAAGTAAGGTATCTTCACGGGATTTTTCTGTACTACACTCCAAACATTTAACGTAATCTGTCATCTTTCCTTCGTAAAGTTGATTAATTAAGTCGGCTTGCTTTGTGTTCTTGAATTTTTGTTCTAGTGCATCAAACATGACACGACACAACTCTTGAATGTCGTGCTGTTGCCAGGCTTCTGTCGAGTCCCAGCCAAAACTTTTTGTGAGATCTGTCGTTTCAACGGCAGATTTTGTTGATGTCTGTGTGAAAAATTTAAATTTTAATTGTAATTCCACTCCTTTCAGATTAAAATTATAATTTTATACCTGTAAATTGAGGAACAATTTTTGTAGTTGATATGGAATCGATTTTGATTCACCATTTCCGTCAAATTCCCAGTTGTAAAGTGCATTTCTAAATTCTGGTGTCATAAAGAGAGCTTGGAGTAAGCTATTCAAGTAACAAGTCATTGCTTGATTGACCAGGCCGACAAAATGTGGGCGATCTATGGAATGACATTTAAAGTTTAAATTTGTTTCCGTTAAATTTTCATTTAAATCTTACCTAATGAATTGGTTTTAATTTTCCTAAAATTGCCATAACTGCTTCGTTCGGTTTTTTCAGTGCTCGTTGAGGCTTCTCCAATGTCATACATCGGTAGTGCAGGTGGGTTTGGAGGGATCGGAATTGAATGCATTGAATTTGACTCAGTTGGTGATGCAGAAGCACCCAAATCCAAGTCATCATCTGAACAAACATCGTTTTCTGTTACTTTGCTTTCCTCATTTGACGTCTTTGTATCACCATTACTCAATTTATTAGTTCCTTCAGTGGAACTGGTATCATTTAAAGTTTTGTTATGATTGTTATTGTTCACACCACTCAAATTCATGGCTTCTGGCTTTTTCTTCTTCTTCACAACACTTTGTCCGTCCAGATTATCACTTGCTGCTTGTGATGTTGAAAGCGATGGATTTTCAATGACCAATGTATTGCGAAATTCAGGTGTGAATTTTAAGCCGGCTTCTAGTAAAGTTTTCCCTTTAAAATTATTCAATATAATCGAATCTGCGTCTTTGGTTGTTTTTAGCTTCAAATCAAACGTATGATATTGATATTGTCTCTTAATGTCATCTAATAAATCAACAACAAGATATGATGGACGTACAATTAACAATTGACGTTTTTGTTGCGAATCAGGCATATGATCCAACACGATACATACTGTACTTCCTTCGTCACTTGAAACCATTGCTGATAAATTTGATGAAAAAAAAAGTGAAAAATAAAAAATTATTTATTTAAATATCAATATATCGGAAGTGTACATTAAAAAAATTAAAATACATGTCGCTACATTTTTTGAATTTTATGAGGGGCGATGAAAATTGTTTTAGTACAAGGTCATTTTTTTTCTGTTTTGTTCACATTTAAAAGTTATTTTTCTCTTACATTTCAATTCAATTCATTTCATTTCATTTTATGCACTATAAATTTTAATGAAAAAAATAAAAATTAAGTAGCAATAACCAAAAATGTGGGTCATTTGCTAAAGTCAAAACAAAAAGGATTTAAATTTCATTCATAAAAACAACAAGAAAATTAAAATTTAAATAAATTCTTGTCAAAATATGAGGAAAATACTCGTAAAAATATTTAAATTATCTCTGAACGAATTTTTCTGTTATTTATATGGTGTGTGATGCTCTTTAAAAAAATATCAATGATTACATTGTTAATTTTAATTCTGATTCAAATGAACTTTTTTTTTGTTATGTGTGAGATTTTCAAATCGCTCTCACTAATTATTAGTCAATATGTGTTAAAATAAAACATAAGACATTGTTTATCTTTCAGAACAAAAAAAAAATTGTTAAATTTGATGAGAAAAATTTCTGAATCGGTGTCTGTGAAAATGTGTGTGTTTATTTTCATGCCTTTTGCTCATCATCAATAATCATTTTAAAATTGAATTAAAATCAAAGGAAACACACATACACAAAAAAAACAACAACAACCACTCCACTATTTTTAGATGCAACGACAACACAGTGAAAAATCTTGGTACGAGGAGAGTTTAGTTCACAATGAAAATTAAAAAAAAAAAATATTGTTATTAAAGAATATAAAACACGTCATATTACCTACATAAATTTAAAGAAAAATTTTAAAAAAATATATATTTTTATTGTTTTTATATTAAAATAAAAAAGAAATGGGCTATTAAAGAAAATACAACAATGTAAGAAATTTTTTAAAAAATTGTAATTCGGGGCGTTGTGAAATATTGAAAGATTTGTTAAAAAAATTAATTTTATGAAGAAAATTAGTTCAGGCATTGCAAGGCGATTCTCCAGAGAATCATGTTTAGTTAGGAGTCAAACAACGGGATAGTTTCGCTTCAAGCTCTAAAGAGGGGTAAGGTAATGGGAACTTTTTCTGAAAGATGCCCTCAAGGTCTAAAATCATTAAAAATATCTTGCATCATGGGAATATTTTGAACTTTTTCCAAAAAACCCCAAAAAAAATTTCTCAAATAACTTAACTAATATTGAATATCTTAAACTTTTTGAAAGCCAGGGAAGGGTTCTCCGGGGGCTGCTCCTTATTTTTATAGCCCAGGGCTGCATTAAAAACTCTTCTATCGTCATATTCAAGGAAAGCCTTGCCTCTGCGGTCCTATTTTAGGAACTCATGCAAATCGGAAATAGTGTGTAAAATTTAAAATAAAAGACGATTTTTTTAGTTAGAAAGCAACGACTAGACTGAGACACTTGAGAGTTCACACTCAGTATTTTTAGCACTCTCTCTAACTTATTTAATATCCTAACTCTTTGGACGCCAATTGGTCCCATGAATCTGAAACTAGGCACGTATTGAGGTGTCCCTTTGTTGCTATGTGGCCTTAAATTCCTGTCAGTACTAGAAAGTGTTTTATCTTTTTTTTAAATTACAATAGAAAGATATCAAAATAACTCATTTAAATTCAATATAATTAAAATTAAAATATTTCAGGAGTTCCATTAATTTAAAATATTGTTTATAGTCGCGACATCGTTTAACACGAAGTCGTGGTGGAGATTGATCCAATGGAGCGGACCGTCCTTGCTGGAGAATCATGTTGGGGACCATACTTCTCCTTCACACAATATTTTTGTAATGAATCTACATGGTATGTCATTAAATGTCCGTTTTTCAATTTTACTTCATAATTAAGTGGACTTGCTTGGTTAATTATTGAGCCCTCAACATAATTTGTATCATGACAATTGGGGTATTAAATGTACACGTTATCTCCGAATTCCGGTTCAGGTGAAAATTCGATACCCAATCAAAATTTTACTTAAAATTTAATAGGGTCAAGTTACCGGCTATCGTTACATTAGCACACATATCACTCACTGTCTCTAAATGTTAAAATTTAACTTCTATACATTAAAAGTAAAGCCCAATTCTTTCAAGAAACTCCTATCAATCGTTAATTAATAAAAAAATTTGTTCATTTCATTCATTCATTTCATTCAAAATTACTTTAAATACACGGAAGACAATTTCACGACCCTAACTCAATCTAAGCATGCCTTGCACCTGTTAGGTTTTGAAAGTAACAGCACTCATTTTCTTTTTTTTCCATCAGTAAAATTGAGAATAGAATTTTCAAAATCATCATGCAGTGATTAAATTAAATGAAATGAAATAACAAAAAAAATACACACAAACACACACACACACAGAGAAGGAGAAGGCATTAGAAAAGTATTAACACATCAAATTAGAAGCAAAAATTTAGAATCCACTCACATTTCTTTCATTTAATGTTCATTTAATTTTTGTTTCTCTCTGATTTTTTTTTTGAATTTTAATTTAAATTTAAATTTTAAGTGTAATTTAATAATTTTTGTTCCTGTTAGTTTCTGATATATTTACAGCTTTTGCCACATTGATTAAAGTGAGTCGATTAAATTTAATATTTTTTTGTAGAGTGTGTGCTTTTTTTATGTACAGATGATGGTGGTTGATGTCAATAAATTTTGTATGTAAAAGTTGAAATGAAACTAAAAAAAAATATGAAAAAAATATACAAAAAAATTAAAGCATTTTATAAATTTAATTTTATTTAAAAATTAAAAGCATGCAATTCCCTATCAATCGATGCATTGAAGTGAATGATAAATTTTTCCATGAAATTGAATTTCATCACAACTCACTTCTGTTCTCGGTAAAATTTAAAACTATTTCAATTACGAGAATTTACTGAGTATTCTGATAACTTGAAGATGATTTCACTTTCACTTTTTTTATTTTGTTATTTTATTTTATTATCAGATCACAATCCATTTTAATTATTCAATGAAAAACGTGCTAAATTTTAATGATTTTCCGTTTTTCTCTTATGTTAAATGTATAAAATTATATCAAATTAGGATGAAATTATAGTAAAAAGATTATTTAAATTTAAAAAAAATTCGTCATTTGCGGCTAAATTTAGAGCTTGCGTGTGTGTAAAATACTGTAAATAGAACACACACTATCCAAACACACACAACTGTGTATATGCGAATTTTCACTAATTTTTCTTCCGACTTTTCAAATTAACTACAATTTTCTCGGGGAAATCACGGTGTGAATAGACGCGTAGACGAATAATTACTAAAATGTGAGATCGTGATCATCTTAGTCGTATGCAAGATGCAGATTCTCTTAAAAAATTACAATGAATTTGGATGTGAACTTCATCGGAAAGCGCATTTCATTTCCATTGAACTTGAACAAAACGTTGGATTTTCCTGAAACAGTCTGAATTGAAATTCAAGGACCTGGATCTCATTTTCCAATTCAAAGTGGGAACAGACATTTTCAGGTCACGCTTTTAAATGCACTTTAATTTTCATGAAATTGAAAGAGATGCCTCTCAAATAAGGAAATTGAGACGATTTTCATCATCATGATCATCATCAGAGCGGGAAATTGGATGTCTCTCATGGAAAATCATGAACATGAATCAAAGAGAAACACCGACTGATAAAAAATTCGATGCAGATCAATTTAATTTGTCCTTAAATCGTAATTCCATGAAAATTTCAAGACCATTTCTTGCGTAACAAGTACAATTTCCTTCTCCACTTCCACATCCCAACACCGCTCCCTCAAATTGGATCGATGCGTTCATCTTCCTTGACACAATTACAAGATATTTTGGTATTGACTTGACTTGACATGAAATATTTAAAATTTCAATCGAATCAAATTCAAATCGGAACACAAACACAAAAATTTTAATGTGACATGAAAAATTGCTCTTGAATCCTTTGATTTTCAATTCAATCTCAAAACATTGTTTCATGTCCCAATTTTCTACATGAATTGATTTGTAAAGAAGACTTTTCGGCATTTTTATATCAGATTATTTGACATTTTGATTTTTTTTTTGGGTAACATTGAAAGTATGTCGTATATACATTTTTGTATACAATACTTTTTTTCCTCTCTTATTTTATTTGATATCTAATGCAAAAAGTGAAATTCTTAAAATCTCAATTTACTTTTTCTTCGTTTTGCGTTTGTTTCGATAAAAACACATTTCCTTTTCATATTTATCACATTTTCTTAAGTCTTATTAAGGGGATTGTTGCACTTTTAAACAAAGAAAACAGAAATAAAAACTTTTTTTTTAATTTTAATATTAATTCTTTGCTTACCTGATTTACACGTACAACATGTGAGTTAGGGGTTTGTTTTTTTATGAATATGAAAATGGGTTTCGGTCATCTACCGGTTTTTAAAAATCGGAAGGTGAGATATGGCAATGTGTGCACTATATATGATGAAATGTGATGCCTCATCACAGACTGATGAGTTTAACCAGAAACGGATTAACGAAAGTGGAAAATAGGGGGGAGGACTTAGTCCTCCTTATTCTAAGAGGTCAAGTCAAAGCCACTGTGGAAGATATCTTGGAATTTTGAAAAAATTGCGTTATTATTCAAACTTTTTCGTCCTAAAATTTAAGGCAGTTTGAACGGGTAGTACTGTAAGTATTGGTATCGTACATATACCGGTAAGTACTTATAGTCCGTGTTTATGAAACTTATTTTTTAAAGCTTCCCTCTTAAATCAGATTTATGAGGACAGTGAAGCAAAACTTTGTCGTTGGAGTTGGACAAATTTTTCTTGAGCGTATCAAAATGAGACGAAAAGCAGTTAAATATTCTGAGAACGAAGAAAGCCAATGTGAATCGGGTCTATGAAGGCGGCAATAATTTTCCGCCCTTCAAATATTTTAAAGATTAATAATTGTAAACCGAGCAATTGTTATCTCTACATCGTGGGTTGTGTTTAAAAAATTATTACGAATCAGTTTAAATTTAAGACCGAAAATTTCAGTTGATCGCCTGATGGTGATGAAATTGCAATTTATCGTTTAAATACTGTAACATATGGTACTGCATCTGCACCATTTGCTGCAATGCGATGTTTAACAGAATTAGCAGATTTTGATGGTTGATTGAATTTGTCTCAAGGAGCCTCAGTTTTAAAATCTAACTTCTATGTAGTAATGTAATGTAAGTAAGAATCCTTAAAAATGTTAAAATAGGCTTAATAATATATAATTTATTAAGATAGGCTTGGAATATGGATTAGACGAGAGAGATAAGGCATAACTTCCTAGCCACGTGTTGAACACTAAAAGAAAACGGGGTTTGCCAAAAAATTAGAAAAAATATATCTCCGATGGCCAAAGCCTTTGACACTGATACTTTTATACAGCCTATTTGTAGACCGTTTAACCGTTTTGAGGGCATTATCAAGCATGGTAGTAGTAAAATATATATCACAAGACTCGAATTCAATTGAAAATTCTGTCTAAAGTACCTATAAGAGGAATATGAGCTCCAAATTATAAAAATCGGCAGTTCGGAGTCTTATTTCAAAATTGGTGAGTCCTGAGAGAGTCCAGTTAAATATCGGAGCATTTAGAAAACTTCAGACCTTAAACTATTAATTTTGATAGCCCTTAATGACCTGCAACTTATTTTAGGTTTATTTTTAAACTAACTTATTTTCGCTTTGTATGAAAAAATTGTTTTTAATTTATTTTTAAAAGATCATTTTCACCTCTGCTGTAATGTACTGTAACAAGACCCAAATTTCAAAGTGCAAATGAAAACCGGCAATCTCTGGTTTTAATATCAATTCAATCTCTGTTTTCTCAAATATACATAAGCAAAACAATGAGATGACAGCTGAAGTACTGTCATCAGTGCATGAATCATCGATACTGAAGTGATTCCAATTGTATGTGATTCAGTCAAAGAACTTTGGTTTTCGAAATTTATCTGGAACATAAACATAAAAATATCCATTACTATAGAAACAATTTAAATTATTGAAGTGCTCTTATAATTGTGTTTAATTAATTGAATTTCACTCATAATTTTTATTGATAAGAGGGACACAAAAATGTCCATTTACGTGATTTTAATATTTTTTTAACGGTTTTTAGTAAAGGAAAATTTTGAATTTTCTCATACATGATCAATCTATAAAAATCTCGAACTTCGACGAAAATTCTAGAATTGTTTTCATATACTTCGAAGCTTCCAGAATGTATAGAAAGTATATAAATAAATGTACGTGCAACACAAACGATTATTCAAATGAAAACAGTTCTACAGTTAAGACGTGTAATATTTTTGCTTTGAACAAAAATACAATTGAAAAAGAAAAATTATATAAACGAGTGAAAATCAATATACAAAATAAAGAAAAGTTTGTGATAGTAAAACAATCATAAGCAAAGCATTAAAAAAAAATAATTTTAAATTAAATTAAATTTTCGTTACAAAAAACTATAAGGTATGTATAGAAATTTACATCATCATTACAAATGAAAATTATTATTTAATTGAAATTTCTATTTGTGGATTATTGTTTTGAAATGACATTGAAACTTTTTGTTAGAAGAAGAAGTAAAACGCGAAAAAATAATTAAGAAATCAAATTTGTTCCAAATAAATTCAAGTGTGATCAAAATCATTACCAAAGTAAGAGCAATTGACCTAAAATTCAAATTAATCAAGAATTTTCCGCCCAAGAACATTCAACACGCGTACACTTGGATTGTGTATCTATGGAATTGCGTATAACGTATTTTGTGTACAGTGTGTAGATGATTCGAGAAGTCCCATTGATTTGATAAAATGTTTATTTATATTATTGTAAAATTTATTGAGAAAGCAAAAAGAAAAAACATTGCTTGTGTGCTCGTACTTAAATTCAATCGCGATAAGTGAATCATGATGTTTTGTTTTATTTCAATTCAATTAAATAAATAATTTTCATATAACAATTAAATTTCAATGTAAACATGTAACGAAAAAAATTTGATAACTAATAATTTTTATTTTTTTCTCTCATTTCAGGCCTTATAGTTTACAATTAAAATGGGTAAAGATTACTATGCCATTCTTGGAGTTTCAAAGACTGCAAATGATGATGAATTGAAAAAAGCATACAGAAAACTCGCACTCAAATATCATCCAGATAAAAATAAGGCAAAAGATGCGGAGGCGAAATTCAAGGATATCGCTGAAGCATATGAAATTTTGTCGGATAAAAAGAAGCGTGATATTTATGATCAGTATGGCGAGGAAGGATTGAAAGGTGGAATTCCTGGTGGACAAGGTTCAGATGGACAAGGATTCACATATACCTTCCATGGAGATCCACGTGCCACATTTGCACAATTCTTTGGTAACAGTGATCCCTTTGCTGCCTTCTTTGGCGGCGGTGGTGGTGGTCCAACGATGTTCGATAGTGATATGGGTGATGAAAACGATATTTTTGCTCAATTCGCTGGAGGACGAGGCGGCGGTTTTCCTGGTGGCGCCTTTAGATCTCAAAGCTTCAATATTGGAGGCATGCCACAAGGCGGCGGTGGTGGTCGAAAGGCCACTAGTCAAGATCCACCAATTGAACATGATTTGTATGTGTCATTAGAAGATGTTGATAAAGGTTGTATGAAAAAAATGAAAATTAGTCGGTTAGTTGGCCAAGCTGATGGATCATCACGTAAAGAAGAGAAAATTCTGAATATTAATGTCAAATCAGGATGGAAAGCTGGCACAAAAATCACATTCCCAAAGGAGGGGGATCAGATACCAGGCAAAATTCCAGCTGATATTGTCTTCATTATACGTGATAAGCCACATGACAAATTCAAACGTGAGGGTAGTGATATCAAATACACAGCTAAAATTTCACTGAAACAAGCACTTTGTGGATGTACGGTTAATGTGCCAACACTTCAAGGTCAAACAATTACAATTAACACAGCTGGTGAAATTATTAAACCAAATACGGTGAAACGAATGCAGGGACGCGGACTTCCATTCCCCAAAGAACCAAGCAGGAGAGGTGACTTGCTAGTGAATTTTGATATCAAATTCCCTGATAATTTGTCAAAGAACACAAAAGACCTACTAATGGACATGCTACCAAATTAAGTCAGTTTTTGTTATATTTTATCATTAATTTATAAGTGTAAGCTCCTCAGCTCATCTTTTTAATGAATTTAAAACGTATTAAAAAATTATCATTTAAGTTTTATTTTATTTAATAAATTAAATCAAATTCTCATGAAAATTTTAAAATCTTAGTGTAAAAATAAAATTCAAAATGTAAATATGATGTAAATACATTTAAATTAACTAAATTTAGGTAATAAAAATTGAATGAATGAATGTTAAGTTGAGTTAAAATGTAAAACCTGAAATGTTTTTTAACAAAGAAAAGATTATTGAAAAAAAATGAAAAAATAATAAACGAATGAAAGAAAATTAAAATATTTCTGTCTTTTAAATTCCACTGAAGTTACCGAAGACTTTAAAAATGGCTTTAGCTCCAAAGGTCTTACGGTGCCCTATGAAAGTTCGGAGAGGGGGCCTGCTAACTGTAGGCAAATGTCATTTAATGTTAATTCGTCATCACTTGTTGATATCCAATTTCCAGCAGCTTTTTCCCCATTCCATGTGGAATTGGCGTCGCATTCGGGTGAACTTGCTTTCGATGTTTCAGAATATTCGCATAATCATTATTGGCCACATTGCACATATCACATTGAAATCTATTTTCAATAAAATGTCCTTTCCGATGGTCATTCAGCTTATCCTTCATTTTGAACATCTTCCCACAAATATCACACTTGTGTTTGGCATCGACATGAACACGACCTTTGTGTAAATTAAGTGCGTGCATATTCCGAAATTGCTTTAAACATACAGGACATGTCTGGGATTGACGATCATGAATTCTCCTTATATGACTTCGCAAGGCCTTTTTATTCATTTCAACGCCACATTCAGGACACACTGTCATCGTGATCTCATGTTTCACTTGATAGTGATAATTGAATGTTGATCGATTCCGAAAACTTTTCGCACAAAATGGACATAAAATTTCATCGAAATTCGAGGGTTGACAATCAACTTCCATTTTATGTTTGACAATTAAATGATTTAGCACTGAAAATTTGGTTGTTAGCTCTTTTTTACACAAATCACACTGATATTTTTGCTTCATACTATCCGGTGTATGCAAATTTTTAATGTGACTCTTCAAACTTGCCTTATCTGATAGGGTGCGATCACATTTCGGACATGGCAATCGTTGACTTTTACGCTGTTTGGCTAAATGTGTTTTTTCATGTCGTCGTTTCGCTCTCTTATTGTAATATTGTTTGCAACAATACTTGCATTGCAATTCCTCTGGCGTCGTATGAATCAGATAATGTTCGAGCAGTTTTCCACGTTGGCATTGAATTGAAATGTTACAACACGTGATTGAGGGGGTCTCGTTTTTGTGCACTTTTCTCATATGAATTTGGTACATCATAAAAGTTTTGAGATCGGATTTACATGGAGAACATTTAAATTTGTAAAATTTATTGATTTTTTCTGATTGAGCTTTTTGCACAGCGGTTCCATGAATTTCATGACTTTCATCATCTTCTTCGTCGTCATCGTCACTGCTTTGATTCGAAGAAGAGGCATCAGATTCAAAGTTATCATGGGAATCACCGTGATCACTTTCAACGACATCTTCCGCGATTATGCCTTCAATTTTTGATGGCAGTTCTTCTTTAATTTCATAAGCTTTACTGGAATTTTCAAGGTCATCCTCTTCAACTTTAATTTCGATATTTGAAGTTGATTCTTTAAGTACTTCATCTTCAAAGTATTTTTGGGCTTGTTGAACTTCAATGTAAAATTGGCTGAAATGATCAAGTTTTTCCTTACATTCAATACAAATGACACGACACCGATCGCCTTCTTGGATCTAGAAATGTCCAAAAAACTTTTTATATTCAGAAAAAACTTCACAAAATCGTAAATTTACCTGAATATTTAGAAACTCTTTGACTTTTTCTAATAAAAAATGATAATTTTTAAGGAGGACATCAAATTTAAATTCATTCTTTTTCTTGGCACACAGTCTACAGATGTCTTCTAATTCAATTTTTTCGTTTACGCTTTCAGACTCCATTTCATTATAAATTTTTATTTATATTTTTGTTTTGAATTGATTGCTTATCTTGAAATTCAATTGACAACATAAAAAAATGTAAACAACTTTAACCCTTCATTGAAATGAATTGAAAAATACCGCAGAAAAGTCTAAAATTTCATGTCCCGTGTACTTTGAAAGGTTAAACAAAAACAGCGCCCTCTATGGCAAAATTTGTAAATAAATAATAAAAACAGAGCGCGTAAAAAAATAAACAAAGCAAGTCAAATGAAATTTTCATTGCATGTTTTATCTGATTTAACATAAAATTACATTTAAAATGAGTGACAATGAAGAAATAATCGAAGCAACCACAGAAAAGCCAACAGAGATTCATAAAATTACTAAAGACGATGCATGTAAAATTTCATCGGGACAGGTTCAATTAAAAACGTTTTTCTATTAAATTGATGATAAAATCCAATCATTTCACAGGTAATCTCAAGCCTTGCAATCGCTGTGAAAGAATTAGTCGAAAATTCTTTGGACGCTGGTGCTACGTTGATTGAAGTGAAATTCAAAGATCGCGGTCTTTTGGGATTGGAAGTTGTTGATAACGGATGTGGAGTGAAAGAGGAGGATTTTCATGGTTTGACAAGTCGTCATGCGACATCTAAATTAAGGGACTTTAAAGACCTCGAGGAAGTTGAAACATTTGGATTTCGAGGAGAAGCCTTAAATTCATTGTGTGCGTTAGGCAATCTCACAATCATTACAAAACATTCCTCGGCACCTAATGCAACAAAACTGGAATTTGATCACGGTGGCAATATCAAAAATCAGACAGCAACTTCAGGTCAAGTTGGAACACAAGTACATTTGAAAGACTTGTTTATCGTACTTCCAGTCAGAAAACGTGAATTTGCAAAAAATATCAAGAAAGAGTACGCAAAAGCACTTGAAATCCTCACAGCATATTGTTTAATTTCAAATTCGGTACGAATCATCGTGAGTAACATTGAAAAAAACGGATTTCGACATCAAGTCATGGCCACTAACCTGAATACGTCTTTAATGGAAACCGTCAGATCCGTTTTTGGTCAGAAACAAGTCGAACAGCTGATTGAAATTAAAACTCCGGTTCTTGAAGGTGATGAGAATTTAAGATTGGAAAAGTACAAAATTGAAGGTTATGTTTCGAATTGTCATCACGGAAGTGGTCGAAGTAGTAAAGACCGTCAATTTTTTTATATCAATTCAAGGCCATGTGAATCGAAGACTTTGTTGAAGTTTATCAATGAAATTTACAGGAAATACAATCAAAATCAGTATCCTTTCATTTTTCTCAATATCAAAATGAACAAAGATGAAGTTGATATTAATGTAACTCCAGATAAAAGACAATTATTTATAGCTGATGAACAGGTACTCAAACAGGCGGTCATGAAATCGTTGAGTGAAACATACGAGGCAATGCAACAGATGTTCCCGATCAGGAGTGTCAAAGCATCACAATCACAAAAGACTTCACAGGGATCTGAAAAAAGTAAATCATCACAAGAAAAGCCAAAATCTGATGATAGCGATTCAGAAATTGATGAAATTGCCCTCCCAGAACCTGAAAAATTCTCTCAAATGTTATCGCAATGGAAATCAACTGGAAATACAGATGAAGCCGCTTCATCTCCCGAAACACGCTACAAAAGGAAACTGGACGATGAAATTGATGCCCGTACAAAGAGAATTAAGATGATTCAGCAAACTTTGAAAGAGAATGCAGAAAGATATGGAAAAGTTACCATTACAGAAAAAACCAAAACACACTCCTATGAAAGTGATCCCGATGAAAATGAGGCGCCACTTCTTGATTCAAATTCCATCTTGACACCTGACAGCCTTGTCAGTGATTCCTCATACAAATTGGAAATATTTTCTCCGAAACTGAGTTCGACAAACAAGGAAAATGCCCCTGAAAAAGTCAAACAAATCACATGCAGAACTGTTTCAAGTCCTGCTCCAGTAAGAAAATTACGAACAATTCCCAAGGAAAGTTACGAGGACCCACCTTCAATCCTATCACCAACATGCTCAAATGAAATGAAATCACTTTCAATTTCAGTTCCCAAAGCTTTACATGACTCAAGTGAAACCATCAGCACGAGCCTTGATGAAATTAAGACTCAAATGAATTTAGAATTAGACGCGCGAGACGCATACAAGCAAAATAAAGAAGAGAGCTGTGATAAATTCAAATCAAAAATTAACCCTCAAATGAATGAAAGTGCTGAAATGGAATTGAGTCGTGAAATTACCAAAGACATGTTCCTTAAAATGGAAATAATTGGTCAATTTAATTTGGGATTCATCATTGTCAAATTAAACGATGATCTTTTCATCGTCGATCAACATGCGTCCTCCGAGAAATACAATTTTGAGGATTTGATTAAAAATACCGTAAACATAAAAAAAATCATTCAAAATTTCAATTCAATTAATTTTAATTTAATTTATTTTCCAGGAAATTCAAAGTCAACACCTTGTCTGCGCAGAACAACTTGAACTATCAGCCACAAATGAAATCATTTTAATGGACAATTTACCGATTTTCAATAAAAATGGTTTTAAATTCAAGATAAATGAAGAGAAACCTGCTACAAAGCGAATTTCACTCATTGCAAAGCCATTCAGTAAAAATTGGAATTTCGGAAAGGAGGATATCGAGGAATTGTTGCATATGTTGTACGAAAATCCCAATTCTAAGGATGTCAGACCATCGCGAGTGAGATGCATGTTTGCTAGCCGTGCGTGCCGAAAGAGTGTGATGATTGGAGATCACTTGACACAAGGACAAATGAAACGAATTGTGGGGCAGCTGAGTCAACTTGATCAACCTTGGGTATGAATTTTTAGTGCAATTACGTTCAATGTGATGAATTTATAATTTTATTTATTTTTTTTTTCAGAATTGTCCTCATGGAAGACCCACAATGAGACATCTGGCCAATTTGAATAGCGTCAATTCACAGGAAATGAATGTCGAAAATTGATTAAATTTAATAATACACAAAAAACTTTATTTTTACTGTTATAAATCACTAAATGGAAGCCAATTTTTTTTGTAACGAATTTTTTCATTTTAAATAACAATTTTTTTTTGTATTGATTATGAATAAATTAACAACAACCCATTTGTATACATATTTAAATTCCTGCCACTTTTAACATTTCTTCAATGTCAACAATCTTTTCACGAGGCTTCCCACACTTCGCACCCCGTTCCACCTCAACTTCGTCAATTCTTTCCCAATCCTTCCATGAAACGACCCTCAATTTACTGAAATCGAATCCTGGCTTAGCTTCATGTGATTTTATCACATTATTGTTGAAATCTTGACAGATGACTTCAGCAACTGAAAATGACGAGTTCATTGTTGATAAAATGACTCCAGTAGGGCCGGTTCCTAGCCATCCTGTGACGTACAAGCCAGGTTCAAATTTATCCTCAAAACTGTCAATTGACTTGTCATTGATTGTATTTTCATTCATGGGTTTAAGTACGCGTCCTGAAATATTTTTGACAACTCCCGCTTTTTCATCGAAATTTATGTCATTGTCTAGTGGTTCTGCTTTATATCCAATACTGCGGCAAACCAAACCGACTGGAATGTTTTCACGCTCATCTGTACTTATTGCTCGGTCGTTCTCTAATTTATTGACAGCGTAGTCGATTGATGTGACTCTGCCATTTTCGGCGTTAAATTTAATTGGTGATCTGTAAAATATTGGTAGAAATTTTTTGTTTGTTTCATTTTTAGCTTGATCTTCCATGCTTTTCATCATCAGTTCTGTGAGTCGTTTTCGCGGTCTTTGTAATTTTGGAATCATTTCCGTGACACCGGTGAAATCTTCATTGCGCCATGTCGTTGAAACATTTTCTAATTTTAACATTTCCCTGAGTTCTTTGATCGTGAATGCGGCTTGTAATGGTCCTCGTCGTCCAACCAGATGCACTTGCCTTACACGACTTTTACTTAACGAATCTAAAGCGAATGAGGTAATATCGGTTTTCTTTAACTGTTCAATTGGTGTTAACAGGATTCGAGCAACATCGACTGCCACATTTCCTTGTCCTAGTAATGTCACTGATTCAACATCCAAATCCGGATTCAGATTTTGTGCACCCGGAATGCCATTGTACCATGCAACAAAATCACGAGCTGAAATGACATTTGGCAAGTCTTCATTTTCCAGTCCAAATCGCTTATCTTTATCAGCACCATGAGCCAACAATACAGCATGATATTTCTCCTGCAACTCTTTCAATGTCACATCTTTACCAAGAGAAACATTCCCATAAAAATTCACTCGTGCACTTTCACCTACTTGTTTAAATGTGTTAATGACATTTTTGACTTCGGGATGATCTGGTGCCACTCCGAACCGTACTAATCCATATGGCACAGGTAGTTTTTCAATAAGATCAACGTATGAATTATCCAAGTGTTTGACAATGTAGCGGGCTGCATAAAATCCTGCTGGTCCGGCTCCGACAATGCAAATTCTCTTTTTTACATTTGAGGAGTGACATAATCTGAGAATGTGCTTTAATGAAGGGGAATTTCGATGGAATTTTATGCTATTTCTTATAATCATTTGAATTTATGAAATTGATTTTTATGAAGAGAATTTCACTTAAAGATAAATTTCACTTGAATGAATAAATAATAAACTTTGTAAATATGGAAGGTACTTGTATGATACAAGGGAAGTACATTTCAATTTCAAATTCTAGAAAAAAAACGGTTAAAATTCATATGACCTCTAAGAAACTGCAATCAAAGGTTTTTTTGGAATCGAAATATCAAGAGGCTTTTTAGGTTTGGATGGCCTCAGTGCATTATTGAAATTTTATAAAAATGTAACGGGTTTTAGATAATTTTTTGAACCCTCGATTCCATTTTCTTGAGCCCGACTCAAAAATCAATTCCGTAAATTTTTTTGGAATCATGGAGTGAGATGTTAAGGCCCTCGAGCCTAAAACCTGATCTGAATTTCATAACCAATAAGTGTGCCGATTTTTTTTTCAGCACTGGCCGATTCTTTAGTTTGAGGCGAAGGGTGACGGCGGATCATTCTTCAACTTTTTAATTGTGAGTCATTTATTTTTAAATTAACGTTTATAGTACGTTTGACATTATTTTTACATGAATTTTCAACATTTTCATGTAATATCAATAATTATAATCTTAATTTAAAGAAAAATTTAACATTTTACACGTTTCTTCTTTGTCGAATCCTGACGAAAACTGTTAGTACTTCGGAGCCTCTTGTTATGCAAATATGCAATCTTAGGACTCTTTGGCATTTCCTCAGTACACTTCAAATCCACCTCATTTTCAGTTGGCTGTGAAATTTCCTGCGATTGCGTTGGCGTAATTGAACTGTGACGTGAACTCTTCTGTGAATTTTCCAAAGTTTCCTGTGTTGATTGTAAGCCATTATCTGAAAATACGGATGCCGCTGACGAAGAGGACGATGATGAAAGTTCACGTTTCTTTAAAAGTCGACTTGGAGAATTTGAATCATTGGAAATTGTTGTTGTTATGGACGGTGTATCACTATCATAATTTGCATCGGCATCACGGAAACTTCGAAACCCCTCGGAAAATGTCAAGCATCTTCTTACTGATTCAATTCGACGACTGCTAACTGGCTGCAGGTCGGATATCTGTGAAATTTTAAAGAAAAAATTAAAAAAAATTACATGGAAGCTTTATCACATAAATTTTACTGGTGAAATAACTCCAATTTCATGACACAACATAATATCACATTTTGGACATTGTTGCTCTTCATCCGGACTTGGCATCATGATGACTTGATTTCAATGGTATTTTATTCAAACAAATAATTTTCCTAGACAATTTATTAATTTTATAGTTTACATTTCAAATTTATCACACAAAAAAATGAAGCTTCACAGTTTCCTTATCAGTTAACGGTACATATTTTGTGTATTTAAAATTCAACCCAAAACGCAATTTGACGTTAGTTGTCAAATTTTTAAGTGAGCTGTCAATTTATTTCACATGGTCTTGTTTTGATTTTAGTCGAGGAATTTAAAATTAAAATTAAATTAGAATTAAATCAAGATAATTTCAAGTTCAAAGAAATAATTAGAGAATGGCCGCAAAGGATTCTAAAGCCGTTAAGAGGAAAGCAACAATTTTTAAGGAAAAGGCAAAAGTCGAACCATTAAAACCGGTGGTTCAACATGAAAGTGATGAAAATGAATCGGATCAGGTATGAATAAAAAGTGTTTTCTTTTAGGCTTAAATAAATTAAAATTTTATCTCATTTCAGGAGGATTTACTTGAAACAAACATAAATAATGATGTAAATGACAGCTCAGATGAAGAAGCTGAAAATTACACCTCAGACGAAGATGATGAAGTGTTGAGTTTTGAGAGTTACCCTTCTGACAATGAAGACAATGAGGAGAATGGTGTCAATGAAAGTGAAGATGAGCAAAATGAGGGATCCGATTCTGATTTCGTTGAAGAAGAATTAGATTCAGATGATGAAGTTGACAGCAGTGGCTCTGAAGAAGAGGAAGCAGAGGAAGAAAAAGATGAAATTGATAACAAACCAAAACCATCTGAATTGAATGTAAAAAAAGAGGAATCAGTTAAAAAAATTTCAAAGACACAAATGCGAAAGAATAAAATTAATGAAAAGGATGAATATGCTGCTGGTGACACATCAGATGAAGAGGACATTCGCAATACAGTGGGAAATATCCCCATGAAATGGTATGACGAGTATAAGCATTTAGGGTACGATTGGGATGCTAAAAAGATCCTTAAACCCGAACAAGGTGACACTCTCGATGAATTCCTTAAACGAATGGAAGATCCTGATTTCTGGCGCACTGTCAAAGATCCTCAGACTGGGCAAGACATTGTATTATCAAATGACGATATTACATTGATCAAAAATATCATGGCAGGAAAGAACCCTGATCAGAATTTTGACAATTATGAACCGTGGATCGAATGGTTTACATCGGAAGTGGAAAAACTTCCAATTCGAAATATTCCAAGTCATAAGAGATCATTTTTACCTTCGATTGGAGAGAAGAAAAAAATTGGAAAATTAGTGCATTCACTTAAAATGGGTTGGATGAAAACACGCGAGGAACAGAAACGAATTGCACTCGCAAATAAGGGTCCTAAATTTTATATGATGTGGGAAACTGATACAGATCGTGAGAAAATGCGACGCATCCACGATCACGTTGTGGCACCGAAACGAGCACTTCCAGGTCATGCCGAGTCATACAATCCTCCACCAGAATATTTGTTTAATAAGGAAGAAATGGAAGAATGGGAGCGCATGGCCGAAGAGCCACATAAACGTAAATTACACTTCTTACCACAAAAATACAGCTGTTTACGACACGTTCCATATTACGAGCGTTACATCAAAGAACGATTCATTCGATGTCTCGATCTTTATTTGTGTCCACGTGCAAAACGAATGAAACCAACTGTACAGCCAGAGGATTTGATTCCAAAACTGCCACAACCTCGTGACTTGCAACCCTACCCCACAATGCAAAATCTCATCTACAAAGGCCATCAGGACATCATTCGCAGTATCAGTATTGAGCCAAGAGGTGAATACATTGTTACTGGATCTGATGACAAAACTGTCAAAATATGGGAAATTAGCACTGCAAGATGCATTAAAACCGTTAAATGTAAGGACGTGGTACGATGTGTGGCATGGTGTCCAAATCCAAAACTTTTATTGATCGCAGCAGCCACAGGCCAAGATGTCATCTTGATCAATCCGAAAGTGGGTGATAAACTTCTCATTAAAAAGACAGATGATTTACTCGTGGAAGCGCCAAAAAGTGATTTGCAGGAAAATGAACGGATATCGAGCGTTGTTTCATGGGATACCCCATCAAAGGAAGATCATGATCAAGGTATTCGAATTGTCCTGCATCACTTTAAGGATGTTAAGAGTGTGGCATGGCATGGACGTGGTGATTATTTTGCAACTGTAATGCCTGAAGGTGCGAATCGGTCAGTTTTAATTCATCAATTATCGAAAAGGAAATCACAAATCCCCTTCTCCAAAAGTAAAGGACTCATCCAAACAGTTCTCTTCCATCCCATTAAACCATGCATTTTTGTTGCAACTCAGCGTCATATTCGTATCTATGATTTAGTTAAACAAGAATTAATCAAAAAATTGATTTCAAATTGCAAATGGATTTCAAGCATGGCCATTCATCCAAAGGGAGACAATTTACTTGTAGCAAGTTATGATAAGAAAATTATGTGGTTTGATTTGGATTTGTCAACAAAACCATATCAGACATTGAAATTACATTCATCTGCTGTCAGAAATGTCGCATATCATTTAAGGTATCCACTTTTTGCATCAGCCAGCGATGATAAGGGTGTGATTGTGTGTCATGGAATGGTTTATAAGTAAGTTTGCTCTTTTTTTTATTGAATTTAATCAAAAATAATATTTTTTCAATTTTATTTTCGTAGTGATTTGATGCAAAATCCATTGATCGTCCCCTTGAAACGACTTGAATACCATCAGAGAATGAATGACTTTGGAGTATTTGATGTGATTTTCCATCCAACACAACCTTGGCTATTTTCGACTGGAGCTGATCATACAATTAGACTTTATACTTAAAAAAATTGTAAAATTTGGATATATTTTTCATTTGAAATTAAAATTAAAAAACAAAATTAACTAAAAAATTACATTTAAATTTTGTTATAAATTCAATCAAGCTCAAAAAGCGCTCGAAAAAAATTTCATGACTGGTTTTCATTGGAACTTCACGCTCATAATAATAAAAAAACGTCAAAATTCAATTTTTTTTTGTATTTGACCCGGTTGACAGAAATCGGTTAAAACAGCTGCTTCCCATCACCGTTCTAACAAACAACTCAATTGTGAGTTACTGCCCGTTGATAAGTTTTACCGCTCAAATAAAGATAATTATAAACATTTTTGGAAAAATTATTTTACTGTGGTTTTAATGTGATTTTAATAAAAATAATAAGAAATATTTGTAAAGAAAACTGTAAGCTATTGAAATTTAATGAAGAAAAATTAAAATGTTCATCATTAAAACGAAAATTTTGGCGTCAAAGTTTTTTGTTTTATTGGTTGATCGACGACGTCATTTTTTTTACTAACCGGGAAACTGAATAAATTTTATCTTGAAATTTAATTGAATATTTTTTTCTTCTTTTATTATAGGAAAATATAGACGTAAAATGGCAAACACTCGCCGCCGTGTCACATTATCAGAAATTCCATTTGTGCATCAAGAATCCGTGCATCACAGTCCAAATGTACTCACACCAACACTAATTGACTCACCAATGAACAACATCCAGATACCTCTTAGTTACTTAAGTCCCCAACTCTCACCAGATGAACAAATTATTGCAGCAAGAGGCCGTCGCAGTATTGTTTGGTCTCCACATCACGATCATCCCTTGAAATCACCCCTCAAGACACCAACCAAGAAATTGGCCACAATGCAATTGAGATCATCACCACGCAAACGATTAATGTCAGATTTCAATGATGTCAACACACAACAAAATCCGGGTCATTCAACACCCGAAAAACAAATTCAAAGTGGTCTCAATGGAAAGGTTTCCAATTCAACAAGTAAGAAGATTCGTTTTGATGACATTGGGGCAACATCCCGTCTCAATCCTGATATTCCATTTTCGAAACTCCTTACTGGACTTAGTAGTGATCAGCTGATTCAGATAATCCTGGATTCAGTGAAACACGAACCACTTTTAGAGGAGAAGATCCGTCAAAATTTGCCGGCACCCGATTTGAAGCCACTTGAGGAACGTCTCAACATTCTTAAACGGAATATAATTAAAAGCTTGCCCAAAACCCGTCTTTTGAGTAAGACTGACAGTGCTGCATATTCTCGAGCTCTCACCCATGTCACAGCATTCAAGAAATGCATTTTCGATCAAAGCAAAGTATTGGCTGAGTCTAATCATTGGGACGCACTGTTGGATTATGTGAGTATGGCCTGGACTTATGTTAAAGGGACTCCAGTTTGGGACAATCCAAGTCACAATTCATCACGACGATTGTGTTTCAAACAACTGATTTTACAAGCAAGCAATGCATTGGATAATGGTGGCGTCTATTTGGGAGAAAAACGATTAAAAGACTTTGATTCAAGACTGAAGGCGATGACATTGGATTGTGAGGACGCACATCAGTGTCATGATCAAATTCAAAAATTGTTACAAAAATGTTTTGTTAATTAACATTAATTTTACTTGGAATGTTTTTTTTTTATTACTCAACAAGGCAGAAAAAAGGACTTGAACAGGATCCGTTTAATTTTCATTATACCACTTTTTAGATTGTTTATTTTTAGTAACTTAACTTAATTAATTATTAATTAATATTTAATTGAATGTTTTTTTCTCTCCCAAAATTTAATAGATAATTTTTTTTAATGTTATATAAATTGAATGTAATTTAAATGTTAATCATTATATGTCATCATTAGATTCTATTGATAACGAAATGATAAGAGATTATTTTTTAAATAAATAAATGAAATGAATAAATAAAAGAATATTTTGATCTAATTTCTTCTACCGTACAGCGCTACAGACCACACATACAGGTCAGTGTCCAGTCCGGAGAAAGGTCGAATAAGATAAAATCCAAATATTTTCCGACTCATAACCGAATAACCGATCTGAATCAACATATTTATCTCCGTAGTGTCTGTAAATAACTCATAAGCTATGTAAACTGCAATTAAATTGTACAACGATTAACATTAAGATACAAGTTCATTTTCATTATATTCAAATCAGTTCAGTTTATTTTAATCGGTCGTTGATTGTGGAACTTTTCTAACGTAGTTGAACTCAAACAGTGCTTTGAAATTGAAATTCAATAATTTTCATATAAAAATTTCAATTAAAAATGAAAATCATCTTTATAAGTCTTGTCATCATAAATATCACTCAAGTAAAAGCAACCTCTTTTGTGGAAGACATTCTCAGGTTAAATTTAGGCTCAGATTCGATAATTTCAATTGAATGTAAATCAGTTTTAACTCAAATACGACAAGCAAAGGGAAATGATGAGATCTGGGTCTATAAATGTAAGTTTATTGAAAAGTTGATAACCGCTGTGAAGTTTCTTTCGTTTTATGACACTTTTATGAAATTAACGAAAAACAAGGGTGTCGGTTTACGTAAAATTTTTTTGACCAGTAAGATAAGTCGTAAAATTTTTTTAAAGTGTAAAAAAAATAGAAAAAAAATTGGTAAAAACTTCACAGACGTAAATTGATCTCGTATTTCCATTATGAGTGGAAACGCCTGGTTATTTTTGAATTTTAAATTTTCTCTCATGTCTAGACCTTCAATTTTTATGATAATTATAACGTAATAAAAATAAATCAAGGAAAATCTTTAATGATTAACTCTGTGTAGGTTTCATGCACTTACATGCATACAAGTGGTGATTATATAATTTATTGAACTTGAGACGATTTTAATATTATTATAACACAAGTTTCATTGATCTCTCATGCTCAATTATCGTTGACTCACAATTTTTATTTTACAGTACTCGATGCTTCAGGCAGAATTGAATCAAATTTCATTTCTGGCAACAATTATTGGCTTGGATCACTTCCGTCATGTACTTCTTTGACCAAATCTTATTCCCTTCAAGACCTGAAATTATCGAATCGATATTTGAGGTATAACCATGAAAACTTGACATTGGTCGTTGCTCCAATTGAATTCAAGTATCGCGTTACATATGTAGAGCATCGATCACCATTTCAATTGGAGCATCATATTTTCAAAGATGTAAGTTTTTATTAACCTTTAAATGTAATTTTCATTAAAATTATTTCAATTTAATTTATTTTTCAGAATATCCTCCATATCGGGACATGCCTTCCAGAAAATTGCTCAAATGAGGATACAACAGAATTGATTTATGAAGTTCTTGGTGAAAATTATGATAAATTCAAGTTAATTGGAAAAGATTACACAATTTTAAGTACTAAAACAGTGGAAGCTACAAATGATTACAAGAAAACTTGGTTTTATAACACTCTCATCATTTTAATTTCAATCACTGGTTCACTGGCAGTCCTTGCAGCAATTTTCAACAAAGAAAATGTCTCAAAAAAATTACACAATTCACATTTCCTCAAGGTCATTGATTGTTTCTCGATCAGTGAAAACCTCAAACGAATTTTCACAATTGATGATAATTCGACAAATGATCCACTTTCGCGAGTGATTCATGGAATAAGAGCTCATGCAGCTCTCGCTATGATTTTATGTCATATTGGCTATATCGGTTTTAATGCCTTCGATAATTTCAGGGAATTTATTAAGCATTTGCAGGAAGGTACTTCAATTTCGATTATCAATTCACCGATTGTAGTTGACATCTTTTTCACTATCAGTGGTTTTTTGTTGGCATTGGGTGTGGAGAATGCTAAAAAGCAAAATACGGAGCCGCTTAAAGTTTTTTGGAAAGGAATTTTGAATAGATATTTACGGTAAATTAAAATTTGAATTTAATGTCTCAATTTAACTTAATTGTTTTCTTTTCAGATTAATCATCCCTTACATTCCTGCAGTATTGATTTTAATGACATTGGCAAAATATTTTGAAACAGCATCACCTTATTTACCATTTATGAATGAATCAGAAAATTGCCAGAATCATTATTGGAGAAATTGGCTTTTTATCCATAATTTGTACCCATTCAGTGAAATATGCTTTGACACAACGTGGTATTTGGGAGCAGATTTTCAGTTATACATCATTTTACTCACAGTTATGGCATTCAGAATGAGGTGAGTGCTTCAAATTTATGGTGAGAGTTCGTTTTATGAATTTTTCCTTATTTGAATATCACCAGGTACCCAAAAATCGGTGATCATCTCTTAAAATTACTTTTCGTCATGGGTCTCATGACTGCTGCTTACGTCGGATATGTCGACAATTTCTCATTTTACATTGATGTCCAATTACAATCCCTCAATTCATCGTATTTTCCATTTTGGACAAGGATGGCACCGTATCTCGTCGGAGTAGGTGGTGGATTACTTTACAACAAACTTCAAGGAAAAAAACTTGTATTGAATAGATTTTTGATGAATATTTTATGGATTTTCATTCTCATTCTTGGAGGGTTTTTGTATAGTAGTCAAAATCATCGTACCGAGGATCGAATATTTGGTGCTGCATTTCTTTCACTTGGTCGTTCACTGTGGGCCGTTACAATTGTGTGGTGGATTGTTACAACAGCATTTGGATATGGAGGTGTAATTGGAAGAATTTGCAGTTATAAGTGTTGGATTCCGATAAGTAGAATTTCGTATTCAACTTGTTTAATGAATCAAATTGTGTTGTATGGCATTGGAATGGCGTCTGATAAACCTTTTCATTATGATGTTCTTCCTAATGTGAGTTGGATTGATAGTTTTTTTATGATGTGATTTTTGAAATGTTGTTTTTCTTTTCAGCTAATACTTTTCATGGGTTATGCAATCGTTATCTTATTTTTGTCACTTATATTTAATGTATTATTTGAATTTCCTTTCATAAGATTAATAAAACTTTTCTGAGAATTTATTCTTTTTATTTCTAGTTTAGTTCCTAGTAACAACAGAATTTTAAAAAAATATTAAAAGTTATACACTTACATGTTCCTAATTTTCATCTTCATGAATATATGATTTCAAGCGTGGAATTTTCAAGCATTGACCTATGCTATGGAGCTCTGCAATCTCTCAGCCTGTATCTTTTACCAATAAATCCATTGTGAAATTTATAATTTTACATGTCAAGTCATATTAACTAACTATTATATTGGGGTTCAAGGCATTTCTGGAGATCAATTTCTCGTTACATTTTTATTGAAGTTTTGCAGAAAATTTTTAGGAAAATCAAAAATTTTTCTACCATTTTCCTCGCCACTTGGAATATCTTCAGGACGATGGTCTAATATATTTGAATTTCACAGGAGTCAGAAGTACGATTACCTGACATATGGTTTCCAAAGTCTTGCAAGGGAAGTTGATAAAGAACTACCTGATTATAATTTAGTTGTCAATAGGAACCTGGTCAAAAACTCTTGACTTGATTCTTAGTGAACTGGTTCATCGAGTTCCGATTCAAATTTGGTCAAATGAAATTTTCTACTAGCATTGCTTTAAATAAACGGCAACTCAAAAGCGATGTAGTCCTATGCGAATTCTTGGAATATTTCCATTCAAATGACCTTATTGAATTTAAAAAGAAAGATTAATTATCGCAATTACCTACAAACACGTCTGTTTGCTTTGAAACATAATTTTTCAATGAATAAAAACACATCACATTCCATCCCTTCATAACGGTAAATCAATGTTGGATAAAATAACAGATTATCAACTCTTATCACAACACAATAATTCCACCCCTGAATCTGCGCAGATTTTTCATTTTCCATAGTTGTTTCAATGTACATTGTCCATATAATTTCATTGAATCACGTATAGAAATAAGGGTTCGAACTGCACTTTTTTTTGTGTACTTACGTACATACAAGGATAGAAAATCCATAATTTGAAACACCCTAGTATAGAATTTACACTTGACATGAAAAGTAAAGAAACGAAACACACATACACCAAATAAAATAGTTACAATTCCTATTTATTATCAATATCAGTTTTAAAGGAAAAGGAAAACAAGGAAAAGTTTATGAAATAAAAAGAAAATAAAGGAAAAATTCGAATTTAAAATTAGTTGAAATTCAAACAAGAAAAGAATTTCATTTTGAATTTAAAGTGAAGTGAATTAAATTTAAAGGGAATATCCAAAAATCAATTTTATTTTGAAGAGTCTAATTATTTGTATTTATATGTAATGCAAAGGAAAGAAAAGGAAAAAATATTCACTTAAAGGGTGGTGTTCCTTATTGAAATTTCTGCTTGAAATGGTATTCAATTTAATTTTGTGAATTGAATTTCATTGAAAAAAGAGTTAAAGTGTGATAAAATCTTCCGTTTAAATTCAAATTATACTAATAAAGAAGTGTAAACTTAGTTTTTTTTCGTGTTTGTGGTGTTATCATAAAATCATTCTGCATGGTTGTCGTTCTGATCCTGTTGATCTTCAAACAAATCACAATATTCCTCAATAAAGTTGTGCTTCGCATCTACAATTCATGGGTAATTGGTCAAAATTCAACAAATAGACTAATATCTGATAGTGACGAATGCCGAAATAATAATTATCGATCGAATTCTTCATCATCATCGTACAATAGTAGTAGTCATCATCATCATAGACATCATACAGTACACAGGGCACGTTTGATAGAGGGAGAGGGTCGCAAGAAAAAATCCACATCTTTACGTAACAATACAAACAACAAACGTAGTGGCACTTAAGGGTGGAAAAAGGACAAACATACATATTTTTGACATGGAATTACATGGAAATATGCAATAAATATGGGGTGCGCTTTCTTTTACACACATCTGAGAAGTTGTCGATGAATGAATGAAATAAAAAATGTGAAAATAAAACAAAAAGTAATTGAAAAAAAAATAAATAATAAAATACTCATTGTAACAATAACAAGTCTGGAAACTTCAAATTAAAAAGAGTGAACACTGAACATTGCAATCATGGAATCGTGAAGTGAAGAACTTGTCTCTTAATCAAAGAAAAAAAACCATAGAATAGAATAGAAAAATAGTTACCAGTTTTTAATTTTCCTTTAATTTTAAATAAAATAAAAAATTTTTCCGGGTAAAAGTAAAATGAGTCATCTAAGATTCAAGTGAAAGCAGTGTCATGATTTAAGTGTCAAATAAAAATAAGTTTTCATTAAACCGATTTTGAAAAAAAAACCTCGCAATTACAATTTTAAATAAAAAAAAATCAATTCAAAAAAAGGATTTTTTCAAGGAATTACAATCAAAAATTAAATGATAAAAGGTTGGTGACCTCCCTATTTGTATGTGTGTTACATACTCAAATATTATATCCTTTTGCGTGCAATTGTAACACATTCCATACATACAGAAATTTGTATTACAAGTTCATATGTAAAAGACACATTCAATAAAAAATAATACTTAGAACGAGGGTGCGATATTTGTGCGTGCTCGATTCATAAAAACATACACACGTGATTCACAATAAAATAATTGTAAAATTACATTTAAAACAAAGTAAATGCCTCTTACAATGACTAACGCAATCGAGCAAATGGAAGAACAAAATCATAATATTGTATTAAATTCAAGTCATCATCAGCAACTAACACAACAACAACAACAACAGCAACAGACACAACCATTACTGTTAGAACGTCCACTGTGTTATGGGTGTGAGGATAATTGGACGTGGAATAAACGTGATAGGTCACAAGAAGTTAGGTTGGTCAATTATTTGAATTTTAAATGAAATTTCTAACTTTAATGTGATATGTGGTTGTTTTCTTTTTTCAGATTAAGTGGTCAAAATAGTAGGACAGTTCACTTTCATCCGAATTGGAGTAAAGGCACTGCTGGGATACGAGGCAATCGAGTGTTAAATAATGGGAGATATTATTGGGAGATTAAGGTGTCGCAACGGGTGTTTGGAACAAGGTAAATTTTGAAATTGATGAAAAGTTAGTATTTATAGGAACTGAGTCATTACGTGCAACTTATTTTTCACTATATGGAGAGTTGACTGTATCACAATTTCGTATCAGTGTAAAAAATGAATTAAAAACAAACGAAAAAACTTCACATAAGTTCTCAACGAGCTTATCCACCACCTCCATATCCTTGGCAAACAATTTCAGCCACTCTGGACTCTTCCTGACAAGCTCCAAGTGTCATCAACGACCTTTACCGTGACTTTTTATTTCGTGTTAATCGCTTAATCTCAGGGCCATCTGATGAATCCAGTCAAGAAACCTAGATAGATTTTTCTGCAGAATTTAATTTAAAATTTTTCAAAAAACGTTGTCACAAACTTCACACTCAATTTTGTTCAAAAGCATTTATTTTTTATACTTACCTGAAAAAATTTCCAAGGTTGTTGATAACATCTGGGTCTGACAGTGAAAATTTCCTTTAATTCTTAATTTTACGAATCTAACCAACACTTTTTTTCTCTTACTTCTTCCAGTATGATGTTTGGCATAGGAACAAAGAAAGCACGTGTCCATGCCAATTCCTTTACAAACCTCCTCGGCGAAGATAAAAATGGTTGGGGCCTCTCACACAAAGGTCTCCTTTGGCACAACGGTGATGTTCGCACATACACAAAACGTTTCAAGGAAAACGAAGCAACGACAATTGGCATCCTCTTTGATGGCATTGCCGGCACATTGACCTATTACAAGGATGGCCAATGTCTTGGTGTCGCATTTCGTGGCTTAAATGAAATCCGTGATCATCTCTATCCAATCGTGTGTTCGACTGCAGCTAAAACTGAAATGAGTTTGTGTGAGACACGAAGGGATTTTGTCAATTTACAGGACAGATGTCGAGCTGTCATAATTCAACGATTAAAATCTGAAAAAGACTTACAGGCACTCGGATTGCCACATAGAATTACAAATTACTTGCAAGTTGCATTAAATCCGCCACAAACAACACCAATATCGCCCGTGGAAAATTTGTATGATTTCTATATGTATTGAAATAACCCTTTGAAAAAAATATTAAATTAAATTTTATATCTAATTAATTTATTTCAATTAAATTTAGCTGAATTTTGTCTGGTCAATATAAAAAAAAAAATTATATTGCATGTTATTATAATTTAAATGTAAAATTTTACTGTGATTTCATTTTCAATTATCCGAATTATTTTGCTTTTGAGTTCCTTAAAAAATTAATTTGGATTTTTTGTTTTAATTTAAATAATTAAATGTATAATAATGAAAATATTTTTCTTTAAGTAGTAGAATATAAATATTTCTAATAGAAATTTAATGTTTTGTCTGATGTCTAATGTTAAAATTAATAATTTTTTTAAAATTCAAACTTACATTTACTAGTCAAATCCATGAAGGAAAAAAATTGTCTCTTTTTTGGTGTTGAGTTGTAAAAAAAACAAAATATTGTCATTCATTCTCTAGTCAGATATTAAAATAAACGAAACTTAATTGACATTAAAACTTAATAAACCATAAAATACTGAAACCAAATGATATGTAGCTTAAATTATTATGATTAATTAATAATAATTAATAATAAAACAAAAAATTTAATCAAGAATTTACTTCGTTTTTCATTTTACAGTGAATTTTGTAAGAAAAATGCTCTTTTACAGACGGTTTGTCCACCGTCACTGAAAGGTCATGTCCACAGGATGGAATTTCACTTGACATTTCATTTGACGTTTATTTTCTATAGAAACTTCAAAATTCTGTATGTGAAATTTTCAAATGTCAAAATGAATTCTGGTCTAAGGGGGTAGGAGGGTAAGCAGATAAAACTTGACATCTAAATACTACAACTTAGCTCTTAAAAGTCTCAAAATTTTACCTTGAAGAAACGCTTTGGCGTTTGAAATGTTAGAATAGTTTAATCAAACAATTTTAGGAGGATTGGGAGAGGTTCCACTCGGACTTGGGGCTCCAAATTGAAAATTTGTCAATCGTTCATTTCAAAATAGGTTATCGATTTGATTCAGGGGTTGAAAATTTATTTTAATCCTGTTTGCTGCCAGAAATACCCATATCACGGCATAAAATACAGCATAAAATACAGCATAAAACTTTTTATTGTCGCAGACTCGCAGTAGATTCAAATTTAAAGCATATTTTGACGGTTTGAGTTCAAAAACCTCTTAAAATATCGCGAAAATTTCCTAAAGGAACAAAATTAAAAAAAAAAGTTTTTAGAAAAATTCTGCGATATGAGAAATTCACAATTTTCATTCAACTTACTGCGATTTGACACGATTTTAGTAATGGTCACTATTTAGTAAGTTCCGCTGCTTTCCATATTTTTGAAAATTTCGTGATTGCTGAAAATTTTGCTTAAATTTGTTGTAATTAAATAAATGTGTCGCGTGTTAGTTTTCAAAGAACCTCAAAAATTGGACTTCAAAATTTAAAAATAATCAAAAATCCGCAGCATTTTAAAAATTTTCAAGTTCAAAATATTCATACCCTACTGTAAATGTACTTAAGTGATAAGAATTTTCCAATATTTTTGGATTTTAAATTAAATTTTTTCTAAAAATTGTAAGTTAAGATCTTAAAATTTCATAAAAATCACTGATTGGAAAACTCAATGAAAACATCATTTAAAAAGTAACGAACTTTTATAATATTTTGAATTTAAATCTCAAACAAGTGGCGTCTCAGTTCCAATCAGAAAACGTTTTTACTTCACTTTCCTTATAAAAATTGACTAATTTTCCTACAAAAGTAAGTTTTACTGATCAAAAACTATCTAAATTTATTGAAATTCACTTTAATTTAAGCTCAAATTTAATTTAACTCCCCAAATATTAAAAAAAATAACTAAAAATCAATATTATTCAATTTAACCGTTACATCGTAAATGAACGAGACCTCAACTGTCACTCACATACACAAATAAAAAAACAACAACACACAAGTCATAACAGCAAAAAATAATAGAAAACAACAAAACGGTAAATAATACGGAACGGAAAAGATCATTCGATAATTTCTCCCTGAAATTAAATCAAATAAATAACAAAAAATAAGGGAAAATGGAGTGAAATCACCCTGAAAATTACACAGCAAAACTCCGAATCAAGTGAAAACTCAAAATAAACGTGAAAATTAATCAAAAAAACGTGAAAATTGTTCAGGAGAAAGTCATACGTAACCTAAATTGAAAAAAATTGAATTAAATCAGAAAAAATTTGGTAAATGGATATTTTGCTTTGATTGGATTGAGTGGATTGAAAATCATTGAATAAAATAGAGGACAATTTAATTGATTTTTCCTTCATTCACATGAAATTATTAATAATTTAGTTGGAACAAACATTGAATTAATAATAAAATGGAAAAATGTAAGTAAAATTTTGATGAATCAACGAATATCTTAATGAAAAGTAAAATAATTACAGTTACACCAAAAAAAAAGTCAAGTGGAAGTGTGTGTGCTTACTATGCTGATTTATTATTATTATTATGATTGGATTCGATTTAATTTATTATAAAAATGTTTTTGTTGGTTCATGGTGTTAAGCAAAAAAAAAAACAAAAAAATCCGAATTACAAATATTTGTCTTGGTGTGCGAGTAAAAACTGAACGGTGAGAGTTGAATGATGATGATTATTATTAAATATTTTTGATAACGATTCAACATCGGTCATTATTAATAAATAATTAACTCAAATGTTCAGTTTAATTGTTGATTTATTCAAGATCAGGTCAGTGTCTTAGAATTTAAATGAAAATTTAAATTAAATTCATATCATTTGAGTTTGAAATTGAGATAAAAAAGTGCTGAATTGAAGTAAAATGACATTCAATCATGAATTTGAAGAGAAATTCTTATTTTATCTGAAATTTTTGTGAATAAAATGTGCCGAATTTTTGTTCCAAAAAATGTTGAAATGACATTCGGTGCACATGCTCTGTGTTATCGTGCTCTTCTTCTTTTTCCTTGCAATAAGAATTTTATTATCAATCAGTACATAAAATGTACGAAAAAAGCTTGAAAATTACGTTGACCTTGAACATGATTGGATGACTAACATATCGCGCCATGCCATTCATATAATGCTTTGTGTACGCTGTCTCGTTTATGTAATACGTAGAAGGTTTTTTTACTACGACTAAATGCATAATAATAATAAAATAAAGTATTAAGTGAATGAAATTTGTATTTGAATTGAAAAATTGCAGCTTTTGTTGTGGTTTTTTCTTAAATGTATCAGAGAATTGAGTTAAGTGGGTTGTGAGAACATTAAAAATAGTATAAAAAAATTGAATTTTGTGAAATTTTACTACAATGAAGACAAATTAACCGGTGACTCCAATCAAAAAAATTGATTTGATAACAGAATTTGTTTCAAGTGCATCAAAAAATGGTGTGAAATTTTAATTGCATTCTAAGCCCTGATTCAAATGAGGCCTTGTCTTGTTATACAGCTTACCATTTGACTCGACTCGTTTTTTTACACGTCGACAGTTTTTTTTCTTTTTAATTTCTGGTAATTGCCTGTAAACAAAAATATCTTGTAACCATCTTCGATATGTATTTATTATGCAAATATTTGTCATTTGGCATTTGTTTACGGAAGTGTGAATTTATTGATTTTTTTTCTTTTTTATAAATATGTAATTTATTTTATTTATACATGAATTTCTATTGATTGAAATTTCTTGCAAGGTTATCAAAAGAAAAATTAATGCAAAAAAAATGTAAAATTTAATTTAATTAATTTAATTTAACCCATTAACGGCCACTGGTCGATTTTTTGACCAGTCACTTTTGAGAAAAAATTTCTCCTAGAAGTTCCCAATAAAATTTTGTCGAATATTCAATATCGGGCCAGTTATTTTGATTTTTTTGATCACTATAAGAAAATTTTAAGCCGAAATAAGATGTAAAGTCATGCAATTTTTTCCTCTTTATACAAGACTTCTGTACGCATTCCGGGATATTATACGAAACTTTCAATCGGCTCTTCAGGAAAATTTTTGTATGAAACTCAAAATTTTCATCGAAACTAAAACTTTTCATTTTTGCACAAAGAACAAATTCTAGAAGAAAGTTTTGCTCTAAACTCAATATTTCTAGGAGAGATGGGTTAATGGGTTAAATACTGGAATTAATACTCTGAAATGAATATGACGGTAATTGTCGCATTTTTCTCGAAAAATTGATAATCTTAGTGAATTGACGTCCATTTCACGGGTGTTTGCACATGCATTGCACTTGTGATTATCAGTATTTCTTATCATTTCACATAACACCGGTAATAATTATTCTTATCTTTTTTTTAATTTGAATTTTCTGTCGATTTCGAATAAAATGATTCATTGTGGGTATTTGTGATGTCCGTGATACCCACTTGAAAAAAGCCCATTAACTAGAATTTGTTTTGACATTTCACATACAAAATTTTGACATTTCCATAGAAAATAAACGTCAAAAACGCCTATTCAAATCTATTCAATGGAATTCGAGTCAAATATTCAAAATAATATTCAGTTACGAAAATGCGCTCGCATCATCGTCTAAGATTACTTCTCAACTTTGAATTTATATTGAATATTGAAACCCATCATAGAAATGCAATTGATAAGATTAAATTTCCTTTTATCACTTTTTTTGTTGTACTTTAATCATTTTTTTTCCTACATTTATGATTTTATTCTAGTTTAATCGGAAATTTTAATTGGAAATTACTTGAAATGAAGTCCAAAATCATAAAAGAAATTTTCATTCAGTTTATGAGACCGATCAGTTTAAATTCAAAATTAAATTAAAATTATCCAAAAATTGGGTTAAATCACTTTACAGTAACCAAAAAAAAGTTTAAAGTCAATCCTCGTGACATAATTTCCTTCTTAATTTCAGCTCAAGTGTCATTAAATAAAATAAAAAAATTGCTTCATTGAATTTAGCTCACATTAAATTTTTTTTTACATTGAAGAAAAGTCGAACTAATAACATAAAAAATCAATATTTTACAACAATGGGACATTCCGATTGGAATTAAGGTCATTGAATGGTCAATTAGTGAATTTTAAATCAGTTTTTTGTAGAAACACTTTTTTTTTGAGAAATTCAAAGAAATTTAAAAGAAATTAATGAAATTAAATGATTTTTTTTTATATTTGATAAAAATGTATTTTCATATTCTTTCTATTTTTTAGTATCAATGAAAATTTTTCAAAAAAAAGTAAAAAATCAGCTGTTAAAAAACGTGACCGAGTCGTGATTGATAAGAAACTTTCTACATTTAATTTCAATTCAAACTGAATTTCTTATATGAAATTAATGAAATTTCAAATCCAGACAATTGTCAGACAGTGGGACAATCAAAAAATAATTGTGAATTGTCTCATGAAACAGTGATGTCTAAGTACAATTATTATATTTTTTTTTTATTATTACCATTTATATTACAAATATTCTGTTCATTCGGCATTTTTTTACACTTCATACAATAAACGATTATCACTTTAAGTCATAATAAAAATTTAATAAAAATGTTTTGAAGATTAAAGTTATTAAATAATAAAAACATCATAATATAGCGTTATTTGTACGTTACACGGGGATTTTGTCGGTCAGTTAGTTAATCGTATTTTTTTTTGCTCAAATGAATAATGATAATAGAATATTATTCACTCACACTTTTATATTTAACGCTTTTATTTACGAAATTAAGTTTTGTAGAGTTAAATTTTTGAAATGGGCACGAAAATAGTGCTCGAAAATTAACCCATTAAACGCTTCTCCTAAAAATATTGAGTTTAGAGCAGAAGTTTCTTCTAGGATTTCGAAATTCGACCAGCGAAGGTTAATGGGTTAATTTCTGGCATGATAGGATAGGATAGGATAGGATAGGATAGGATAGGATAGGATAGGATAGGATAGGATAGGATAGGATAGGATAGGATAGGATAGGATAGGATTTAAGTCAAGTTCTGCAATAAAATTTCAAATTGACTGCCCTTACTACAAATTTAACCCTAATCCCATTCCTGAACTCATTTAAATTAATCAACAAAAGCTAAATTCATATACAAATACACAAATTTAAATCGTCATTAAATAATTTCATTTAAAATACACTTTCAATATATAAAAATTTTACTTACACGACTACTTTTGAAAGACTTATAGTATTATAATTCTCATTATTATTGAATATTATTGAAGTTCATTGAAATAAACATGACTTAACTGTACACGATTAGTATGCGGTGTGCTGTCGTCGTGTAATAAAGGTACCAGTTCCAGTTAGAATATAAATTTAACATTAAAAAGGTGTTAATTGATTTTATTATTAAAATCTTGTTATCGAGACATAATAATTGTGTGATTGTGAAAAAAACCTGAAATTGAATTGAAAAGTGAATCTTAATGAGAATAAAAATTGTCTAATGACTTGCATTTAATTGAAATTTCATTAAAGTGAAATAAAATAAAAATATATTTTTTATTCCAGTTCACGTAATAAAAAAGTGTTTTTTACCAATGAACGTAAGGGTGCGAAGTTCTACATTTAGTGGAAGTCCAAATTCAAATGAAAAGAAAATTCCGATTTTGAAGAGAATTCAAAGTTTTCTCAGTGGTTCGTTATAAAAAATAGAAAAAAAAATTATAGAAACAATTGAATTTTAAGTGACTAACTTAGTGATTGATTGCATGATTTTGAATTTCAAGTAATAATGAAATAACAATTGATTAACTTAAAAATATCCATGATAAGTGTTTTGTTGATGTCAGTTGTGGCCCTAATCTCCCTGTATTACATAATACGTGAAAAGATTCATTCAAGTAATAATAAAACTAAACTTGATCCGGACAAAAAATCAGAATTAACTGAAAAAATTTCACTAGAAACGGAAATTATTGTGAAAAAATCTGATCCTGAGCTAATTCAAGCTTTTCAAAGTACGTAGAATTTCACTATTTTTCTTTAAATTTGAATTAATTTAATAGAAATTTCAGTAAAATGTGTTTGTGTGCCTATTTGTATGTGAGAATGTGATTTTAGAATAGAATAAAATAAATTAAAGTGTGTTACTAAACGAAAAATTCATTGAACTGTGCATGTGACCTTTGTATTTGTTGCTTATTTATTTTATTTTAATATTACTTTTCGTTTCTTTTCATTTTAATTACAGGTAGCACCAACAGTACTAATAAAAATAATAATATAAACAGTCCCTTGTCAAATAACCCAGAATCCCCGACACATATCCAAAAAGGACCAGTCGCCTCCCCTACCTCACCCAGTAAATCAATCTCAAGGAAAAAATCAACATCACCCGAATTATCGCAACTAGCATCTGAGCTAAAACGTGTCTCATTTTCAACAAATTTAATTTCATATCAATCTGATATGGCTGAAAGTGAAGCAGGTGGTGGAAATGATACCAATACCCGTCCAAGTTTCCTTGTTGGCGAAGAAAATGGTTCACCTGAAGCAATGGACTCATTAGAGGCTACCGATGATTTTCCACTTGAAAATGGAAAGATGTCAACGTATGAGCAAAAGTTATTGGAAAAACGACGACGATTAAGGTAGGTCTTAAAATTTAATAGTAAAATACCAGACGTATCCACATTAAAATACTCATTCACTGTCCACGCAAGTGCATTAACATCGCGTGAGCCTGTGACGATAACAAAATATTTATTGTGTGACAACGTTGACATAATTTTTACTGATATGACAACAAATTTCATACTCTATGCCAATATATAATGAAATGAAATTGAATGTAGTACAAAAAAGCCGGTTAATATAATGATGTATACGTGTTAAAATCATACTTAATACAGTAATTTAAACGTCTCTCTCTCTCTCACACAGACGCGATTTCTCTTCAGCACATACATGTTGAGATTAAAAAACATAATATGGGAAAAAAGCCTGTAAAACATGTGATTTCAGTAATAATTTATGTAGTGTCTGTAACAAGTGCATTACTTTCATGTACGTTCATTGTATTTAGCTTTAATGATTAATGTTGATTTTTTTTTACATAATGTGGGTGTGTTATAATAACAACAAATATTTTTAATGATCTAATTTGTCCGTTAAAAGAACAAAGTTTTACCTAAAGCGCTTGAAGATGAAAATGAATGAAGAAAAAACACAAGCAATCCATCACAAACAGAAGAATCAGATAATTACTATATATACCCTTTCGAATCGTCACAACAAACATAGAATGGTCAAACACACTTAATTACACTAGACAGAAAATTAGAATTCAAAAACGCATCAAAATTAGAACGCATCGAAACAGTCATACAAAAAACACACACATCAACAAAAATACTTTACAGTTTACTCAACAACAAATCTCATCTCAACATACACAACAAAATTCTATTACACAAAGCCTCTCTTCGTCCGATTTTCACATATGCTACACCAGCCCTCGTAAACATAACCCAAGCACACATTCAAAAATTACAAATTTGCCAAAACAAACTATTTAAAATCGCACTAAACGTCCCTATGGAAACACCAACAATAGACATACACAACAGAACAGAAACAAAAACAGTCAACGAATTCATCACCAGCCTCTCATTAAACTTCATGAATAGATTACATTTTGCTCAAGATTAAATAATTGCCATAATAGTATCAATCTTAAAGAGCCACTACATCTGAAATAATAATACAAGAACCCAAAAGCCTCCTGATCGTGTCTGAGTAGAGCTTACATAGCACAGTGACATCACCAAATGTGAAATGAAAAAATGTATCACCAGTTTTTTTTAAACTAAGACGAAATACCACGAAGGACAATGAATATTCTCATTTCCCATCTCATAATCACCGAAAACATAGAAAATCACCTGACCTTGAATATGAGATAATGAGAAAACTTAATCACAACTGTAAATCCACATACATGATATGGTTGCTATAGTAACATATTACCGGCAACAGACGTCATTTTTCCATATAAATAATATATTAAACTTAAAATCTGTGTACAAACAATGATTTTTATTGTTCTCTCTCTTAACTAAACCCCATCAAATATGAATGATATATCGAACGATCATACGATAAACCAGTTTTTTTCATTCATACTTTTCTTCTTCTTTCTCATTCCATTCAGCAATTTATATCACAAATACTCCTTATATAACTTAACTCCAGTCCATACACACAGAGAGAATTGCTGACTTAACTTCAATACAATAAATTTGCCATTGCCTCATTCAGTTGTACTTGAATCGTGACCGTATTAAGACGTGGCTTGTAATAAAAATTACATTGAAATAAAAATTAAAGTTAATATTTGATCTTCAATTATTTGAACTGAAAAGTCTTGTGCGTATCGGTGTCTTGTTTAATGAAGACAAGAAATATGTAATAGTGAAAGCTCATAATTTATCGTAAAAATGGATGAACAAAAATAATTATAACACATACCAAATTTAAAGTAAATTCATTTGATGAAATGAAAATATGCCTAAATTTTATCAAGCTACTAAATCATAAAATAAATATTTATTGTATAAATTATCACTAAAGCATATTACGGTTAAATTTCATACAAAAAATGTGCGAATTAATTCAATTTGTGAATTTGAACGTCTTGAAGTGAAAATTGATTTAAATTGAGTAAAATATGAAATATGAAAATGAAAAATAATTGGCATTTTTAAATTAATACCTAAACAGGTACAATTTGATCACTTTCTGTGTTAATGTTGTCTCAGCCGTTATATAATAGACTGTCTCTGTACTACTCGTGTCGTTGTAGCTTAATATAATTTAAACTTAAATTCAAATAATTTAAAATAATAATAAAGAAAAAAAAGAGTGTAAATAAATTTCGAAAGTGAATGAAAAAAAAAGAAACCTGTTGACTTCATAATTCGACTTGACATGACACAATATTGAAATTATTTTTACTATTTTCATACAAACAAGTTTGCCTTGTAGTAAAAGTTTTTTTGTTGTGATTTTCTCATTAATTAGCAATTTCAAAAGTTTACAATACGTGAAATTTAGTGCAAAGAAAAGTTTTTTGACATGATACAAAATTCAAAGTATTCACGATTAAATTTAACGTAAACTGTAATAAAAAAAAAACTTGTTTTTTTAATTTTAATTTTATTGAGTTGTATTAAATGTCAAGGATGAGTTTCGAACAAATATTTATCAAGTTAAATGTGTTCATTTTTTTATTTTTCAATTGTAACACGTATTTCAAGATTAAATTTGTGTCATATTGCAAGTTGACAGTTGACGAACCTTAGTTTTAAATTAAATATGAAAGTGCATTAAAGTTGTTAATTTGGGGAAAAACTAAATTTTTACATGAATTTATCCCATTTTTAATTTGATTGTATCGGTTTTTTGCTGTCAAATTTGAATTTTGACGTTTAATTTGACAATTTACTGTATCACAAAATGAATTGTCAAATTCAATCTGCTCACTCTAAAAGGATCCGCAGGTGAAAACTTGACAATCTCTATTTACGTACAGAATTTTTGAAGTTTTCGTATGTGTATCTATACAAAAAGAACTGTCAAGTTTTACGTGCTTACCCCGTAATACACCTTTACGAGCTAAGTTCATAGAACAGAACTCATTTTGACGTTTGAAGTATTCAAATACAAAATTTTGACGTATGTATGTGTTTCTATAGAAAATAAACGTCAATACGAAAGTACGTTTAGACAGACTTTTACAAAAGTGGCCTCAAAAACGCATTATGCTAACAGAATTGACTGAATTTTGAGATAACTCGATCTAGAATTCCATTAAAATGTGAATCATTTTCCATGAGATCTGCGTTAACCTTTTTAATCCCATTAACCATTTATTTCAAGGTTAAATTTCAAAGGAAACGATAAACTGACACATAAATATTATTGTTTACAAGAAATATCCTGAAATGATATCAAAATACACTGTAAACAATCACACGTGCGTGCCATAAAACGATAATTCTTATCCGTACAACTCATTGGAACATAATTTTTATTGACACAAATTAATTTCAATTAATATCGTATTTTATTTTCATTTTTATTCTCTGTCATGGTCACACAAAACTTTCTCCGTAACTGTCCGACCTTTGCAAAACGTGTGATACTCGTTTAATGGTGTTATTTAATTTTAAATTGATCCTTGTAATTTATATATTTTAAGGAAGGACATTTTGATTAATTTTCAATGTAAAATTTCTTTTACATTTTTTTTCTTCAATTCATGAATCAAAAGTAAATAAATAAAAACACTGAGACATTGCATTTTACCAGGAAATTTAATTTCAATACGTTTTTCCCTTATTATTTTTATGGCATTAAAATTAAAATGACATAAATTCAAGTGAAATCCATTACAAATAACACGCAAAACAAGATATTAATTGCATTTTAAAATGATAATGTTACGGCAGTAGTTAGTCGTTCATTGTATTGACATTAATAATTCAAAGGTACAATTAAGTAAATATAAACGACAACATTCAAAGGGGCTCGTATTTTGCATTACATTATTACGTAAAAATTATCATTTTTGTATAGTAAAAATATTTGTATGAAATGTTGTAAATAATTTCCGGGGCCTAAAGGATAAACATGATTCGTGCAAAAAATTGAATTTTCAGGTTTTTGTATAATATCATTCTAAATTACTGATATTTTATGAAAAAAAAAAAAATTTTTGAAATTTCGATTCAGAAGTGTTTTTGATTCACTAAAAGCTAAACCGCTTTCGTGATCTCATTTATAAAATTTGAAAAAAAATCTAAGGATAAACATGATTCACGAACAAAATAAAATGTTTTTCGGTTCATATTATTTTTTTTTTTTGATTTATTTCATTTATTATGCTAAAAATTATCATAAAATATGAAGATTTTTAGTTAATCGGCTATTTTGGGTTTATCGGCCATTTCGGGTTTATCGGCCATTTTGGGTTAATCGGTGATTTTGGGTTAATAGGTGATTTTGGGTTAATGGGTCATTTTGGGTTAATCGGTCATTTTGGGTTAATTGGCCATTTTGGGTTAATGGGTCATTTTGGGTTAATTGGCCATTTTGGGTTAATCGGCCATTTTGGGTTAATCGGTAATTTTGGGTTAATCGACCATTCTGGGTTAATTGGTCATTTTGGGTTAATGGGTCATTTTGGGTTAATCGGTCATTTTGGGTTAATGGGTCATTTTGGGTTAATCGGTCATTTTGGGTTAATGGGTCATTTTGGGTTAATCGGTCATTTTGGGTTAATGGGTCATTTTGGGTTAATCGACCATTCTGGGTTAATTGGTCATTTTTGGTAAGTTGACCGTTTTGGGTCAATTGGATATGGGTTTTTGGATCTTGCGGCCATATTGAATTTTGTTCGTAAATTCGTTTTATCTTTAAACATTTGAACTAAAAATGTTCGTGAATAGCTTTAGGCTTTTAAGATTTTTGTATGTTGTTTTAAAATTTCTAATGATAAACATGATTTGTTTTTTAATTTAATTTTTAATGATTAATTTAATTTTTTTTTAAATTTTTTTGTGTTGATTTAGGATAATTGAAAATTAATCAACTAGATGCTTAAAATATAAAATTAAAAAAAATGATCCATATAGTTTTGTTTTGCACTCAAAGTTAAAAAAACTTTAAACTGAATTATCTCCATTTGTACTAAAACGCACGAATCATGTTTATCCTTAGTGCACCCGATTTCATAGGGATTTTTTTTTTTTAAATTTATTATTTAATATTGATATTCAATGTAATTCAAGTTAATGCCAGTACTTTTATTGAATAACTGAATGAATTTTAAATTAAATTAAAGCTACTATGAATCCTTTGATTAAGAGATTTTATCGTAACGACTTTACAGGAAAGTACAAGAAATTGTCAGAGCCATAAAAAGAAAGGCAATTGAACAACCCAACGCTCCTCCTTCAAGCATTTTTAGAAGTGAAATTGCCACCGTTTCCAATGATAACGAGATAATTATGAACTTAACCCATTAACCGCCGCTGGTCGATTTTTCGAACAGTAACTTTGGAGCCGGATTTCTCCTAGAAGTTCACAAAATATTTTCTTCAAATTTTCAATCAGGTAATTCATTTAATTGGAATTGAAATTGAAATAAGGGATTTCAACAATTATTTTATGAACGCCCTATTGAAAATCAAGAGTAAAAATCATTTTAAAAAGAATATTTTGAGTAAAGTCTGGAGAAAAAAATGCATTTTTTATAAAAATCTTGCAGTTTAAATCCCGCGCAGGCAAAAAAATAAAATGACAACTCTACTGTCAATATTTCAACCAATTCAATTTAAAATAGAATTATTTCAACCAGAAATTTATTGTTGAAATTGAAATTTACTGTTGAAAGAATTTTTGACAGTTCTCACGTATACACCTACATAACTGTTTCTGTCAAAAATTTCAATTTCAATTTTTCAATTTCAATTCCAATTAAATGAATTGCCTTAATATAAATAATTAGACATGTTTCAAAGATGTTAGACCGGTTATTTTGATTTTTTCGATTATTTAAAAAAATTATTAGCAGAAATAAGATGGAAAGTCATGTAACTTTTCCCTCTTCGTACAACAATTCTGTACGTATTTCTGTTGTAGTATACGAAACTTTCAAACGGCCTTCCCTCAATGTAAATTTTTGTCGATTGATATTTTTTTCAAAATAATTTAACCTAAATTGAACAAATGTGGCGAAAAAAAGGTGTAGGACTAATACAGAATTTGGCCACTTTGGGTTAAGGTACTATAAGGTAGTTTTGAGGGAATTTTTAAATTTTATAAGAAAAATACTAGGCGTTTCCATTTAATATAACTAAAATAACTCGGTTTTCATAAAATTCTTTTAAAATTACTTCATCTAAAGCAAATATTCCATTTATTTCTTTTAAGTTTAAATATTTTTGCGTCATTCGCAAAATTTAATGTACTATTGGTAAAAAAACATTGCAAAATATGTTTAACCTTTTCTTTCCTTTAACGGGGTCCTTAACGAAAAGAAAGAATCATATCATATCCCATCGTTAAATTACGAAGAAAAAGAAAATTTAGATCAATGAGGCTTTGGGTTTTACTCGTTTTGGTGCTTTTAAACTTCAATTTCACTGTTGAGCCCAGGGGTGGATTGAAAATTATTAACGGCCCTGGTGTTCTGTATGATTTTCTTTAAAATTTACGTTAAACTTAACTTTTACAAGACGATCGACTGCGGCCTTTCTGGCATTTGCCAGATTGCCCATATGACCAATACGCCTCAACTTGAGATCGAGGCCTTACTGAAATTTTTGTGAAGCTAAGTATTTTTTTTCAGCTCATATTCTAGAGATAAAATGGAATCGAATCACATATTTGATGTTAAATGGTCTCATTTTGCTCTCTCCGTCTCTCCTTGTTTTTTTAGAATCCCCTCATTGAAATGAAGGGTTAATTTCGAGACATCATCATACATTTTTGTTTTTTTTTTACTAAAAATTCTCCACTTTGAATATCTAATTACACAATAAATAAAATTCATCTTTATTTTGACTGTAATTGCTAAAAATAAACGTAAGACTCTTTAAAATCAAACAAGTTCCATAAGAAAAAATAATTAAAGCAAAAAACCGGTAATTTTTTTTTTATGAATTAGTTTGTTGATACAAAAAAAGTTATTTTTACGTCAGTACCACATTTTTTTGTTTACTTTGATGTTCACTCACCTACCTCAATCGAATTTCGATATAAACTAACTTTTAATGATAATACAAAAAAAATGGTTCTGTTCTGTTCTGTTTACAATTAATAATGATATTCACTAATCTCAGTCAAAACATTTGCAACGTCATGCTATTTGAGATTTAACAACACTGGTCAAAAAGAAATACGCAATCTTCTAGAGATTTTTTTTTAAGTGTCTTGTTATTTCAATATTTATCTTTTTTTTTAATGAGTTAATTAGTTTTCTGATCAAGTTCCTTCATATTTGAATTTAGTCAGTATTTGAGCGTTGTCGTGTTAAGTCTTTTTTTGAAAGTGATTAAATTTTTAAATTAAATTAAATTTAGGGTTTTTTTTTATTAATTTTTATATTTTGGTGATAATTTATACAAAAATAATTGCAATTAAGGACTGCGTGACATTGACAATAAATGAAAATAAATCAAATTAATAAAAAATTCTGTGATATTTAAATTCAAATAAAAAAAAAAAAATTGAGAGCTCTCTTAAAAGCTGATTAAAAAAACATTAAAGGACAAGAAATAACTTTCACATAAAAATCGAATCCTGTCTCGATTAATAATAAAAATAATGTTGAAACGTCGTGCGAGTAAACGTTTTGTGTTGGCCGAAAGTGGTGAAGATGGTTCATGGGATCCAAAAATTGACTCAGCAACGTCAGATCAAAGTGAACAATCAAAGGGACCAATTCCGACAATTGCCGAGCCGGATGTGGTCAAAGGAACGGAGGAAAAGTCTGGAGCTGCAGCTGCGGCTGCCGTTGAAGCGAGATTAGAAGCTGCCGCAACACAACAACTCAAAAATGAGAATTTATTAAAAGTTAGCACGGGATTAACTTTAAAGTAGGTTAATTTTTTTTTTTATTTCTTTCATAAAAACAGTTTTTTACGATATCGTATTGATGGATACCCGATTAAATTAACTACGCAACAAACTTGTTTAACTTTTTTTTTGTTGCAATCATGATATTTACAGTACAAATTTGTTTGACTTTGGTATGTCAATGTTAAATGTAGTGTAATTTTACGTTAAAGTACTAATGAGTTTCTTTTGGTGTAATTTTTGCCTTTTCATTGTTGAATTTAAGGAAAAAATTATGAGGAAATGTAAATTTTAAATGTTTTCACTTAGAATGGGTCATAAATTTGAATTTAAAATTTAGATCCAAGACAATTTTTTTGTCTTAGTTCTATTTTAATTAAATTAAATCTTTAACCGACTCCAATTCACTTCCAAAAGCACATTTTTCTGATAATTGTACATTAAAATTTAAAAAAATTCAAAGTATGATTCAATTCAAGTAACATTCAGTCGTATTTCAGTCAAATAATGAAAAAGGATGTTTTGGTGTAGTACATTTACAAAGATATTTCAAATAATTCCAGTGAATTTGAATAATTTGAGTGCCAATGAAGATAAAAATGAAAGGAATGAACCGAGAATTAGTGTTATTAGTACAGGAAAATTATCAAGGTATAAATTTAAAATTAAATAGCAAATAACAAGGCGTTTCCATTGAAAAAAGTACAGTCATGCTTGCATTAACCGTTGAAAAGTGTCGCTGTGTGTATATACGTCATATGGATGCATAGCATGCATTTAGGGGATTGTATTATAGCGGTTTTCTTTCAAAATGGCTGTCTATTTGCGAAAATTACCGCGATTTGAGAAACAAAGCACGGAATTGTTTCCGAATCGCACGTCAAATATCGTGAATGGTGAATTTTTTTAAAATTGCACATTCAAAATGGCAGAATTTCCAAAATGGCGGAATGTTCCAAAATCATTGAGTTTTTCCAAATGGCTGACTTTTTTTAAAAAAAAAAAAACGGATTTTTTCTAACAAGTTGCCGCGATTTGAGTAATAAATTTTGTAAACGAGACGCAGGTCACGAAAAAACTGCAGATCGTAGAAAATACGACAGATGGCGAAAACTGCACATTCAAAAAGACGGGATTTCGAATTTTCAATATGGTGGAATTTTCCAAAATGGCTGACTATTTTTAAAAATCACAGAATTTTAAATGTGACTGAATTTTCTAAAATGGCTATCCATAGAAATGCGCTTGTGTATTTCGTTCACGGTCACGTTCTATAATTTTTTTTATTTTAATGTAAAATTTTGGGCCTCCGATGACATTTTTTAAGGTGTCACACGTTAAACTGATTTTTTTAAAATTAAAATGACCGTTATTTCAACTCCAATAAAATTCAGCAAAAAATTAACCGATAAGATAAGATAACTTCCATCCACATGAATGAAAATACGATACTGTGAGTCTTTTATCATATCATTTTCTTATCATTTCAATTCAATTCAAATTCTCTCATTATTTCATTAACTCACCTACACCTTGAACTTGAACTGTTCAACAAAAATTTAATTTAAAAGTTATTTTACCCATTTTTGTTCAATGATCGTTTATGACATCACCGTACAAATTGTAACACGTGTGAGACGAGAGACTACTTTAAAGTAAAACAGCAAGAAAAAAAACAAAACAAAAAACTTGAATTTGAAATTGAGTGAAGAAATAACAAGAAAACTGTGTGGATTCCTTCAAAGTAAATATAAATAATCTTCATTGTAGAAAATTGAGAATTTGAGAGATAAAATATCGGTGTTTTGTGAAAAATTTTTTGTATTAATGTTAGTTTAATGTGAAAAATTAAGACGAAAAGACACGGAAACGTTTTATTTAAGGAAAAAATTAAAGGAAAAATAGAAAACAATCCATAAATTCATTTTCTGTGATATAAAATCAATATTGACATATTGACGATTATAAAAAAATCAAAATTGATTCATAACAAGAAAAAAAAAATTAAATTCAGATCATGTTAAAAAAATCAAAATTGTCTGGTTTCTTGCGATCATATGTTTGACTTTCCTATGTATAGTACATTTTGAGTACAAATTTTTTATTTTATTTTAAAGATCAAGGTCAATTGCGTTAGTTTCACTTTTTTTTACACATTTTTTCAACACACGTTTTGATATTCATTGAAATTGAGTGAAAATCCAAAGTGACGTTGAAAATTTTCCTATAGTGTGAGAGAATTTTGCTAAGAATTTCGAATAATGGATGAGGAAACACCAAAACGGTGGCCTCGTTACCCGTAAGATATTGTTTTTTTTTTGTTGTTACTATCATCATCATGATTCGTTATCAATTATTTTGATTATAAAATTAATAATCAATCAATTGTGTGTATTAAAATATTTGCACTTGAACAGCCTTGAAATGAGTTTTTACCTCCATGTTACGTCTTGTATCGAATTGAATCGTAATCAACTAATTTTTAATCAAATAATCTTATAATCGTTGTTTTTATTTTTTTCCTTACAGACCTAGTATGTCCCATGGCACCGGCCTGGGATTAGATCGACACCAAGAACGAGATTTCATTTTATCAACAACTGAGGAATTTGTCAAGCGATTTGGTGGCACTCGAGTAATCAATAAAGTGAGTATGAAATTTATATGAGTTGAATGTAAAATTAAATTTAATTAAATTTATTTTTTGATTAGGTTTTGATTGCAAACAATGGAATTGCCGCTGTTAAATGTATGCGATCAATTCGTCGTTGGTCCTATGAAATGTTCAAAAATGAGCGTGCCGTGCGTTTTGTTGTCATGGTCACGCCGGAAGATTTGAAGGCAAATGCTGAATACATTAAAATGGCTGATCATTATGTGCCTGTACCGGGAGGTTCCAACAACAATAATTATGCGAATGTTGAGTTGATTATCGATATTGCGTTGCGAACTCAAGTGCAAGCTGTTTGGGCTGGATGGGGCCACGCCTCGGAAAATCCTAAATTACCAGAATTGTTGCACAAACAGAATTTGGTGTTTTTAGGTCCTCCGGAACGAGCAATGTGGGCATTAGGTGATAAAGTTGCTTCTTCAATTGTAGCCCAAACTGCTGACATTCCAACACTTCCCTGGTCTGGCTCGGAATTAAAAGCCCAATACACGGGGAAGAAAATTAAAATTTCAAATGAATTGTTTTCACGTGGTTGTGTCCAATCAGCAGAACAAGGTTTACTTGCCGCGGAGAAAATTGGATTTCCTGTCATGATTAAGGCGTCTGAAGGTGGTGGCGGAAAAGGTATTCGTCGTGTTGATGGTGCTGACGAATTTCCAGCTCTCTTTCGTCAAGTTCAAGCTGAAGTTCCAGGATCGCCGATTTTTGTCATGAAATTAGCTAAAGGTGCACGTCATTTGGAAGTCCAACTCCTGGCCGATCAATATGGAAATGCAATCAGTTTGTTTGGACGTGATTGTTCAATTCAGCGTCGTCATCAGAAAATTATTGAGGAAGCACCTGCAATTGTTGCATCGCCCGAAGTCTTTGAAGACATGGAAAAAGCTGCTGTACGCTTAGCAAAAATGGTTGGTTACGTCTCAGCTGGTACAGTTGAGTATTTGTACGATGGTGAAGGCAGATATTTCTTCCTTGAACTCAATCCACGTCTTCAAGTCGAACATCCTTGCACTGAAATGGTAGCCGATGTCAATTTACCGGCATGTCAACTTCAAATTGGAATGGGAATTCCATTGTATCGCATCAAAGACATCCGATTGTTGTATGGCGAATCACCATGGGGTGGAACTATGATCGATTTCGATAATCCAAGTCAGAAACCAAGACCATGGGGACATGTAATTGCAGCCCGTATCACTTCAGAGAATCCCGATGAAGGATTTAAACCCAGCTCCGGCACAGTTCAAGAATTGAATTTCCGTTCAAGCAAAAATGTTTGGGGTTATTTCAGTGTTGCCGCAAGTGGGGGTTTGCATGAATTTGCTGACTCACAATTCGGACATTGTTTCTCATGGGGAGAGAATCGACAACAAGCACGAGAGTAAGTCAATTCCATTTTGTTCATGATAAATCAAAATTTAATTGAAAATTATTATAATTTTTTCACAGAAATTTAGTCATTGCATTGAAGGAACTCTCAATTCGTGGTGACTTCCGAACAACAGTCGAATATTTGATCACTTTACTTGAAACACAAAGTTTCCTGGAAAACACAATCGATACTGCTTGGTTAGATGCGTTGATCGCAGAACGAGTTCAATCCGAAAAACCCGACATTTTACTTGGAGTCATTAGTGGTGCACTTCATATCGCTGATCGTCAAATCTCAGAAGCATTTTCAAGTTTCCAGACATCCCTGGAAAAAGGTCAAATCCAAGCTGCAAACACACTCACAAACGTCATTGATGTTGAACTTATTTCGGATGGCTTGAAATATCGTGTCCAGGCAGCCAAGAGTGGTCCAAACACGTATTTCCTTGTAATGAACGGTGATTTTAAGGAAATTGAGGTTCATCGCTTATCTGACGGTGGAATTTTACTGTCGCTAGAGGGCGCTTCATACACAACTTACATGAAAGAAGAAGTGGATCGTTATCGCATTGTAATTGGAAATCAAACTTGTGTATTTGATAAGGAAAATGATCCGTCAATCCTGAGAAGTCCATCAGCGGGAAAACTGATCAATTTATTGATTGAAGACGGAGCTCATGTGAACAAAGGACAACCGTATGCCGAAATTGAGGTCATGAAAATGGTGATGACTTTAACATCACAAGAAAATGGAACAGTTTCATTTGTAAAGAGACCTGGCGCAGTTTTAGATGCTGGCACACTGTTAGGTCATCTCGAACTTGATGATCCATCGTTAGTGACAAAAGCACAACCATACAAGGGCACATGGGGCACAAGTGATAACACTGCAGTAACAGAAAAACTCAATCGTATCCACAATTCATACAAGACAATCTTGGAAAATACGCTTGCAGGATATTGTCTTCCTGATCCATACAATGCACCACGATTACGTGAAGTTATTGAGAAATTCATGCATATTTTACGAGATCCATCGTTGCCACTCCTTGAATTGCAAGAAGTCATGGCATCCATTTACGGTCGCATTCCAACGATAGTTGAAAAGAAAATCCGTAAATTGATGATGTTGTATGAGAGAAACATCACATCCGTGCTCGCCCAATTTCCATCTCAACAAATTGCTAGTGTCATTGACAGTCATGCAGCTACACTCCAAAAACGAGCGGATCGGGATGTTTTCTTCCTCACAACTCAAGGTATCGTTCAATTGGTGCAACGCTATCGAAATGGCATCCGTGGTCGAATGAAGGCTGCTGTTCATGAACTTCTACGTCAATATTATGCCGTTGAATGTCAATTCCAGCATGGACATTACGATAAATGTGTGGCGGCAATTCGTGAAAAGCACAAAGACGATATGGCAGCTGTTGTAAATACAATTTTCTCACATTCACAAGTGGCGAAAAAGAATTTACTCGTTACCTTGCTCATCGACCATTTGTGGAGCAATGAACCTGGATTAACGGAAGAATTGGCGGCTACATTGAGTGAATTGACATCATTGAATCGTGCCGAACATTCCCGAGTTGCATTGAGAGCGCGACAAGTTTTAATTGCCGCTCACCAGCCTGCCTATGAATTGAGACACAATCAAATGGAATCGATTTTCTTGTCAGCTGTCGATATGTATGGACATGATTTCCATCCCGAGAATTTACAGAGATTAATTTTATCTGAAACGAGCATCTTTGATATTTTACATGACTTCTTTTACCATACAAATCGGGCAGTGTGCAATGCTGCATTGGAAGTTTACGTGAGACGTGCTTACACTTCATATGACATCACTTGTTTACAACATTTAGAGCTCTCAGGGGAAGTTCCACTTGTGCATTTCCAATTTTTACTTCCAACTTCCCATCCAAACCGTATTCGGATCACAGCCGATAATAATGTTGAACTTGACCTTGAAGGAAGTTTCATGAGAACTGGATGCATGGCCGCATTTGATTCATTTGATCATTTCAAACAATATGCTGATGAGATTTTAGATTTATTGGAAGATTTCGTGACACCCGCAGTCGTTTCAAAGAACATTCTCGATGCCGTCGAAGCAGCAACCGGTGATTCAGTGTCAGATGGTCGTCATAGTACATCGATAAATGTTTCCATGTCTGAAAATTATGGTCGTGCTGAAGATGTCATTAAATCAACTGAGCCAATTCACATTCTGAGCGTTGCTGTACGTGATACAGGAGATTTGGATGACATTCAAATGGCAAATCTTTTTGGTAGTTTTTGTGCATTGCATCGTGACGAATTGCTGACACGTCGTGTAAGGAGAATTACATTTGCTGCATTGAAAAAACGACAATTCCCGAAGTTCTTTACATATCGTGCAAGGGATCTTTTCACCGAAGACAGAATTTATCGACATTTAGAGCCAGCATGTGCATTCCAACTGGAACTTAATCGTATGAGAACTTACGAACTTGAAGCATTGCCAACAGCAAATCAGAAAATGCATTTATACCTGGGACGTGCAAAAGTGTCAAAAGGTCAGGAAGTGTCTGATTTCAGATTTTTCATTCGTTCAATTATTCGTCACAGTGACTTGATTACCAAAGAAGCATCATTTGAATATTTACAAAATGAAGGAGAACGCGTGTTATTAGAAGCCATGGATGAACTAGAAGTTGCATTTTCACATCCTCACGCCAAGCGAACGGATTGCAATCACATTTTCCTCAATTTCGTTCCAACTGTCATCATGGATCCAGCAAAAATTGAAGAGTCTGTCACAAAAATGATCATGCGATATGGCCCAAGGTTATGGAAATTGAGAGTCTTACAAGCAGAATTGAAAATGATCATCCGCCAAACACCACAATCACCCACTCAAGCAGTACGGCTATGCATCGCCAATGATTCCGGATATTACCTGGATATTTCAATGTACACAGAATTTACAGACAAAGAAACGGGAACGGTGAGTTAATTCGATTAAAACCTAAATTTCATTTAAATTCAATTTCCTTTTTATTTATTTTCATTACAGATCAAATTCCAAGCATATGGAAATCGACAAGGCCCACTTCATTTACTCCCAATTTCAACACCATATGTTACGAAAGATTACCTGCAACAAAAACGATTCCAAGCCCAATCAAATGGCACCACTTATGTATATGACATTCCTGACATGTTCCGTCAAATGACTGAACGGCATTGGCGCGATTTCTCCAAAGCGCGTCCAACTGAAGACATTAGAATGCCGGAAAAGGTCCTGGTTGAATGTGTTGAACTCGTTTTGGATGGTGATAATTTGGTTGAAATGCAACGGCTTGGCGGTGAAAATGATTGTGGTATGGTTGCATGGAGATTAGTCCTTGCCACACCCGAATTCCCCGAAGGACGTGAATTGATATTAATTTGTAATGATTTGACATACGTGATTGGTTCATTTGGACCTAAGGAGGATTTGTTGTTCAATAAAGCATCGGAATTGGCACGTGAAAGACAAGTACCAAGAATTTACATTTCATGTAATAGTGGAGCGAGAATCGGTCTTGCTGAGGAAGTGAAAGCTCTGTTTAAGGTAGCGTGGGAAGATCCCGATGAGCCTGAAAAGGGTTTCAAGTACATTTACTTGACAACAGATGATTACAGTAAAATTGCGAACAAAAATTCAGTTCGTGCCATATTGATTGAGGATGAGGGCGAACCAAGGTATAAGATAACCGACATAATCGGTGTTCAAGATGGCCTCGGTGTTGAAAATCTTCGTTATGCTGGAATGATTGCAGGCGAAACATCGCGTGCATATGAAGATATTGTTACAATTTCCTTGGTGACATGTCGCACAATTGGAATCGGCTCGTATCTAGTGCGATTAGGACAACGTGTAATTCAAATTGAGAATTCGCATATCATTTTAACGGGATATGCCGCTCTCAATAAGTTGCTTGGTCGTAAAGTGTATGCATCCAATAATCAACTGGGAGGTGTTCAAATTATGTACAATAATGGTGTGACACATAAAACTGAACCACAAGACTTAGATGGTGTCTATACAATTTTACATTGGCTCTCTTACATTCCAAATAAACGTGGTGGAAAATTGCCACTTGTCTCATTGAGTGATTCAATTAATCGTCCTGTTGGTTTTATGCCCACTAAAGCACCATATGACCCGAGATGGATGCTTGCTGGTCGAGTTAATCCAACAAATCCGACTGAATGGGAAACTGGATTCTTTGATCGAGGTTCATGGAGTGAAGTTATGGAACCTTGGGCACAAACTGTCGTTACAGGTCGTGCAAGACTTGGTGGAGTGCCTGTCGGTGTGATTGCGGTTGAAACACGAACCGTTGAAGTTACAATTCCAGCTGATCCGGCTAATTTAGACTCTGAATCAAAGACAGTTCAACAAGCAGGACAGGTCTGGTATCCAGATTCATCGTACAAGACTGCTCAAGCAATCAAAGACTTTGGACGTGAAGAATTACCGTTACTGATATTCGCTAATTGGAGAGGATTTTCAGGTGGACAAAAAGGTAATTGAAATCATAATTTTCTTTTAGTCTCAATTAATTTTAACATTTTCAATTAAATTTCCAGATATGTATGAACAAATCGTCAAATTCGGAGCTTACATCGTCGATGCATTGGTCCAATACAAACAACCAGTTATCGTTTACCTGCCACCCAATGCAGAGTTACGTGGTGGAGCCTGGGCTGTCCTTGATTCCCTTATCAATCCAGAATATATGGAATCCTATGCCGATCCTGAATCACGAGCGGGTGTCCTTGAGCCCGAAGGTATCGTTGAAGTGAAATTCCGGGAAAAAGACATTACCAAGACAATTCATCGCATTGATCCAATTGTACTCAAGGTAATTAGAGCTTTATTTAAATTTCAATGAAACATTTTTCCATTAAATTCAATTTTAACAGTTAAAAGAAGAACTCACAACGGCAAATGGTGACAAAGAAACCCTCACAAATATTGAAAATAAGATTAAGGAACGTACAAGCACTTTGCTGCATGTGTACCATACTGTTGCAATACATTTTGCTGATTTGCACGACACACCCGAGAGAATGCTTGAAAAAGATTGTATCAAAGAAATTGTATCATGGCGCACTTCAAGGACCTTCTTCTATTGGCGTTTAAGGCGATTACTGTTGGAAGACACTTTTGTGAAACAAATTCGCGCCGCACAACCTGAATTCAGTGTCGGTCAAGCGAAAAATATGTTAAGGAGGTGGTTTGTCGAGGATTTGGGAGCTACAGAGGTAAATATTTCATTTTCAAAAATTTCTCGAGATTAAATTTAAACATTTTCATTAAATTTCAGGCATACCTTTACGATAAAAACGAAGATGTCGTGAAATGGCTTGAAAAACAAACGCAAGATGATTCAATTGTGAAACGGAATATCGCCGCAGTGAAAAAAGACGCAATTATTTCACAGATCCAAAAATCATTGGAGGTAATTTTAATCTCTTCTTGTCTTATAAACAAAATCGCATTTTCTCTGAGCAAGCAGGCATTTCAAACTGTCATTTTTATTTTGACAGTCGCTGTATATATACAATATACGGAAACTTCAAAATGTAGTGACAGATCGAACTTGATTTTTGACGTTTACATGGAATTTTTATATACAGCGACTGTCAAAAAATGACAGTTCTGACTAGGAAAGTCCATAGGATAGAATTTCACTTGACATTTCATTTGACATTTACTTCCTATAGAAACACACATGGAAACTTCAAAATTTTGTATATGAAATTTTCAAATGTCAAAATGAATTCTGTTCTATGGACTTGGCCCGTGAATATTCCTCTGGGGGTAAGCAGGTTTAATTTGACAGTTCAGTTTGTATAGATACACATACAGAAATGTCAAAAGTCTTGTACGTAAACTTAAATGTAAAACTTTTACCTGTTTCCTAGTCTAGTACAGAATTTTTGACGTTTTCGTATATATATCTATGCAAAATTAGCTGTCAAGTTTTATCTGCTTACCCACTAACAGTGATAGAATAGAACTTCATATTGACGTTTTATTTTCTATAGAAACACATTCAGAAATGTAAAAATTTTGTATGTCAAATTTTCAAACGTCAAAATGACTTTTCACCTATGAACTTTGTTGATTAAGCCTCATATTAAAATTAAATTTTAAATTTCCCTAGGAATGCCCTGAAATCACACTTGATGCCGTGGTCGGTCTCTGCCAAACTCTGTCACCCACAAATCGAGGAGAAGTCGTTCGGACGTTAGCACAACTCGCACTAGCCGAAGAACAGGAAGCAAATAACTCAGGATGACCAATGATTTACCATCAAAACTCTTTACAAAAAATAGAAAATAATAATAATATTACAAGTCCTTAGATTTTAAGAGAAACTTTACACATTAGACACAAAATTGGTAATTTTGGTAAAAGGAGGTTATCATAAATTGTTAAATTAAGGGCAGTTTTTTTTTTCATTCAATTTTAATTTTAAATTTATTTTTTGAATTGAAATCAAATAGTACTATTTTAGTTATAAATTATATAAAAATATAAATTAATTGGGTTTAAATTTAAGTTTAGCATTAATTTCAACGAGATCACACACAGGTACTGCAAAGCAAAGGATAAAATTGTACTATTTATTTTTAGAATGTAAAATTAAATTTCAATTTACTTGTTAATTTGTTTAAAAATAAAAAAAAATAATGATAATTAAAAGTGATTGAATCCGACATTTAAAGTAAAAATGTTAAATTAAATTAAAATTAAATTAAACCATTTTTATTAAAATAAAACACAAAAATTAAGTCAATAAAAAAATTGTTTAAAATAAATCAAACAGTTTTATTGTCATCTAAAAAATACAATCCAAATCCATTAAAAACTAATTTTTTTTCATTAAATTTATCAATTTCAAACTCTTTTTGTTGCGGCAAGTTGTTCCAATTTCGTCAAAACATCTTGAAAATTCGAATCTTTTGCGAATTTGACATACAATTGCTTACGAATAACTGGGAACGTTAAAAAATTTGGAATTTCTTTGCCAATCAGTCGCAAGTGTTCTTCCATTTCCTTGTTGTTCAGTGTAGCTCGATAACTGTTTTGAATTTTCAGGAGGACGACATCGAATGGGAGGACACCTTTCCGTTCTGTAATAAAAACGTTGCGAATGTGACGGGCAAGTTCTGGTAATCGACTGTAATTTGTTGCTTCTTTGTCCTGTGATGGACGTCGTGTCATTTGATCAAGAGCTTTTGCAGCCTGTTTTTGTCGGATTTTTTCAAGAAGTGATGCTGGAACACCTTTAAGGAGATTTTGGGTGTTTTTTGAAGGTGCAGGTGGTTCTGGCTCATTTTTATTATTTAGATTAGGAACATCAGTGAGAGGTGTGGCGAGAATTTCTTCAGCGTCCTTTTTCTTTTTCTCCTGTAACCGTTCCAGGGCTTTTTCCATGTCAGTTCCACAATTAAAGAGATTTCGTGCTGTTGAAAGGATATCTTTAGCTGATGTCATGCGGTCCTCTTGTGGCGGTTGTGGTAAATCACCTCGTTTCACTTCCGGAACACCTTCCAGATCAAAGTCCGGATGCCATCGTGTCAACTTTTTCCTATCAATATTCATCGGAGGATCAAGTGACTTCAAGAATTTTTCATGCTCATCTTTGACCATTTCAATTAAAACATTTCTCAGTTTTTCTTGACGTTCAATTAAAATTTGGGGATTCATCGCACTCTGATCGGCATTTTTAACTAAATTCTCTTCTTTAATGTCTTTTTTTGATGGGATTTTTACACCATTAGGAACAATCACAAGTTGATACGTCTCTTGCTTAGTTTCGGATCCGAAATTTCTCGTTTTTTCAATGTGGAAATTGAAAGCTTCCGGAAATAGATGCAGGATTTGAGCTAGATGTGATTCATGGAAATTCTTTCGCATCATACGTTGAACGGCTGGTTTGAGTTTTTTGAAGGTAATTTTTTCATTGCGATTGTGTAACATGGCACAAACTGTATCTACAGCTTTGAATACCTCCAAAATGTAACGATATTTGTATGGGAGTTGTAAAGTTGGACGTCCAGTCTCAATTAAGTGTTGGAATCGATGATGAGCTGGCATGCGGGGCGGACTCATGAGAGGATCTTTTCCTGGACTGAACAATCTTCGTGTTGGTGTTTTGTATTCCTTGGTTGGTGTCATCAATGGGTTCTTTTGAGGAGTGGTGTGTTGAATTTTAATTGGCGATGTAAATTCTTTGCGTGGACTGTAATATAAAAAAAAAATTGATTCAGTTCATTTCTAAAATTTTTAAGATATTTTTAAAATTACCTTAAAACCTCAACTTCCAGCTGATCGAATTTCTTTAATGATTTCGGTTTATTTGCAATTTCATTTGTAATTTCAACAGTCTTTTTTGGAGTTGATAAGGCTTTACGTTCAGTTTCCATGCGATCAAGTCGATCCAATCCCTGTTGAATTTTATTCAATTTCGTCTTTAACTCGGTCAGACGATCACTTTTACCGAGTTTTTCCTTAATTTTATCCAGTGGCAAGGCTTGAATTGTATCTTTTTTACTCGCACTTGGTCTTGGTTCTGATGGAATTTTCTGCTTCACTGGAGTTTGCATTCCTCGTTCAGCATTCAAGTTACTGTCCTTAGATCCAAATGCAGATTTTTCTTGTATTTTAGGCGATTCAATTGGAGTTTTAACAGGACTTTGCATTTTCTTTGGTGAAAGTAAACCTTTGATGACAAAATCCACCAATTTTTGTTGACCTGCTTCTGCGACATTTTTCTTTCCTCTCGTTCGTGGCGTCTTGTTTCCCGGAGTTTTTTCACCGACTGTCCGTTTCCTGTTTTTGGGAGTTGTTGCTTGATGAACATTCTCCTCAAATTTCGTGTCAAATGTGAGTTTCTGAGTTGCACGGGTTGATCGTCGGACTGTTGGACTTTGTAAAATTGACTCGACATCTTCGTTTCGTTCCAAGATCATTACTTTTGCTTTATTTGTTATAAAATCACTACCCGCACCGCGTTTCCGATTGGCAAAATACGAAGAAATTGCTGGTTGAGACATTTTCACGAGATTTAATGTATTATTTTACAAATTATTCTAATTAAAATACAAAATAAACTACTTTTTCTTCGACAAGAGATGCGTTATTCGAATGGCGATTGAAGAAACAAAAAATTAGCGCGAAATACAGTTAGGCTGGAACAACTCGGAATTTGTTTACAATTTTTTTTGACAGTCATCCATTTTGACCGATCCTGGTTTTAAACGAAATTTATTGCAATTTAAGTTAAATTTTAAATTTAATACAAATTATTTGTGAATTTTATTGGAATGAAATGAAATTTCAATGAAAATCATGTAAAAAAATCATTGAAAAAGTTTAACATTTCATTTAAATGTGATGACCCTCAAAATTTGGATGGCTTTTCATTGATCAACTGTCATTTTTCGGTCAGTCGATCAAAATTTCAAATTTGCATTCAAAAATAAACCGTTAACATAATGTTTCACTCAATTTTGATGAAATTTCAATGCAAAATCAATTGAATTTAAATTCCGAATATATTTTAAATTGAATTCCATTAAATTTGCCTTAAATTTAACGTTTTTTATTCGAAATTTCTGAATGTAGTGTGACTCAATGTTGCGATTTCGCAAGCTGGGTATTTAAACTTCAAATCACAGCTGACCAAGCAAAATAAAAGAAAATCACTTCTTTACATTCTCTTTACCTTTTATAAATTTTTAAATTTGTTTAAAAAATTATTTCGTGCTCAAGGATAAATTTTTAATTACTTAATTGATTATTTTTAGTGTAAACTGATGTCATCAATGTCTCCATCGGAGGTAAGTCAAAATTTAAAGAAAATCAAATACACATTTTAAAGTTTTTTTAAACTTTTATGACTTTCGTGATTTGTAAAAAGTGAAAGAAAAGAGAAAAAAAACTCATTGAGTTGGAAAACTTCCTGTTTGATGAATTTGGTGAAATTATTTGGATAGTCAAAAAATATTTCGATGAAAATTCGATGTTAAAAATGTACACAAAGGATTTATTGATAAAAAATTTATCAGATAAATTTTTTTTTGCCTTTATTGACAAACAAACTTCATTCATGAAATTTTTTTCATGATTTTTTTTGTCTTAAAATTCTCATGAATTTAAAATTTCATGTAGCAGTTTTTTTTTCACTCAAATAAAAGCTGATTAAATTTATATAAAAATTCGTGCAATTTCTGCTGATAAACCATTTCATATAAATTTTACGTCACACCACATACAAGGTGATTACACTCCGATTTTGATAGCTTTACAATTAAGATTATATTTATGTTGAACAAATTCAAGTGTTACATAAATTAAATTTAGATTTAAATTTACAAAAAACCAGGCAACTCCATTGAAATTGAAAGGACTTCAATTTAGTTAGGGGTGAAATGGCACTTAAACCTCACCACGATTGACATGAGTGATTCTAATAATAAATTTGTGATTAAATTATGACTTTACCACAAAAAAAAAATATAAATCATGTTTATTAATAGAGATTTCGTTTCATGTTATGAAAAATGAGATAAGATCAAGTTCATATGTAAGTCGCTTTCCCTTATTTGGATAAATTTTTTTTATATTAAATTGTATCAATTGAATAAATAATTTCGAATATTGATTGTAAATGCTCTAATATTCATATAAATTTATATGAAAATAAAAATCATAACCACTAGAGATGTGATTGAATTGCATGAAGATGCAAATTTGCATTTAACGGTGCAATAATTAAACGATTTGTGAAACGAATTATTTATGATGTTCTATATGTAAAATGTTGTTACAAGGTTGTGTGTTATCTTATCAGTTCTCAAAATGCAGTGTTTAGAGATGTATTTTTGATGATACGATTACTTTTCAGATTAAATTTTGAAAATTAGAGCTATGATCATGTCAAGGTCTTATGAACATCAAACAAAAGCGGATCGTTTGAAAAGAAAATCGCTTTGAGGTGAAGTTTTAATCTTTAACTGAAATTTTTGTGGAACCAAAAGTACCACAAATTATGAATTTGGCCTGAATTTGAAGCAATGAAACGCAAATTATCACCGTATAGCTCTACAGTCCATTCATAGACACGTAGAAGGTGGCACCAAGTCGTGAAAGGTCAAAAAACGTTAAAATGTCATATTTTCTAACTCAGAACTGAATAAAAATTGATGATAATAAAAATAACCAAATTTGTCTCAAAAGTAGCATTAACTGGCCTACAATAAGACCATAGATGCTGATTTGACTCCATGGATAAGGAGAGTGAATTTTATTGCATTTAACTGCATTCATTGCACTTTTATTGCATGTATCTCAATCAACAATTATTTCATTGCAAATATTTGCTCATAAATTGTTGTGTATACATTTCAACGACATCATGTTAAAAAAATACCATCTTTGCCTTGCTAACTTCACTGCCGATATTATATTAATATTAAAGAAAAATGTAGAACGTAATCGTGAATGGCATACACGAGCGCATTTACATAAAAATCACCAAAATTAACCAGGAACGTATTTTCCTTGAAACTTAATCTCGTTTTTCTCGAAAATTTTGTATGAAAATGAATTTTACTTTGTATGAGAAAGTTGTAGCTTTTAAAAAAACCTTCAACTTTGCTGAACATTGTTATGAGTGTATTAGTACAAAAAACATGAGTTTTTTGCGAAAAACCATCAAAACTAGAACCTTTTAACATTTTTAAGGGCAATTTTAGCCCAGTTACATACAATATTTCACTTTAAAGTATTCTACAAAAATGTTGCCCTATTTTTGCTGAACAAAGTTGCCATACATCATTTAAGTGGTTTTCTAACAAAAAAATTGAGTTTTGAGTGTAAAACCGATTTTATGTAATACTGTATTTAAGGTGTATTCAGCAAAGTTGTAGGAAAAAATAGCTCTTAAACTTTTTCTTTGGTGACTTGAATGGATTTCATACAAAAAAAATGAAAATTTCATCAAAACACCTAAAATTTCATTTAATATTAGCTTAATCAGGCCTAATATGAGCTATCTTTACAAATTTCTATTATATTAGTTGAAAAAAAATTTCATACCATATTTTTACAAAAATTTTGTTCTTACTAAACTGAATAAGAGCACATTTTTTTCTCAAATCGTAATAGGTAATGCATTGAAACATACCTCGACTTGTCTATTTTTTTATTTGAGTAGTTCCTAGTGTTAAAATGCATTGTACACACTGCAAAAGTTGTCTTTTTCTTTTTTTTTCCATATTCTATATTAATATTAAATATTATTATTATTATTTTTGTACATATTTTTTAGTATAATAAACTTGCATGCATGCCATGCACACACATTTATAGTAGAGTTAATATTTTATATTTTTACGAATAGAAGGAGAGTAGACGACGTTCTTTATTCTGTTGTGTTGATACATTTTACTTTATTCAATAGTCCAATTGAAAACATATTTTAGTCTCGATTCTAGTCTCGTGCTGAAATGATATTATTATAATTTATAAGAAAAATATATAAGCTAATAAAAGTCATCAGTTAGAGTGCGAAGATAATAAAAAGAAACGGACGCGTGCTATCCAGACGATTTAAATTAAAAAATTATTAATTTTAATGTGAAAGTCAAAAACAAAAATATTTGTTGGAAATGAAAATGTGGAAATAATTTAAATGAAAATTTTTTGTGACATGTCAAATTGTATGTGAAAATGGAAAATTTAATTTCCACTGAAATTGTCTGGGTTTTCAGTTAAAGAACTTATGTGACAATGTGTTTGTAAAAAACTTTATTTTGATTAAATTTTAAATCAATGAATATTCAAATAATGGAATGTTTTTGAACTGAATTGGAATAAAATTAAAGTTTGATTATTAGAATAGAATAAGAATATTTAATTCGATACGTTGGTCTTCAAATTTCTTTTTATTTATTTTCGGTCACTTTCGAACACACGTCTACTGCATAAAAATTATTGAAGAATCAGAAAAAAATTCAAGATTTTTATTCGTTATTATTAGCAGCCCCTCATATTTTTAGTCAACCTTGTATTTTTAACGACTCCTCTATTTTTAGAGCTCTAGCACCTTACTTAAGCGACCCCCTCCCATTTTTTAGTGGTTCTTTGAATTTTAAGCAACTTTAATATTTTTAGCGTAGTGCATTCCGGTTATCATAAAATTTCAAATTTTTAACTGATAAAATGACACTAAAAGTAAACACGTGAAATTTCAAAGGAATTTCCTGAAAGTATTTTTGCACATCATAAATCAGTCCTAATTCACATTAAAAATTTCACTTAAATTCAATTTTAAATTTATTCTTAAATGACTCATGCTTCACATTAATTTAATCATATAAAAAAAATAACTAAAGAAGAAGACGAAGAGAAGGTAAAAATCAACTATATCAAAAAAAAAATAAATAAAAAACCACATTTGACAAGAATCGACATGATTTTTCTCATTTAAAGTGATTTAACCGCTTCATTGATCAAAAACCGTTATAAAAAATTCATTTAAATGTATTTAATGTTTTTTAACGTGATTCAATGTGACATTTTTTTTTTAAATTAATCGAAAAGCACCCTATTCTACTTAGAAAAAAAAATTCAAATTCATATTAAACACGTCTAACATCATCAATTAATCGCTTCATTTCTCATCCATTTATGAATTTTTATTTATTTAATAGTACACAATTAAACTTTAATTTAATTTCATTTGGTTTAGCGCGCTATACCATATTTAAATGAAACTACAAAAAAAACAACACACAATGAGAAAAAATTGAATAAATTAAAGTTAAAATGAAAAAATGTTTTAATGTTGTGTTGACAACAATCAATTACAATTACAACATCATAAAAAATTTGTCTTCAAAAAAAATTATTTATGTTATTTTATTTAGAATGTTTATTTTAGTTCCCTACAAAATTTTACTTATAGAGAAAAAATTTTGTCTTTTTACGAATACAAAGAAAAAATTTGCAATTCAGATCCTTATTTTCAATAAAAAACAAGAAAAATTTATCATGAACATAAAAAAAACTTTCATTTCAATTTCATGCCTTAACAAAGCAATAATTTAGGTTGCTCTTTCCTTTTTATATATTTCAAGGCCTTATTTTATTTTAGTATGAAATCAGAGAATAAAATATCAAATTTCTTTGTTCCTCCATCTCTCAAAAGATTTTCATTTCTTTGTGTCTTTTGATTAATTTAAGACCTTGTAACTATGAAATTTTATTTACTAAAAGTAACTTTTTAATTGAAATGAGTAAGTAAATTTAATGGATTCTAAAATATTTTTTAATGGGGGCGATTAAATTGCATTTCATTAAATGCTCTCATACACATCAGAATGAGTCAAGTAAGTTTGATGTGACAAGAACATTTCTCTTAAACATTTTATTTTAATACGATGTGGGAATCGACACTTTCTGTCTATGAATTTACTTTGAAAAGATAAATTGCATTCCAGTACTTTCATGCAACTACCTTGTTACCACATTCTTGATTCTGGTTTCGATTCTAAATGGAGAAAAAAGTGTATGAACAGTTAAATCCTGTTTTAAATGTAAAAAAATGATGATCTAGTTTTATGCACAATTTCATAGAATTCTTCTGATTTTTCTGTTTAACGCGATGAAATAAATTCTGTTATTTGATTAACAGACTGATGTTAAGTAATTTTAATATGACATTTAGAACGAAATGCTTTGAAGAGATGTCTCGTGTTGATATTGGATGTTAAAATGTATTAGAGAGACATGCAAAATTTTAATTAGTCTGCCATGAATTGACATATTTTTTGTTTTGATATATTGATTAGGTCATGTATCAATTTTTTTTTTGTCAAGAGATTAAATTAGTGAAAGTTTTCCCACTTTTTTTTATCATGGTCAGAGATTTGAGCATTGAATCCTAAGGTTGCAAATTCAATTCTCACCTTGGGCGTTTTTACCGGTTACTCAATTTAAGTTCAGAACTAGATAGATAGATATGAAAAAGGCTCCACCGCGGGCTCTGTGGGTTCCATTTTGGATACTGTACGAACAATAAAATTCTTACAGCGTGCGTTTAACCTTAGAACTTGACCCGCATTAATGCTGCTTATTTCTCAAAATTTCTCAAATCTTCCATAAATTTCAAAATCAATTTTAGTCGATAACCTTCAAAATCTAGAGAATCTGAGTATGCAATTCCAAAACGCTTAAACCTTTTAATCACATGAAAGATGTTCCGCAAAATCTACATAAATCATTCTCTAGCAATTTCGTTTTTTTCAGATGATATCTAAGTTTGTTGTGTCGCGTAAAAATACTTATACTCCATTTGATATGTTTTTTGGATTTACCTAATAAATCTTCAGTTCTTTTAGATGAAATCCTTCTAATCAACCTTTTAGATTTTCTGAGGCCTGGAATGTTCTCCCAGTATTTTTTAAATTTTTGATAAAACCATTTTGTTGTTGTTTGATTTAGCAGTTCCCAGCGAGAAACCACAGTTTAAAAAGGTTTCAGCATGTTCTTCACTTGATCCAAGGTTTGCCAGTTCATCGGCCATTTCGTTACCTAGTATACCACTGTATCCTGAAATCCAAAGAAATTTCACTTTATTTGAATCAGAGGGATGAGTCAAAACTACTAAGCAATGTTTGACTTGATAAGAGTTAACCTTGAAGTTATCAAAAGGCTAGACAAAGATGGAGACTGTTTGAGATGACAGAGGCCCTTTAATGATAGTGAACTCCTTAATAGCCATCATATAAATCTGAATCTAGTCAAGTCTAGAAATTGAAAAACCATTAAACTTTAACAATGTAACTGGTATAAAAATGTTTTGAAACAACACACAATACTCAAGATAAACACCGAAAAAATGCTGTCCCTGTTATCTATGTACGGTACAAATGACGTCACATATGCACTATTTTGTACCATGGGTGTACAGTATGGCGTACCATACATTTAGTGTATATATGACGTGCTTTTGACTCCACATTCATGGGTTATGTATAGTACACACAGTCCATGGATGAATGGATTGGGCCTTATTCACCAATGCTTTGTACTGCTTTTGAATGGCATTAAATGATACAACTTTTTTTATTTTTTACATTTATTTATTCATTTTTCATTTACATAAATAATTTATACATAATTTAATTGATTACTTACATAAAATTTATTAATATTATATCAAAAATATCCTTTATGAAAAGCATCGTTAATTATCAATCCCATCATGTTAGCGTCTTTCTCTTCAATCAAGTTTTTCATCGTGTTCTGTGTTTGCTTCATCAGTTACACTTTTGTCAGCATCTGTAATTTGAAATTATAACAACAGTTTAAAATATGTTAATGAAATTTCCATTTTTTTTACCTTAGATATGATATGAAAAGATCAGCATCTCCGTTTTTATGAGCACGGTGATTTAAAAATACCTTCATCATTGATTGAGATAACAGCACTAATCGTTTTTTACATTCAAATTCCTTAGGTTCTTCTTACTCGTATTCGAATGTTTCAATGAATTTCACTCCAGTAACAGTATTGAGCTCTTTTTTTGTACGGCGTAACATGAAGACTAATAACATTCAACTGACCTTTTAAAAATGGAAAATTAGCATTTAATAAAATAAATAAATAAATTATATAAATAGAAATAATTCACATACCGATTCCTTCTCTGCTGAAAAATTGTACGTTCATCAAATGGATCTTAACGTGTTGAAAGATCAAATAACTGAAAACGTCATCAATACGATTATGAATCGGTGTTCCAGTGTTGTTGAAACTGGAGCAGGTGGTGGGCTTACATACTACAATACATACCATTTCTCTCCTTTGGCTGTATCGTGATAACAGCTGGTGATAATGTCTGATGCCCATGAACTGATGGAAGACTTTGATTCCTCGAATTTTTGTCATTTTCCGTTTTGTTAATAAGCCAACTATTAGATTGGGGCTTAATTAAACCGGTGTCTTGTTGAACTGCAGCAATTGGAGTAGGGATTGAGAAAGTGGGAGCAACTCCATCGTTGCAATGTTTACCAAAACAGATTATGTGACCAATTCCTTTGAATAACCCGGGTTTCTGTTGTTTGCTACGTGTCTTTTGATCATTCAGTGATGATTGGATGGGTGAATTTCGATTTGTGAAAACTCCTTCATGGTCAATTGTTGCATCTTCAAGCAACCAAAATTTTTGGGTTCTAATATTAAAAAAAAAGAACATTAAAAATGAAATTTCAATTATTTTTTTTAATACTCACTTGATTCTTGTGGTGGTAATTGAACAACTGCTCTCAATTGTTCTGCTCGTCCAGGTCCTCAAGGAATCTTCAACGAAACAGGCCTTTTCGTTCATCTGAAATCTGTATTTCTTGAACCATGGTTTGAAGTGATTCCAAACTTGATGATTTCTTCCTTCCAAGTGATGAAAAACTTAAAATTTTGCCATTTGGCAATTTAACAGTATAATCTTACCGTTTTTAATTGACGAACAAATATTTTTAAATATTTATGTTGCATAAATATTTAATATTTTAAATAAAAAACCCGGAGCGTCATATGACGCGTCATTTCTTTTTTTATAAACACTCCTAAAAATCAAATGTCATTTACGAAAATGACATATTTTTCCGTTAAAATTGCTGAAACGGTGAAATTAAATAAAAAAATAATGCCCAATGTACATTTTTTTACTTTCACGGGACGGGCGTTAAAACAGGGGTTGTTTGTGATGAAAGGTGGTTGTCTTCAGTCGTCTGTTGTTTTTATCTCTCATAATGAATAAATATTTCATTAAGACAATATAACACATTTAATATAACAGACGGTCAATTAACATGTTATATTTCATCGTAATAGACAATTATATACTGCTGGGACATTACATCAGTTAACATATTGCCATTCAACTTATTTTTTTTTTTTAAAAAATCTCATTTCATAGAATTTCTTATTTTTTTCATTGAAATTGTAAGGAAAAAAGTAATTACAACAGTACTTTTTTCCTCTTCTTCCTCTTTTTCAAATAAATCTTACATTAAATGTAAAATTACTATTATTACCTAGTCGCCACCTGTTGTGTGTGTTCTAACATTGTCTTGGCAATTTCATCAAAATCAGCGTTTTCATTTCAATGCTCTGTATTTTAACCTTAATTCATAAAAGCATGAATTACGCATTCAAATCAAAGAAAAATTCTGTTACACCTGTTCCGATGAATAACAAAACAAACCAACTTCAATAAGTAAAATAGTGACAAGATGTCTCTTGTTTTCATTAATATGAAATTTGTTTGAATTTCGGTTTTGTAATTATGATTTGAATTGGATTCTGTGCCAAAAATATTTAAAAAAAAAAATGAATTCATAATTATAAGATTTACGAGTTAAAATGTTATGGAACAAAGCATTTTCATAGGGTCGTGGCACTGTGCACCGTTCGTAAACCCTACCGTGTATTGAAAGTAACTTTTTCTAAAGATAAAATGTTAGATTGGCGCTTTACGTGGTCATTTTCGAAACTAACCATTAAAATAATGCAAAAATTTGTGTTAGTTCATTTAATTGCCGTAATGTTAGTTTGGCGCTATTTTTGCTCTGTCATATACGTGCTTCAGGGGGTGTTTTTACCTTACAGTGAAGCTCCCTCTTGGAATATTTAACTCAATGATAGAAAATCTGTTAGGATTTCAACTCTCAACTCCATTTTTAATGTCAACTGAGAAATTTTGATGAAACAACACAACAAAATTTCTTCCAGAGTCACTGTATATCATTCAATTTCAGCGAAAACCATCTGATCGCTTTGTTTTTTTTTTCAATGTCTATGTCTAACATAAAATATGAAATTAAAAACGAAAATCAAGATGAAAGAGTAATAAATGATGATCATATTAAATTCACATTTTAATTCACTGTAAAACAAGACACTTAGTCTGTTATTTGTTCAGGTTCATGGCAGGTTCAATTCATGGTTTATTGCCTTTTTTCTTCGTTTTCTTGATTCTCTTTCATTTAATTTAATTTTTTTTCTTCTTTTTTTCATTCTTATAAAATAAAATTCATATTCATAGAACTTGAGCAAAATATAAATAATATTAATATTAATAATAATAAAATTGATCATATTGCACACACACACTTAAAAGAAGCAGACAACGCAATTTCAACGTAAAAGGGATGCACATGAGATGAATTTATGAATAAAAATGAGAAAGACGAAAAAAAAGCATATTAAATGTCAAAATAAATAAAAATGAATTTGATCGGAACAAAGAAATAAACAAACAATAACATTCATTTAAAAGAATAAGAATAAGACATTGTTATAATTGGTGTGTGTTTCATTCATATGATTGGAAAAAATAATAACAAAAAATAAATTATGTCGTATTTGATCACATTTGATATGTGAATTAAGAAATTAAATTATGATTAATTTTGAGAATTTTTTTTTTATTTTAATTCACGTGTTATAGAATCGTATTTTTTTAAAGAAAAGTCCACGTGATCCATAATTAAGTCGTTAATTATCAAAAAAAAAATCACAAATGGGATATGACTCAAATTTTACATTGAATTCAAATATTTAATGATATTTGAGCAGAAAAAACTATTTTACAACAAAAATTGTATTTATTTAAAGATTTTTAAACATCCAGCTCATTTTCTAGTCATAACACTATAAAATATCAATAATTTTCATGAATTTTATGTTGAAATATTAACAAGTAATTAGCATCTATCATCTATCCGGGATAAATAAAAATAGGTTTTAGAGTCAATGATCTCCGTTTTTATGCAATGTTTATTTAATTTTCCTCGAATTATGATTGAAAAGTGCAACAATGTTGAAATGAAATGAAATTGTAACAAATTTTTGTTATGTTTTATTTGAGACTCAAATTTTAATTTGGTACAGTGGAGTTTCTTTATAGTGACTGTCTTTGGTTGCTCAAGGTTTTTTTCTCGTTCAGTGCCCGAGTGTCTTTGGAGAGTTTCATGATCAATTGGCTCGCACGTTGGTGAATGGATAAGTACACTGTTAGTTGAAAATGCCCCGCAGTACTAAGTGATTTGGTCCGCCGAAGGAGCTATTTGTATAACGTTTAGAGAGCGTTTCATGAATGAAATTTTGATCACATATCCTGTTAATTTGTAAAAAAATCGACAATTATGGGCTCTGTTTTAGTCCATGCTTATAATGCGGGTTGTTTTCAACTTACAGTGTATGGTCAGAAATGTGTCACTGTACTTTGAACTACGTCGGGGTCACCATACTTAACAATGAGTATAATTTCTTAGAAGAGTCCAGGCTTTGAAAAGTAACTAAGAGAAGCTTGAAATTTCTAAAAGGTGATGTACTGCACCTTGGAACCTATCCTCCGGGCTTTTTCCTGACATTACTACTGGAATTTCATCATAGTTGAAACTCCTCGTTTGTTTTAATTAAAAGTCATATGTGTCATTTTAGTATAAATATCAACAACAAATGATAAGATAAAAGTTCATATTCATTTATTTGAGTGTTGTTCCAGAATATCTTATCAAAAAATTGAATCAAGTTTTTTGTGTGATGCATAGAAAAGTGATAAGTAAATAGATAAATACCAGAAATATAAACAATAAATTATTAGAGAAGGTCAATTTGACTGGATGGTTTTTTTTTTCGATGTCTATTCAAATAATGAAAGTTAACCCAATTAAGGACCACTTGGAACATTTAAGCCCATTTATTCGACTATCATGTCCACATAACTGGTGAAAATTCCTGTCATCTGATGAGTATGATTCCATGTGGCCCTTATTTATATGGCTCGAGCTACTCACACAATGTTAGTCAGTATCGTTTGTAATAGGTTTGTGTATGGCGCCTTAAGATCCCATACCACATAATTGCCTTAAGACTTTATAAGATATTTGGTGGTCTCTTTGGGGTTCTCAAACTCTTCAAGGTTAGGTGTTTTTAATTTAATCTTTATTTTTTCACTAATTTTGGTTTTTCAGTTTAGTTATGAATTTTTACGTCTTTTCACGTTGGTTGTCTATACTCGACTGACTTTCTTTATGTCTCCTTGACAGTTGCATGGTCTTCGATCTAAGAACTCGTACCGTTTTAAATTCACCTGTGCCAAAACTTTATCAGCTACTTCTCATCCATTTGGTTCAGCTTTGAAACAAAATATTTGATTTGAGAAAATTCGTTGTCCGTTTGAGGGTTAAAAAAATTGTCCTTGCTTCAATGAAAAGTAATAATAATAATAGCTAAACAAATTTAATACAAAGACCACTTTAATAATAATCATAATAATATTTTTTTTTGATATATCACCCACCCATATAGATAAAAACATTGATATAGATAAAATCCATATTCATAGAATATTTGAATTGAATTTCAGTCTAATTTTAGTCTTTTAACTGAAAATACGAAAATTCTTTGACCTGTTCAAAATCAAATGCATCGTTGTCACATAAGAAGATTAACTGAGTAACGGAAATTTCACTAGATTTTGATAAGCAAAACCGCAAATGTTATAAAAAATTTATCAAAATTCAGTGAGTCATTACTTTAATTTAAAATAACTAGAAAAAAAATTAGCAACAAAAGATAAGAAAAAATGTTAAACAAATTACGAAGTATTTCAAACAAAACAAAAGAAATGCCAAAAACAAGTAAAAAAGAATTGATTGATCCTTCGACCGCGTTTATGGCAATTAATGCAAATAATATTGCAAAAAATGATCAAAACAAACAACAAAATCAAAGGATATTAAATTTGGATAATGTCCGGTGGGAGGCAAGTACTCATCTGAATATATTCATAATAAAAATTAAGTGGTCTAATTAATAGAAATAAAATTAATTATTCAAAAACATGACATGACACATCACAGCTTTAATTTTGTATATGGAAAACATATGTGACATAACGCATGTAAAACACATTTTAAATTGACATCAGACTTGACATTGACCTATTATTATTATTATTAGTATAAAAACTACTTTTTTTTTGAAATTTATTTCTTTTTTCTTCTATGAAATGCACATGTAGGTCTTTATTCTATTTTTTATTTCTATTATATGCTAAATAGATTAAGTTTTTGTGAAACATTTATGGAATTTTCAATTTTAGTTGAGACCCGACTTGTAATAATTACTAAATTACAAACAAAAAGTTTTATAGTTTTTGTAGTTGATACATAAAATTTTATTAAATGCTTGACATGCTGAAATTTGTTCTAAGAGACAGTTAAAAATGGGAAGTGAAATGATTGAATGGAGTTTTTAAAAGCATTTTGAGAAATTTTATACGTTAATTTAGATAAAAAATCATTTTTCAAGAGTTTTGATTTGATTCTCAATAGAGGGCGCCACTTACCAGGCGTCTTAGATCAACGAAATGTATTGAAATTTCTGTGGCGTGATGATTTAACTGAAAAAGTTCTTATTTCAATCGAAAATGACTTTTAAAGAGATAGAGAGAGAAAATAATGGCAGACACCAGGGACGGACTTACCAGAGGGCCTTAAAAGGGCTCAGCTCTTATTATCAAAAAAATTGTGTCTGCTATCGAAATTTTACTTTTATAACTAAATTTGTCCCTTGTGAATATAAATCTATATCCGCCCCTGACAGACAGACAAAACAATCCCGAAATCGCTTTTAATTGAATTTTAAATGTCCATTTTTGTTAATATGAGAATTAAAATGTCACATCGCAATAATAAATAAGATCGTAAATTATGTTTTAAATTATGTATTTTTGTTATATTTTATTTTTGACAGTCTAATACATGGATTAATTGAATGCGACTCCATTAAATTTCACCGAATACTAAAAATAAAAAAAAAATTTACTATACAAAAATGTGTAAAGTCATAAAAGTTTGTTTCTTAAAATGATATAAAATTTAAGAAATTTTAAATTTATTTTTATTTTTAAATAGAAACGCTTACAAAAAGAATTGATGTCTCTAATAAAGGAGCCACCGCCTGGTGTTACAGTCGATGCCGAAAGTGTTAGTCAAAATTTATCACAATGGATAGTCAATATAGATGGTGTTGAGGGAACACTTTACGAAGGCGAACATTTCCAGTTGTCTTTTAAATTTAATAATCGATATCCCTTTGATTCGCCAGAAGTCGTTTTTATCGGTCCCAATATTCCAATTCATCCACACATTTATAGTAATGGGCATATTTGTCTTTCAATTTTAACAGATGATTGGTGAGAAAATAATTTAATTTTACATTTGAAAATTAAAATTAATTCAATTTAATTTCAAAGGTCACCTGCATTATCGGTACAATCAGTGTGTTTAAGTATTTCATCGATGTTGAGCAGCTGTAGAGAGAAAAAACGACCACCTGATAACACAATTTACGTTAAGACATGCAAGAAAAATCCGAAAGAGACTAAATGGTGGTATCATGGTGAGACTTAATTTAAGTTTTTTTGTAATTATAAATAATTTAATTCAATTTCTTGCACTTTAGATGATTCTGTGTAGTTTCAAAGCACGTTGAGATGCCTCAAGCTTAGCCACTCCCTCCATTCACAATGGAATTTACGATTTTTCTTCCTTTGAAAATAATATAAAATATAAATAAATAACTAGATGTGTTAAACTTAAAAAAAAAACCAATAGAAACGAAAAAATATCCTTAAACTGTGTGCTACAAAAAAAGAAAACAAACAAAAAATATCATTAACTAAATAAAATTTGTGACTAATTAATAAACGCAATATTAGATTATCATATTATAATGATATAGACAATTAAGATTAAATAAAAAAAAATGTGATATAACAATTATTACAAAAATTAAGTAAAAACAAAAATTTTTTGATTGAGATAATTTGAAAGTAAATTCAGATTACAATTCAGAGTTAAAAATTCTAACTTTAATTTAACGTAACGCTTCAATTCAAACACGTGCTCTTTAAAATTTTTTAAATTTAACGTACTTAAAAGATCATTTTATTTTCAAAATCATAAAAAAAATTACATTCCAATACAGAGCAAAAGAAATAACGAAATATTTTTTAGAACAAATTTAATGATAATTTTGCTTTAACTTAACGGAAATTTGTTTGTAAATTTAAATTTTAAATGAATTATGACTTAAAATAAATATGAAGGGTGTTCTTAATTTGATTTCGAGTTAATGGGAAATTTTAATTGACATTAAAAGCAATTTAACATGAAATCTGATTAAGAAGTATCCGATTAATGACGAAATTTTTCCTAGTATTATCACTATAACCCATTCACTGCCGCTGGTTAATTTTCCGACCAATAACTTTTGAGCCAGATTTCTCCTAGAAAAGTCAAGCAATCTTTTCCTCTTCGTACAAGATTTCTGTACGTATTTCTGTGATATTATACGACACTCTCAATCGGCTCACCTGAAAAATTTTTGTATGATACTCCAAATTTTCATCGAAAAGAAAAGTTTTCACTTTTACACAAAGAACAAATCATAGAAAAAAGTTTTACTCTAGCCCAAAGGGGGGCGGTTAATTTTTACGATGGCTGCAGTGGCCGATCCAGAGGGGGGGAGACAGAATTTTCTAGAAGAAGTTACAAGCAAAGTCCATAACATAGAATTTCACTTGACATTTCATTTGACGTTTATTTTCTATGGAAACACGTACGGAAACTTCAAAATTTTGTATGTGGAATTTTCAAAGGTCAAAATGAATTTCATGGACATAGCCCGTAAGAAAATTCTGTTTGAAACACATATTCTTTGAAAAAGAATGCATGACTTTGTGTTCTCAATGATAATTATTATAATAAAAATAGAATATTCATAATAAAGTAACGTAATTATCTCAAATAAATTGTCGCTTTTCTCAAAAGGATGTCAAATAAACGCATGACTTTTTATCTTCATTAGCAGTCATGAGACGTTGATTTAATACACGTTGTGCTGATTTCATTTCTTATCTCAATTGGAATTCATGTGGTGGTTTCTTGGCTACATGTCTTGTAAATAAGCTTAATGGTCTAATCGGGTAAGCAGATTAAATTTGACAGCTCATTTTGTATAGATACACATACGGAAACTTCAAAAATTCAGTAATTAAATAGAAATTCTTTCAAACTTTCTCCTGCGTACCCAGTAAGTCCATAGAACAGAATTCATTTTGACGGCTTAAAATGTCACATACAAAATTTTGAAGTTTCCGTATGTGTTTCTATAGAAAATAAATGTCAAATGAAATGTCAAGTCAAACTCTTTCCTATGACTTTGCCAGTAAAGAAGGAGAAAATTTTCCTAAAAATGAAGAAAAAAAAATTGGTTTTAAATTTTCAGGACTTTTGAATAACATGATCCTAATCTCTGTGCTCTTAAATGTATATTTAGCATTCATTGTGTTTTCAACCATGACAGAAATTTGTATTGGAAGAGCTTCTCAATTCACTTTTGCTATCCACTTCCTTTGCATTGATACTCATTTGAATTTCCTGTGATATGATATAAAAAAAAATGTGTTTTCAGTATAAAGGAAGTCACTTTGCCACTATAAAAATCCCAGCAACTTAATTGAATTATTCAATTCTGGTTAAAATTTATAACTGTGAAAAACTCTTTTAGATCCCTTTCCTCAGTTTAAATAAAATTAAATCAAGATAAATCATGAAATTCTGTTTAATTCTCTTGGTTGCCACCTTGGCTGTTGTCTCTTGTCGTAAATTTGTCTTCAAAATAGGCCCAGATGGTGAATCAGAGCTCATGGATGATGAGTTTGAACTTGATGAATCAGTTGAGATGTTGGGAACATATGAGATGAACAAGGAAAATATGATTGATAATGATAATAATGAGGATGATGATGATGATGAAAATGAAAACGGTGACGAAGAAGTGAAGGAAATCGAGACCATTGAACATAGCGATGAGGACGCATCAGATAGCGATGAGGATGCATCAGATAGCGATGAGGCCAAATCAGATAGCGATGAGGACAAATCAGATAGCGATGAAAACGCATCCGATAGCGATGAAAACGCATCCGATAGCGACGAGGACAAATCAAATAGCGATGAGGGCAAGGAAGATTTATGTAATGCTAAAGTTTGTAATTCTGATTGCATGAAGCATGATAACGGTAAAACTGGAAGATGTATTCAAGGAGAATGTTTCTGTAATGATTCATTTTACTTTTAAATCGTATTTAAAATTAAAAAAAAAATAATATTTGACATTTTCTTTTATAAAAATTCATCATAATAAAATTTTAGAGCACCAAATTTGTTCAATTCAATTAAATTCATTTAAAATTTCAAGTAAAAAAAATTCCAACTGAAATTATCAGCAATGAAAATTTAAACGATTTTTCCCACAATTCTCACATTTCGATTAAGCCGACTCATTCTTTTCGATTACAGTTTTCTACTGTCATATCAATTCGACTCAGTTTTTATGCCACTGTTATTTCACTATTCAAGTTTTGCACCCCAAAAACAGAAAAAATTGAAAAGTGTGTTAAAATTTGATTTTAATTGAACAAAAACTACAATTTAAGAGTCTTTTTCACACAGGTAAGTTAAATTGAACGCATTTTGTAGGAATTTAAAACTGAAATTGATGTTAATTCTTTTTAATTGATACATTTTTCTGTATTTATAGTTGTCCATCCAAATATAATTAAATATTGACAGAAAATCGAGGAAGTTGAAAAAAAAGAAGATTTTTTTTTATAAGTTTTTATTATTATTATTGAGTCAGTGGTCTTCTTCTTCTTTGAAAAAAAAATCATTGTTGTTGTTGTTGTGACTTCTCTTAAAATAGTTTTAGTTGTGTTTTGAAATAAAGAAGAAAAATTCGAGAATTAAAGATTTTGCAACAATTAAATTTAAAATAAAATAAATTAAATTGGACAAAGAAACGCAAAAAAAAGTAATTTTGAAAAGTAAAAATAATTGAGAGGAAATGAACAAAAGTGATCAGACAGCGACAAATCGACACATTTTAACAACACAAAAAAAGAAGCGTAAGAATAAGAAAAAGGGAGCAAAAGGTGGACCTGCTGCTGCTGCTGTAATTCAACAACAACAACAAAACCAACAAAATGAGGAAAATACAAATGTAAACAGTACAAATAACCAAAAAAAGACGACGACCACGAGAAATTTGACAAACAATAAACATCAAATGGACTCGTCTATGGAATCAAATGAGGGCACGACAAATGAGGAGGATTACGTCAATGCGGATGCTCTGGATCTGCGAACCAATTACGTTGGAGGTAAAATTTAGAATTTTTTGACATTGAATTTTACTTATTTTTTTTAAATTTCATAAAAGGTGGAGATGATTCAGATTCAGGCTTAATGAATAGCAGTTTTAATCGAATAGAAACCGAAGGCATGGAAGACAGCAACGTGATCGTTGACTCGAGTGATGAAGAAGAGCAGGAAAGTCGTGAAGATTATTGCAAAGGTGGTTATCATCCCGTCAAAATTGGTGATCTCTTTCTCAATCGATATCATGTTACACGTAAACTTGGTTGGGGTCATTTTTCCACTGTCTGGCTCTGCTGGGATTTCGAGGATAAACGATATGTAGCTTTAAAAATTGTGAAATCAGCTCCCCATTTTACGGAAACGGCAAAAGATGAGATTAAAATACTAAAATCTGTGCGTGATAGTGACCCCAATGATCCAAAGCGAAATAAAACGGTTCAGTTATTGAATGATTTCAAGATAACTGGAATAAATGGAACACACATTTGCATGGTGTTTGAAGTATTAGGCCATAACTTACTTAAACTCATATTAAAGTCAAATTATCGGGGTATTCCGTTGCAAAATGTCAAGACAATAACACGACAAGTCCTCGAAGGCTTGGACTATTTGCATACAAAATGTAAAATTATTCATACGGATATTAAGCCAGAAAATGTATTAATTTGTGTTGATGATTCGTATGTGAAGAAATTGGCATGTCAAGCGACACAATTGCATGCAATGGGATTCAAGTTGCCGTACTCATTCATTTCAACAGCACCGCCAGAATTTCAGGAACAACCAATTACTGGTAAACTGAGCAAAAGTCAGAAGAAAAAATTGAAGAAGAAAGCGAAAAGACAGAATGAGCTAATTAAACAACGGATGGAGCAATTAGGGGAAGCAACTAACATGTTTCAAAATGTTGGACTACCAAATGAATTTGCAACTAATGAGGAAGAAAATCGTAAGTAAATCAATGACATTATTAATTGCATTCTTATATTTAAGGCCAAGTCCAAACGTGATTCTAATTTGAAATTTAATTTAATTTCATTTTAATAGGAATTCCACATGAAAATGGTGATATTTCATTATCAGAAGAGAATCATGAGAAAACAACAGCTTCAGTGAGTGAACTTGTCCACGACGATGAGACCACATTTGAGCAGGAACCTCCATTGACCCCAAATAAGGAAGAAACGGAATCTCTTGATAGAGAAAATGAAGATGACGATGATGATGAAAAAAGTGAGAGCAAGAAAAAGGTGCTTGTAAATGGAAATGCATCGACTCGAAGTCCTGAGGCCAATTCCGATTCGGATAATAATGAACAGGATTCCGAAGAAAATCTTGAGAATGAGCAAGAAAAAGACAAAAATCTGAAAAAGAAGGTTAAGAGTGATGATGATGAGGTACCTGATGAAGTGGACGAGGATGATGTGAGTGGTGAAGCAGGTGTGAAATCTCTCACAGAAATGGGCAAACCAGAAACTGATCAAACAATGACGAGTCCAGTGAATTCAAGATCTCGTCCACGTGAATCGGATAGTGGTGAAGAAACTTTAACTACAACCGCATTGAAATCCTTCGATGAAACTTGTGACGATGACATGACAAAACGTGATGCAGGCGCTAAAGATCCTGCTTTTGAAACATGTGATGTAGAGGTAAAAATTGCAGATTTGGGAAATGCTTGTTGGTTAGACAAACATTTCACGGAAGACATTCAGACACGACAATATCGATCACTTGAGGTCATCATTGGTGCTGGATATGATTGTTCAGCAGACATTTGGAGTACTGCGTGTATGGCATTCGAATTAGCAACGGGTGATTATCTCTTTGAACCACATTCTGGTGAAAATTATACGCGAGACGACGATCACATTGCTCACATAATTGAGCTACTTGGTCCGATTCCCAAACACATTGCACTAAGTGGTCGTACTTCACATTATGTGTTCAATCGAAAAGGTGAATTGCGATATATCACAGGATTAAAACCATGGGGTTTGGTCGAAGTACTCACCGAAAAATATGAGTGGCCAATTAAGGATGCTCAAGAATTTGCCGCATTTTTGAGACCAATGCTCGAATATGACCCTACAAAGAGAGCCACAGCAGCCGATTGTCTTCAACATCCCTGGCTTAAACGTTAAAAGCATGCAAATTTCACTGTAAGGGTCATGACAGTATAAAATAATAATTATAAATATAAAACATTGTTAATCCAAATGGAGAAAACACTAAAATTAAATTCAATTTCAGGTAAAATTAAATTTTAATTACTATTAATTGAAATGTTAAACATCCTATTTAATCATCACTCATACATTTTTAGAAAAAAAAAATCATCTCATATTAGACCAGTTAAAATTTCATTATATAAACGTAGCATGATACAAACCTATTTAATTTAATACATTTTAATTTTTTTACAACAAAATAATAATAATAAAAAAAAACACCTGAAGTCACTCATTTTTATTTATTTAGAACGAAACAATTCATTATTAAAATATTCATTCAAATTACTTTAATTTAAATGTTAAATTTTATATTTTTTTAAATTATATTTTAATTTTTTTTTGTGTTAGATGATGATTCGAAGTACTCAGAAATTTATTTAATTGTAAATGTTTAAATTTAATTGTTTTTTTTCCTTGAAAATTACAAAATCAATTTCGGAATTCACTTTCTTAATTTTAAATAATTTTTGATACTCTGCTAATCGAAGTTTGGACTTAAATTGTAAAAAAAATATCCTAAAATACAATTTAAATGATAATTTAATTTAAAATTAGGTTTAAATGTCACTTTTAATTTAACGTATAAGAAATTTGTATAGATTTTAAGTTAAATTTGATTTTTGTTTGAAGTTAAGAGAAATTTTAAGGAAATTTTTAGAAAAAAAAACTCTGATAATGATTAAATTAAGATGAAAAAAAAAACGTAGAACAAAATTTACACAATCAATCCAGTTAAAAAAAAAGCAAAATAAAATACAATACAGTGATTATTAAGTATAAACATTCAACTTTATAAACATAAAATATTAATAATAAACAAAAATTGATTCATGTTTATATTTTATGTGTATTTAAAGATGTTTTATTTTTTTTTCATGATTTGTTTTTTCTTTAATTTTTTTTTCAATGGACTTTGCATGACTCATAAATTTCATCTCATCTCATTTTAAAATTTAAATTCTCTTTTACTTTCTTTCGCTCTCTCGTTCTTACTCTTGTTTTTTTCTCTCCAAAACAAATTCAATTCAATTGCGAATCGATTCCAAAATATTTTTTTTTTTACCATTGAACATTAGTAGGGTCGAGTTACTGTCCACCGTTACCTTTACAAAACCTATCGTTCATTTTATATAAATTTAAATCTTTTGTACATTCACAATAAAACTCAATTCAGTAAAAGAATTGCGCGAATGATTGAAAATTAACTTAATCTTAGTAAAAATTGCTTAGAAGTACGCGGAAAGGGTTACGAACGGTAGACAGTACCACAACCCTATAAAAATGTATTCCGTCATTAACCTCAATGAAAAGAACACTTTCTAGAAAATCAAAAGATATCATCAATTGGCATAAATCAATAAATGTACAAACAATAATAATGAAAATAAATAAAAATAAATACAATTCAATTAGATTGACGTAATAATTTATATTTAACTATTTAACAAAAACTTTTTTTATTTTCATATCATTTTTGATACAAAAACATTTTGTTTCCTTTTACGTGTTATGAAATAGAAGCCTATTAAAATTGTTATGATTATTATTGGAAAACAAACATAATTTAAAAATAATGATTTTAAGGATTTATTTTCGGAAACAAATAACGTAGCTATAATTATTAAGAAAGTGATGTAGGAGTTTTTTTGATTCAATGTCAAGGATGAAATTGGAAAATTTAAGTTGCAATTATATTATGACTAATTAGGTGCTTTTGGGCAAAGTTAAGGGGCAAAATTCAGAATTCATTTTGCCGTCTACAATTTCACATGCAAAATTTTGACGTTCCTGTATGTGTTTCTATAGAAAATAAAGGTCAATTGAAATGTCAAATGAAGTTCTATCCTATGGACTTTGCTAGTAAAAGAGTCGAATTTTATTTGACATTTGAAGTGTCAAATACAGTCAAGTCTCCATATAGTGAAAAATAAGCTGTATGTAATAATTTTATATAATGACAAGGCAGTTTCTATGGATACTGAATTCTATCTCTGTTAAAATTTACATACGCAAGTAAAACTTGACAGTTCATTTTGCATAGATACACATATGGATATGTCAAATTTTTTGTACGTAAACAGAGACTGTCCAACTTTCACCTATTTGCCTAGTAAGGTTCAAACAGATCATCAATTTATGGATGAAGTTCATAGACTAGAATTCATTTTGACATTTGACAGTTTCTCTAACATAATTTTGACATTTCGTAAGTGTTTCCATAGACAATAAACGTCAAAATGAAATTTTATTCCATGAAATAAGTTACTGAAATGATTTTATATTATGATTTTATATTGGTAATGCTAGTTGTAGGGAGAAAGTTGATAAATTTTGACATTAAAACTTGACAGTTCATTTTGTATAGATACTCATACGGAAACTTCAAAAATCTTGTACGTGAACAGAGACTGTCAAACTTTTATCTGGTGCTTCTATTTGAATTTGGGTCTTTCTGAAAATTTAAAAAAAATTTTGACAGCGCTCAAATACAAGCACCGGTGCTTTTATTCGAATATCAGCACCGGTGCTTGTAATAGAGAGAACACTGTAGCAAGAAAAAAAAGGACCAAAACGTTATTTTTAATTTTTTTTCAATTCAATGCATGTCACATTTTCTTGTATCATTTACGCTTATTTTCAATTACATAGCTAAATCTAATAATGGACGGATAATCCTTCTAAGCTCATTCCATTTACATATCTTTTTTTTCCTGTAAAATTTCATTTATAACTTTTATCCTTCAAAATCCCTGAAATGAAATGTCATTAGTAGCACTCAGACTCTTAGGAGGACACGACTGAAGTACAATTTTTTACAAAAAATATTTTTTTAAAAAAAAATTAAAATCACGTTTTTTAAATTTAATTTTATTTGTTCAATTCAAATTCAAGATATGATTTCTAATAATAATAATAATGAGACAAAAATGTCATGCGTTTGATTTTAAGTTGCAATGTTTTTTTTTATGGTATGGTGTGTGGAATAATTCAATTTTCCATTTATGGATTCTATTGTTAGCGACTATCTGCATAATTTGAATGAAAAAAAAATATTCAAATGACTTTTTTTTTTGTAACGGAACATACATAAGCTTGATAATTGATTTTGCTTTAGTTTAGAATCGATCAAATCATTTAATACTAATGTTTAGTCAAATATTCTTAAATCTTTCTATTCACAGGAAACATCACCATTCAAACAATTTTTGAGAGATTAAAAATATGCCTGCCTTTGAAATGTTCTTCACTCGCATTCAAAGATAACATAAAAACAATACAATTAACTTTAATAACTAAATATGATGATTACAATAAAAAAAAATTATACATTAAACTTAGATTTGTGATTCATAATATTTAATACTGATAAAAATAAAATAATGTCACTATTAAAAATTTACATCAAAAAAAAAAAATAGTTATATATAAAATTGCATGTAAAAATTCATACAGTAAAAGTCTTCACTTAACTTAATAATAAATAGATGAAAATAAAATTTCAAATAAGGGTCATCATTAATGAAATTAATTGAGAATGAGCATTAAATTACAGTAAAATTAGTTTTAAGTCAGTAGATGAATAAAAGTTACGTAGGCATGAAACGAAATCTGTGGTCTTTCGTCTTTTGGACCGGTAAAAAGGATTTCAACTGAAAAATATTTTAAGTAGGAAAAAATATCTTATAAGTGTTTCATTGATTTAAGCTAAAAATAAAATAATAATATATGAAAAAAATAAAAAATTCGATCTTCCTTGAAACCATAAGACCATGTAAATTTAAAATCTGATTCGACATTACTTTATGTGATGGCATTTTGAGTACTTTACAGTGATAATTTTCAAGGAAATTTTTGAAAATTAACTTGAGACTAAGAAAATATTGAAAGTAAAAAATCAAGAGCATTTCTATGAGGTTTTGTAAATCATTGTGGTATGAAATAAACTTGCCTGAAGTTAACAAGGACCGTACAACCGACTTCTAACTTATGGGGGAGGGTGTAATTGTAGGGCTAGCTCTCCCTCCGACCTTCTGGGGGGCCAGCAAGGACTTTTGTGGAACAAAGAGAAATTAAGAAGGATTTAAGCAGTTTAACCCTGTTTCTAAGGCTCTGCGGGGCCAGCTAGGGGATATCAAAAAATCCTGAACCTAAGAGGCAGGGTAAAACCTTTTAAGTCCTCTTTAAAGACTTTACTGAAAAAATTTTTGTTCCACAAAAGTCCTTGCTGGCCCCCTCAGAAGGCCGGAGGGGGAGCTGGACCCTCAAATTACTCTCTCTCCCATCGGTTAGAAGTCAGAAGGTCCTTTCTTACTTGAGGCAATTCTGGAATAACACTATTACTGTCGAAATCAACCACAGGAATTTTAGACAAAACTTTTGTAAAAGTGAAATTTCTTCACGGTGCTCTTCAGAATATTATCCTTTTACCGCCTAGATCCAATATGATGCGCATTTTTTTTTATTTAATTTGATAAAAAATTTGCAACAAATTAAATTTTTCATTCACATTTAAAATGGAGGATGAATGAAAAAAAAATTAAAATAACATGAATTTGAAAACCGAGACAAAAGGCGGTAAAGGGGTTATCATAAAAAATAATGGAAAATTAACATACATTTTTGAAAAATGTGTCAAAAATTAATATTAAAAATGGAAAAAATTAAGAAAAAACCAGCCATTAAATTAACTTATAGAAACTTACATAAAATATCTGTCAAAGGAACAATGTTTTCTTAATATATTAAAATTAAAAGTATAAGTAAAAATAAATTAACAGTAGAAATTTAATAATAAATAATGATAATAAAAGTTAAAAAAAATAATAATAATTCGGACACCAATAAATTCAATAATTATAATGAAAAAAAATATGTTGAACTTAAATTAAGTATAAAATGTTTTTGTAGATAATTATTTATAATATTTTGTAGTTTGAGCATAAAACACATGGTTAAAGTAAAAAAAGGAATACAAAAAAAAATATACCAAATAATAACAAAATACACGAATCACAAAAAAACACATTTACTGGAAAATGCTTTAAAATGAAAATTTGGGAAAAAGAAGCTGAAAGAAAATTTAAATGAAATGAAATACGAAAAAAGAATGAGAATGAAATTGAATTGATGATAAAATGATGAATGCAAAAAAAATGTTAGAGGTAAAAAGGATGTTTAGAGACATGTAGTGACATTAAATTGTATAAAAAATTATAAAAAAAATTTAACACATAAAATAAACAATTAATAACAAAAAAAACACATTAACATATTACTCTTTTCTGAGAAAAAAAAAATAAAGTAATAAAATAAAAGAAACAATTAATAATAATGTTAAAATACAAGCAAAGAAATATTTTTTTTAATTACTGGCTTCAGATTAAAGGCGAGCAATGTGTACTGTTAAATTAATATTTTAAAAGATTTAATTTTCAGTCTTTTGAAAGATTTATTCGACAACTGAAGAGATGGCAGAGTGGTGAAAAAATGTAAAGAGCTTTTACTTTTATAGAAAATTGGTGTAATCCAGGAAATCTGAAAATTAATCCCAGAAAAACAGAAGTAATTGCATTTAGAAAAGGATTTAGAGAAAAACATCAAGCGACTTAAACTTTTTGGAGAAGAAGTTACAATCAAGAAAAAGTTCTCAGATAGTGTGAAATATCAAGGAGTATACATAGATACAGGACTTACTTGGAATGCCAATATCGAATATGTTATTAGTAAGGCAACAAAACTTATCTGAACTTGTAAAAATATGATTGGAAAAACCTTTGGTCTTAATTCTAAAATAATACTATGGATGTACGAAATTTTAGTCTGACCTGTGATCTCTTATGGAGCAATAGTCTAGTGGACAAAAACCGAACAAATTGCAGTACAACAGAAACGACAAAAGGTACAACGATTAACGCGAACAACAACAAGTACTTCATTAGAAATTCTACTTGACATAGCACCACTGCATTTATGGATACAACAAGAGGCCATACAGGCCAACTTTAAAAAAAGTGTAAGTGATATAATCGAGTTGCCCACCAAAATGTACTTACATTTCCGGAATCAGACTGAATGAAACCAAAACATGATTTCCAAAAGAGCTTTGAAGTCTTAATACCTGTAAGAGAAGAATGATTAAACAACTCAATAAATTTTGAGCCCAACTCGGTTATCTGCTATACGAATGGATCAAAAACTGAAAGCGGTACTGGTTCAGGTGTATTTATTGCTTCAGAGGACAGTGGGAGTTACCAAAGTGTATACAAATGTTTTTAACGCCATCTGCTGGATCAAATCGAAAATCTCTCAATTTAAATTCGGTCAAATTCAAAGACCTCTCAATCTATCATTTCCAAGGAAAATCACTCAACTCTGTCCCAGAAAAATATTCACATTAAAAGTCTTAAATCTGACGAAATATCACAAAAACCGCGATAAGCGCCATCTGGTGTGTTGAAATGAGCCCAAATGAAATGAACCCAAGAATAAAAAGCAACGACTTTGTTCAGGTTCGAGTTCAAACAATAAATAATTGATTTTTAATATTTAATTTAATTTAATTTAATTTTTATACATTTAACTTTTTTTTTCACAATTTATTTTAATTTTAGCTATAGATATAAGATATTTTAAAATTATATTTATGAACATTATACATAAGAAAAGTAAATATTTATATTTAATTTTTCATATATTTTTATTACATCATAATTCATATAAACATTTAAGCTAAATATATTTTACTTTATTTTTTTTTTTTTAATTAATGTATGATTAAGTTAAATTTAAATTTTTATTAAAAAATAATACAAGTTAAATTTTATTAGTTTTGAATTGTAATGAAAATTATGATTTGGGTTATTTTGGCCAGAATGAACATGAAAAATTATTTTAAGTATAATTCAATTTTAGTACACTTATGCCATTTTTTTTTTTAAATTTACCGGAATATAAGTTTTTTTTTCATTTTTTCCTATCTTAACTATATTTTTAATTTTTTTTTTGTTCAAATAAATAGTATAAGCATTTTTAATGAAGAAAATTTAGTTTTTTTTATATTTATACTTTTTTTTTTGTTAATTACATATCACATGCTCTTGTTTACTTTAATTTATCGATTAACGGTTATATATCACGTAAAATTTTTTTGTCCAAAAACGCACCTTAGTCAAGCATTTGAATTGAAAATTCTGCGTGAAAAAAGCCAATAAAATCCAAATGTTAAAATTTAATTTAAGCTGTTTAAATTTAAACTTTTCTAGAATTAAGTTACAATTTAAATAGAAATTATTTCAAATAATGATGGTAAGTATCAATATCATTAATTTTTTTTTAATTTAAACCTTCGAGTTCAGTCTTAAATTGATTTTTTTTCTCAAACTTGATTCACTTTAACTAACCATTTAATTTAATATTTTTTTTAAAGGTACGAGTATACATTTTAATGCTTTGTTTTATTTTTTTAAGCGATTGAATTTTGAAAATACAACTAGCTAAACATGCTTAAACTCACTGTTGCTCAAGTTTTTATTGGTTTTGTTTTCAATTTTGACAAACAATTTTTTTTCTTACATCAAATACATAAATTAATGAAAATTTTCCTGAATTTCCTCGTAAAATGACATTCAAAACATCATAAATCTTGATGATGCATCCAAAGCATATCCCATGACTCCAAATCCTATCTTTGAAGTGTGATTGCTTCATCCAAGTCAGTTTCGTGCTCTTCAAGTTTCGCGGCTCCCGAACAAATGCGACACTTACAACAGACAATACAGGGAGCTGCTAACAGCAAAAGTGGTGAAGCAACGAGAAGGAGAATTCCGAATCCGGCAAAAATTCCGATAACTTGAGCTCGATGCCAAACGACTGATGCTCGTGAATGTCCAAGCTTATTTTTGCATGGTCCTTTGTCATAGTGACGAAGAAGGAAATCGTCCTGTAAAATTGAAATGAGTTAAAAAAACCAGGCGTTTCCATTTATTTTAATTAAAACTTACATCAAGACTAGCAAGACAATACCAACAAAACACGTGTTTACATCGTTTACACATCATTTGGGCACATCCCTCATCCTTTTCAATGGGCACCGAACACATTGGACAACATTTGATCAAATCATTGTCAAATGGAATTCCAAGCACCTCATGTTTACCCGTAGCGGCCAATTGTTTTGTATTCTCTTCACAAGACATTGACGGATGCCACTATAAATAAATGAAAATTATCAAAAAACCAATCACAATTAAAATAAAAAAAAAAAAACTTACCGGTTTTTTACATCCGGAACAAAAATCATCACGACATGTCGGACAATGAACTGCACAAGGCGCTTGCACAATTGAAGTTGACGTGGATTGTAATGTAACGAGTTTCTCAACAGATGTTGGGCCAACCAGACAAATTGTTTCACAGCCGGCTTTTGGACACCACGTTCGGTATTTATCCAATTCGACCTCTGTAATTGTGAAAAAAAATAGAAAAATTTATTTTTATGAAAACTTGACTTTGAAAAAGTAATTTCATGTTCTTTGAAATGAAAGACACAGTTGATTTAATTATATTTTAATTATTTTTTCATGGTTTTACTTGTGAATTAACTTAATTTTGACATACATATCCGATAATTATTTGAATATGGTTAATTTGTAAGGAAATTTTCACTTAAGAAACACGTCACATGTTTTACTTGGAATATTTTCGTTGAAAATGGAAAATGAAGTTTCTTTGGACAGGTTCATTTATTTAATTTAAGTAAAAAGAGTTATGAGTGTGAAGTTTGCACATGAGTCTAAACTTGACCTTGAAACAAAAAAATACTCAAAAAAGTCATTTGAGGGAATTTTTAAAGGATTTCCATATGAAATTTTACATTTCATTGATTCTTAGCGCATTTTTCATCAATTTGAATAAAATGCGATCTTTACAGGCACGTGCACGTCCATCCGTCAGTCTGTGAAAAATTCAAAATGGCCAGCTTTTTAAAAACGGCGACAAACCGTAGGTTACGGAAAACACGTGGATTGTGCAGAAAACCGCGAAATTTGAAAAAAAACGGGAAACTGTGAAATTTTTAAAACCCACGAATTCAAAATGCCCGAATTTTTCAAAATTGGCGGACTTTTACAAAATTTCGTTGGTCAAAGAAAACACGTGAGTCGTGCAAAAAAACGCGGATGGTGAAAAAAAATTTGCGAGGCACAAAAAACTACGAAATTTTCAAAATTTTCCGATTCAAAATGGCCGACTTTTTAAAAAAAAATAACACAATTTTTCCAAAATGGTGGAAAACCGTAGGTACAATTGGTCGTGAATTGTGTAAAAGCGTGCGGGATTTAAAAAAAAAGACGGAAAACTGTGAAATTTACACAAATCACGAATTCAAAAAGGCAGAATTTTCCAAAATGGTGGATTATATCTATAGAAATGCACTTGTGAATATCGTTCAACATTTTTCGCATATCCAAGTGCAAACTTCACACTCATTTAACTTGAAAATTATATGAAAAGTAGTTTAAGCTGAAATTCAATTTATTTTTATCAACAGAACATGTAAAAGGAAGTAAAATACCTGTCAACTACTTGTAACACTGTGTTTTGTGTTAGATAAAACGTTACATTTCTAAAAAATTATAATCTTAAAGCTGGTTTTGTAAATCATTTAACAGCACACATGCATAAACTCGATCTTTTGTCGCGTCATTTAATTTTTTTTATTATTATTATTATTTATTATGAATATTTTGTTTCCATACACTCACCGTAAATGTTTATTGTAAAGCGATCGGTTTTGAGACTCGATCGATCGAGTGCTAATGTGCTAATAAATTCAGCACCACCATGATATTTAGCGAGTATGAGTTTAAACCAGTTTTTCGTGTATATTTTTTGTGCTTCTCATTTTTTTTTTACTTTAAATGAAATCAATGTGGTACAAATCAACATACAATTTACGTAATCACCGGTTGTTGTTATCACGGCGCAATGATTTTTATTTAAAACTTTTTGAATATTGAAGTAGTTTCTTTTAACTGTTCAACTTTTTATTGAAAGAATGACATCAAACTCACCTCTGTTAAGTCTGTATCTGTGATGTTTATCCACAAGACTAGGGGCTGCTAATGCTGTAATTTCGGCGATTGAGATAACACCTTGTGCTGGACACATTGCATCCGGACAAGAAACTTCATAAGCACCTTCAGTTATTTCGAATTCCACATAAGCTCGCATGCACTGAAATTAAAATGAAATGAATTGATAAAATTTGCATGAATTCTGTACATTAATCAAATATGACAATTATGTCAAAATATTTTCCATGAGATGTGTGTTCGATCTAATGAAATTTAAATTACGTTTAAATTTACGCGAATAAGGTAGACAATACTAGAATAACAATGAAAATATAATGAAATAATAATAATAATATAAGAGATTATCATTATTTTTATGAGTACGCGAATAAATTTATTAAAGAAAATACTGCGTCATGTCTCGAGTCAGTTAAAAGAATTTATTTGTGATGAGATTAAATGTGCGCTATTGTGAATTGAATTGAGTGTGTGTCGTGACAGTTATAATTAAGTATTTATTGTAATTTACCTCTGTACAAAATTGGCATCCACATTGTGAAATTTTAGTCATTTTTTCGGCTTTGCACTCTCCAAGGCACAATTTGCATACACTTAATGATGATTGTGTACTACTTGAAAAATATGTCGATCCTGTTGCTCCAATTACAGTAAAAGTTGGTGATTCAGGCACTACACTGCTAATAAGTATCTGTTGCTGTTGTTGTTGTTGTGGTAAAATGGCATTGTTACTACAATTATTACTACTGACTGGAATGAAACCACCACCGGACAAATTAAGTGAGTACTTTGAGCCGGCAGCTGCTAAAGATAAAAGACTAGAACACCGTGAACATGTGGCAATAGAACTACCACAATTATTTCTGAGTCGGTTAAGAGGTCGAATTGGTCCACCACTGGAACTATTGGAATTTGTGAGAGCGAGAACTGTTTCACATTTTCTCAGACCAATGTAATCAGCACCGCCAAATGGTGCCGGTCGTTTTGGTACACTCAAACTACTACAACTTCCATTTTTCCTTAACAAAGGCACCACAGACCAGAGTTTGTGATGAACTGAATTCAGAGAGGTTGTTGATACATTTAGCTTTGTCCGTGACAAACGTGAGAGATTGTATTCCGACGGGCATTTGCTAACTGTAATTTCTGGTGATGAAATGAGTGGTGGTGATGGTGGTTCTTTTGATGGTCGACGACCTACAAGACTTTTAAGAAATTGCTCAAATTTACGCTTTCTTGGAATTGGGGGAGCAGTGGGTTGGCCAATTGAGACAGTGTCGGCTGATTGACCAGAAGGAACAATGCAAACAGTATTGGTGCGAGGGATACGCGATGATGAAAGTGAATTGTGGTGGGCCGTAAATTGTTGTGAGTTGTGATGAGGTTCCAAGAGGGAGACAGACTCAGGTCGTGTCCCATTTAAATGCTGTTTATTCTTCACGCCCGCCAGATTGTGCAAACTTGAAGATTCCTGGTAAAAGGTTAAAAATGAAATTTTATCTTCTTCCGAAGTTAATCAACTTCAAAAATTACAAGTTTTCGTAATGTGAACTCAAAAACGTAAAACAAGCGAAGAAAATTAAAATCTGAAACTTGTACAATTTGTAATTATTACTGTATCTTGTTAATAATTAGTGAAAACTTTTCTATTGATCAGAACAAAAATTGTACAAGTTTCAGATTTTAATTTTCTTCGCTTGTTTTACGTTTTTGAGTTCACATTACGAAAATTTGTAATTTTTGAAGTTGATTAACTTCAGAAGAAGATAAAATTTCATTTGATTTTGGACTATGATTTTTATTTATTATTTTTGAGTGTTGATTTTCTAACACTCAAAATCAAATACATAAAGCACATTCCTTTAAGAGATGAATGAGATGTAAATGAAAATTTGTGTTGTATGAGAAAAATTTTTCCTGTTTGATTTAGGTATGGGGTGTCTTCGGCAAAGCTGCTCAGAATGATAAGGCAAAAATTGTGGCATAAAAAAATGTTTCCATTTTCTCAGAAAATTTTTGGAAAATCGAGTTTTTCATGGTCACCCTATTTTTTTGTATGGTCACCCTATTTTTTTTTAATCCATAAACACTCCCACGCTGATTACAAACATAAGTCTAGAACATACATTGGGTCTCAGATGAACCGTTTGGACGCTACGCGGTCTGAAATGAATTAGTAGCGCGAATACAATATAAAACTTGTAAAAAGATTATCATTATTTTTATGAGTACGCGAATAAATTTGTTAAAGAAAATACTGCGTCATGTCTCGATTCAGTTAAAAGAATTTATTTGTGATGAGATTAAATGTGCGCTATTGTGAATTGAATTGAGTGTGTGTCGTGACAGTTATAATTAAGTATTTATTGTAATTTACCTCTGTACAAAATTGGCATCCACATTGTGAAATTTTAGTCATTTTTTCGGCTTTGCACTCTCCAAGGCACAATTTGCATACACTTATTGATGATTGTGTACTACTTGAAAAATATGTCGATCCTGTTGCTCCAATTACAGTAAAAGTTGGTGATTCAGGCACTACACTGCTAATAAGTATCTGTTGCTGTTGTTGTTGTTGTGGTAAAATGGCATTGTTACTACAATTATTACTACTGACTGGAATGAAACCACCACCGGACAAATTAAGTGAGTACTTTGAGCCGGCAGCTGCTAAAGATAAAAGACTAGAACACCGTGAACATGTGGCAATAGAACTACCACAATTATTTCTGAGTCGGTTAAGAGGTCGAATTGGTCCACCACTGGAACTATTGGAGTTTGTGAGAGCGAGAACTGTTTCACATTTCCTCAAACCAATGTAATCAGCACCACCAAATGGTGCCGGTCGTTTAGGTACACTCAAACTACTACAACTTCCATTTTTCCGTAACAAAGGCACCACAGACCAGAGTTTGTGATGAACTGAATTCAGAGAGGTTGTTGATACATTTAGTTTTGTCCGTGACAAACGTGAGAGATTGTATTCCGACGGACATTTGCTAACTGTAATTTCTGGTGATGAAATGAGTGGTGGTGATGGTGGTTCTTTTGATGGTCGACGACCTACAAGACTTTTAAGAAATTGCTCAAATTTACGCTTTCTTGGAATTGGGGGAGCAGTGGGTTGGCCAATTGAGACAGTGTCGGCCGATTGACCAGAAGGAACAATGCAAACAGTATTGGTGCGAGGGATACGCGATGATGAAAGTGAATTGTGGTGGGCCGTAAATTGTTGTGAGTTGTGATGAGGTTCCAAGAGGGAGACAGACTCAGGTCGTGTCCCATTTAAATGCTGTTTATTCTTCACGCCCGCCAGATTGTGCAAACTTGAAGATTCCTGGTAAATTTTTAAAAGGAAAAATGAATAAAAAGCTCAAATAAGGTAAAATAAACCGTGTTGAAATTTCCAACGAATTTTAAAAGCGACGCCTTACATTAATTTCCCTTAAAATTTCCCCATTTTTTCAGACTGTATCTAGTAAAGATCATTGCAATTACGGGAAATTGGATATACCTTATAAGACACCTGGTGGTCCCTTTGGGGTTCTCAAACTCTACAAGGTTAGGTATTTCCAATTTAATCTTTATTTTTTCAATAATTTTAATTTACACTTTAATAATTAACTTTTACGCCTGTACACGTTGGTTGTCTTCACTCGACTGATCTTTCTTTCTGTCCTTTTGACAGTTGTCAACAAAAATGTCGAGAGCTTTTTCGATTAATTTCGATATGACGAATTCTTATCGAAAATTCGTAGTATCGATTTAAGACGAAAACGCTCTAGAGATCACAGCCGATTCAAAGGGCGGCTATTAAGCCTCGGATCTATTGTGCAATGTGCATGCCTATTGGCATCATCAGAGAGCCTTAGCTTTTATCCTGTCATCCCAAACAGTGGCTACTGTTATCTAGCGTTTAACTCAAAGTAGTCGGAAAAGGGCCGTTTGAGATTGTAAAGTGACATGTCTTCAGCGTTAATCGAACTGCCAATCTTATGATTGATTGTAAATTTCTCTCTCAAGAAAAATTTAAGAGGAAATTTTCTCTCTCAAGAAAAATTTAAGAGGAAATTTTAAGAGAAATTCGCGTAAGGCGTCGCCTTAAAAATTCATCTTGACTTTTTTAATTTGTAGGAAATTTCAACAAGGTCAAAAATAATAAACTTACTTTTATAATTTCAGTCTCTTCTTCTAACACACCATAAACCGGTGCATACCATGAATGTCTCCAACTATTCTTTTTCTTACCACTGCTATCTGTATCCGGTGAACTTGATTCACTTTTAAGTTCCTTTTCAATTCTATCACTTTTACTTGTATTATTATTAAAACTACTATTTAAACTTATTCCATTCAATGGCAACTGTAAATTTTGTCTTTTCTGAAATTTTCTTTCAGCACTTTCCTTAAATTTTATTTCACTAGTTGTCGTGTTGACACCAATTACTGACGATGATGACGATTTCTCACCATTAATATTTTTCTTTGTGAACAATAAAACATTTTTATCATCAGTTATCACTTTTATTGTTAAATTATTGTTATTATTATTTGTTGAATTGAGTGTCGTATTCGTGTCTAACAACAATGGCAATATCTCATCATTTTCCTGTATTTCGACACCACCATCACCATCACCACGACTTGGCTCATTCAATTCCTTTTGTGCGATTTTTGACAGCGAATAATCACTTTTAATGACTTTCAGAGAACTTTTCTTTTGGTGATCATTTGAAATTATACCCGAATTATTGCGAATTATATTTTCACCGGACGCAATTTTCCCAAAATCACTCACAGTTCGTTTTAACTTGTTTAAATTTGCGTTATTTTGATTATTATTGTTATTATTATTTTTTGTATTATATTTTTTGTTATGAGTGTGATTTTTTCCACTTTTTATTAGGGGATTCAAAAATTCAAATTCACTTGATATTATTGGAGATTTACAGGGGATTATCGACCCTAATTGTTCATTATCGCGTTCAATTGTTGAATTGTTTGGTATGATAATTTTCGATGGTTTTTGATGGGATTGCATGTTGGATTTTTTTTACTTCTAGGGGACTGGTCAATTGTGAGGAATGTAAGTGACAAAAATTATCCTGAAAATAAAATTGAAAGAAAAAAAATTGAATGTTAATCTCATTTAAAAGCTTTACTTAAAAATGCATTAAATTAAAAGAAGTAAAAAACAAACATTCTCTTTAAAAAAAACCTTTAATCCATTAAAAAGTAGTCTCAGTCTGCCATGACATTAATATAAAAGAATATGATTTTGACGTCATCTCAATCATTATTGAAATCCCTTCACTTTTTTTCACATTTTTTTTTTTTTTGTAAAAAAGCATTCTTTTAATTTCAAAAGATTTATTTTTGTTTATTTCAATAAAAAAATGACAGACATGCTCGTTAAAAAATCATACAATGGATAATAAATAAATAAAATAAATAAATGTGTAGAAATCGATAACGTTTCAATAAATGTGACTTTTTTTTCAACAGAAAAAAAATAATAAATATAATAAAAAAATGATATGAAAGATGAGGAATTTTATTATGTCATAACAAAAAGGATTTTTCAATGAGTTTGATTGGAACTTGAAAGAATTTAAATTAAAAAATCATTTTTTATCATACTAAAAATTTTCTGCTCAATTAAGTTCTTTATACTAAAAGAGGTTTTTTTAAATTAATATCATGACAATTTCCAGAGGAAGAGGACAAAAAAACTTCGTTGAAGCATTTTTTTCCGAGTCATTGTGACTGTGAATTCAATTTTATGAAACAAAATTTCTTGATGGTTTAATTTAACTTAAAGAAAAGACAATTTCATGTTCAAAGGAATGAAAAGGAAAAGTAATTAAAAGTTTTCAAATAGTTTCCTTTTTCTTTTATTCCCTTTAAACCGTTTGTTTCGAAACACTTGAAGGAAATTCAAAGAAATTTGAGTATTTTTATGCAGATTTCTCATTAATATGAAAATAAATTGAGTATTGTGGGTGGAATTTGTGTCTGTCCGTCCGTGTCAAAATGAAAATGGCCGGTTTTTCCAAAATTCCTAATTTTTTGACATGGCCGAGTCCTCAAATTGGTCAAATTTTCCCTTTAGGTTGAATTATCTGAAAGTTCAAATTTTACAAAATGGCTAAATTTTTTAAACAGCTGAATTCAATCCATAGAAATGCGCTCGTTTAAAACGTTCATAATTACGATCTACATTTTTGTGTCCATCTCATATAATTTTAATTTATTTATAATTTTATTGGAATAATTTAGGATCATGTCAGACAGGATCAGGTCAGACGGATCATCGTAGGACCCAAAGAAGAGGTGAAAATTTTTAATAATCGAATTCAAGCCCAAAGTTCTTTAAGTACGCTCAAATAAAAGGGGAAGCTGAAAGAAAATTCTTGCTCCATAAATTATGAAATGAAGTCTATGGAAAAATGGGAAATGATTTTCACTGAGATCACTGTGATTTCACGAGAGAGAGAGAGTGAAAGAAAGAGAGTGAGAGAAAGAGAGTGAAAGAAAAGAGTGAGTGAAAGAGACTGAAAGAAAGAGAGTGAGAGAAAGAGAATGAAAGAAAGAGAGTGAAAGAAAGAGAGTGAAAGAAAGAGAGTGAAAGAAAGAGAGTGAGAGAAAGAGAGAGTTACGAAGAGAGCGAAGGTAAATTAAGAGAAAGATTAATAAAGATGCAGAGAAAGAGAAACCGACAAAAAGAGTGAGAAAGAGCAAAAATGAGAGAGTGAATCAAAATGTACTGTTTTTCATTATTTCATGACGTAAATTTTCTTATTTTCCAAAAAATCTTTTCAAAACACCTTTTCTGTCAATCTCTGACATTTTTAATGCATACCTTTAAATGAGTTGACAGTGTAATTTTGATTTTTAACATAAAATCGATTCTAGGAAAAAATTAATTTAAATTGAAATTTATTTTCATACCAAAGTTAATGCTAAAGGTACAAAAACTTAAAACAGATAAATTGAAAAAAAAAGACATAATTTAAAATTTAATGTCAGAATAATTCTCAAATTCAAATTAAATAAAAAAATTAAAAATTGATGTGGAAAAAAAAAATCTAGAATCACGCAAACTACAAAATTTTATCAGCAAATCCGACTCTTTATTTACTCATTTCATCATAATCGAAAGTCAACATAAACAAAATAAGCAAACTCAATCTTAAAGAGAATATTTTTTTTGTACTTTAACCGCAAACTTATTATGAAATTTATATAATAAAATCAATACTCACCATATTGAATTATCACCAAAAATAAATTAAATAAAATTATGACATCGAGTCAAATGTTTTCTTCTTCAATCCTGAAATGAAATAAAAAAAAATTAAAAAAAATTATAATGAGTACGCAATTTCAATATTAATAAGAAATAATTAAAATAATCATCTCATTACGAATTGATAATCGTAATTTTAATATCAATTAAAACCATTCTTGGTAATATTTTTTGACTTAACACCTTTCTGCTTAAAATTATTTTTTTCTTTAAAAAGAAACTAAAGCTACCATTTACGTATTTTAACCAAAAAATGTGTCACAATATTTAAATATTTATTTAGCGAATTTCATGTTATTTATTTGTCTCTTGTTTTAGGTGAAGTATTTTTTCCGTCTTGCTCGTTGATTTTTTTTTTGTTTAAATATTAAAAATTCATATCACACTCAATTTATATGAAAAAAAAAATATATAAAATATTAAAATGAATTCGCTTGATAATAAAAATGAACAATATATGCCGAAATTTTGTTTTATTTTTAAATTTGTCTTTCAAAAAACAAATACAATAAAAAAAATGTGAATCGTAATCGTGAAATTTATTTACGAGTGCATTTTCAACCTCGATTGTTGTTGAAATAAGGAAAACCGGTAATTTTGGGGAATTAAATTGAAATTTTATGAATTCAATGATTTTTGAAATATCCGGACCATTTGGACCAAATTTAAGGTAATAGGACGCATGTCAGTCAAACCCAGTACAAAAGCGTATTTTAATCATCTACATGGATCAAAATAAGTTTAATTGAAATTTGTTTTACATGAAATACAATTAATTGTGAAAATTTCATAAATAATCATGACCTATTTCTCTCGCTTACTAAAATTTAAGAGTCTCTGGAGAAATTCACCTTCAAACATGTTCTCAAACTAATTATCAGTTATCGCTCACTTGACAGAGGCGGTCGAGGACATTCATTTGAAATGAAACATTTATAGAATTATTATTTTTTTTTGAACTTGGATCTGTATTCTAGGTAGATTAACGTGTTTTTTTTTCTTGTTGTTGTCAGATTATGATAATTTACTTAGATACCCAGACAAACAAAGCTCACACACAGATACCGAGTTAAATGGAGAGACTCTAATAATAACAAAACACTGAGAGATAATCCTGTTTTTGTATTTTTTTCAATATTATTTTGAAAGAAAAAAAAATATGTGTATAAGCATTTAGCATATTCGTTTAATCTGTTTGTTTTTTTACTTGAAAATTTGAATTCAAAGAATTGAGGCGCTGTTGTTTTGAATGAATTTAATAAAGTGGAAGTCGATACTTTGTTAAAGTTTTAACTGCTCTGTTGTTAAAGATGGTTGTGTCTTGCCACGATGTCTTGATACGATATAAAAATGAAATTTCATGATTAAAGATATGAAAAAAGAGAAAATTCGGACCATGGGTCAAAATGGCACCATTCAAGGAGGGCTTAGAGCTGTATTTTGGCTAGTCAAAGAGCTATGGGTTAAAAATTGATGATTTAAATTACAAAAAGTCCTAAACATTATTAATTTTAATCACTTCTAGTCAGAAAATATGTAATTCAATCATTTCTGGCCTTTCAGGACAGGGCTTACACGCGTTTACAGCTTACAAGTGGCTGAGGTGATCTTGGGAATCTGCGTTCGACTCCTGGCTAGTACGCTATGATAACACGTGTTTATGGAACGTCTGTTGAGCTACGCGTTTCAGGTCCATGTTTTCCCACTTCTGGTAAATTTAAGCCCAAATTAGTAAAAAATTTAGCATAATCAACAATTCAGACCACTTTCTTTGAATAAACTTGAAAATGGTTCATTCGCATTTGCCATAATGCGAGAATTTGCACTGTTTCTCAATAATAATAATTTCACATTTAAGCCATTTATTTATTTTATTTTTTTCATTTTCATTTCAGTATAAAACAGCTTTCTGAAAGTGTTTATTTAATTTAATATTCATACACAGCAACATTTAAATAATAAAATGACATGACACGATTCAGTTCAACTCTGGGACTTGTCTTTATCGAACCCCATTGTCGATGCACTATTTAATGAATTTTGTATAAATATTTATTTTAAATGCATTGAATGTATTTTTAATTTAGAAAAAGAGAAATAAATGCATTTTTTTAATGTTTACTTTAAAAAAAAATTGTACGTGAGAGGGGATTTAACATAAAATACAGTTGTTACTTGTTGCCATCAGTTGGATTGTGAGACCGGTTGATGTGCGTTTTGAGTTGAAGGTCTTCTGGTGTATTTATAATAAATTAATGTATTATGAAAATAAACCGTTACATTCACTTTTTTCCCTTTATTTTACTCTAGTTTTACAAAAGTTTCATTTATTTCAATTTAATTTTAATTTTATTTAAATTTAGATCACAATAAATTTTTTTGTCTGTAATATTTCACATCACACCTCATTTCAATAAACGTCTCTCGCTCTCTCTCACACACAGATTAGGCAAAAAAAATAATATTTATTAAGCAAATATTTGAAATTTTTGAACTAGAAACAGATATTAAATTATCTGAGAATAATTAAATGAGATAAATTCTTATTCACATACACAAACACACACACACCTACACGTCTGATAAATGGAATAAAACAAAGCTTAATAAAGGGATTTACTTTATCTGCTATTTTAAGACCTTAAATGACTTGACATGTCATGACAAAGTTAAATTTTCTATCTTTACATTACTATTCAACATATAAAAATAAGGAAAAATACTGACTGAGTTGAAATTTAAAATTCAGTTTCAGCTGCCATTTAATTTATTTATTGTTGAATTGAAAATGCTTAAGGCCAGTAGCTGATTCTAAAATATTTTTATTTGTTTTTTAAAAGTATTATCGTTTATTTATTGCTGTGAAAACAAGATAATTATAGATTAATTATTTTATTATTGATATTTTTACGCAGATCAATTGACATTTTAGTTGAATTAATTAATTAATTAATCCAATCAATGTAAATCCCAAATGTGACGAGAATGGAAATTAATTGGATTATCCATGCAGTTTAATTTAATTTTATTTATCAAATTGAAATTCAAATTAAATGTTTTGAACGAATTTTTTAAATATCTGTGTATATTGATAAAAAAAATCTGGCTGATACAGAGAGAGAGTCTAATAACATGGTGATGTGAGAGAGTAATGACCCTTAAAATGATTTGGTTGAAATTTGAGATTGAATCAAAGACTTATTGTCAAAGAAGGTAATGATATCAGAAAGTGAGTAACTAAATGTAGAGAAAAGAAAAGAGAAAATGAGAGAGAGTCAAAGATAGAGAGAGATCGATCATTGAGATTGACAATACATTTGTCTTTCGTGAAGGTTGACAAAAGAGAGAGAGGTAGTTGACGTTTGTCAACTACTTGCCATTCCTTCCCAGCTTACCACACTGTAAGGTGAAGACACCTTACAACTGGTATCCCTTGTGTACTTAGCGATTATGTACCGGCTGGTTTGGACGGTCTCTTTTCATGTGCCTCTGCTGTTTACACCTGACGCAACGTCGAATATGTATTACTGGCAAGACTAGATCTACTTCCTATTTGTTGTTTTCTGCGGCCTCGTTTTGGATAGATACTTGTAACGACACGAATTCCAGTCTCTCTTCATCCACCGTGAATTCTGTAATTTCCGGAATTGCAATACCGAAATACCTTTCGATATAACCTCTTTTTATGCCCATTTGGAGAACGGTCTGGTCAGATTCCGCTGTTTGGTGCACTGTTACCACCCGAACAAACAGCAAAACCGCCTTGGTAAATAGGTCATTTCTTATCGCCACATTTGCTAAATCTTCAAATGACTCCTCACATAAAATGTTGAACATGTCGTCAACCCGTGCACGTTCCTGATTCAACTCAATTTCGTGTACATGTGGTGGTGAGAGTCCTTGTCTATCACCATTTAAAATTTATATTGCGATGTTTACTTAGCTTTTAATAATTTTAAAATAAATACCAGATTGAAGTTGCCAGTGTGAGGGTTTTCTTTTCAGCGAAACCCAGGTTCTTATTATATTGCAAATCTTAATCAAATATCTTTTGATTTAAGGGACAATACGTCCGTCTTTCATGAAGGTTTACAAAAAAGAGAGAGAGAGGTAGTTGACGTTTGTTCCCTACCTGCCATTCCTTCCCAGCTTACCACACTGTAAGGTGAAGACACATTACAAGAATAATAAAAAATAGGAAGTTAAAATATTGTTTAGTTAATAATCTTCTTCAATGGAGCTTATCAGATTAAGAAAATGAGCAATCAGTTCATTGTGATGCAACTTCCCATGACATTCCACCCAGATACAACTAAAAATTCACATCATATTTAAATTTGACATATCTAGACACAAATGAGTCACATTAAGCAGATAAAACAATAAAATAAATTATATTTCTACTTAAGTGATTCATTAAACCACGGTAAAAATAGAAAGTGATACTTATTTAAATAAATTGCTTTTGTTACATTCCTTTAATCATCATTTAACTTATGTATAAAAAAGTTTATACACACAAAAGTGATTGTTTATTTGCTTTAATTTAAAATAAAAAAAAAATTATCAAGTTTATCTACGGTCATTACACTTTTGTGATTTAAAAACTGTTTATTGGTCATTTTACTATTAAAAACAATAAAATTTTATTGTTTATTAAATTAAAATACATTCCGGAAACATTTAAACCGCTCTTTATATTCATCAAATCTCTTAAAATAGAAAAAATTAGTGGCCCAATTTGATTATTAAACAAATATTTTTTATTTTATTTTCATGTGTTATGCAAAGATAAGATAAAATCATAATTTTCATTGTGATTCGACCAAACAACAAAATTAAAAAGTAACAGTATCTAAAACTTTATCATGAATCGCGATACTTGACTCCTCTCTCGTATCATGTTGAATCAGTTACATGTGTATGAACACCATTTACGACAAATGACGTGAAAATAATTTATTAATAGAGATTTATTATTTTTTTACTGTAAAAGTCTAGGGTATACCATTTAACAGGTGGGGTACAAATATTTTTATTACCAATTTATTCAACTTGTTTTTTTTCTGTCTTACAAATAAGTCAAATCAAGTCGAGTTCATTTTCAATGAAATTTTAAATGTGAATGTGTGTGTTCAAATAAAAAAAAGGTAATAGTGTGTAAAAAATATTGTTTTCTTTTCTTAATTTTCATTTAAAATACCTATTTTTTTGTTGTATATTTGAGATGAATGCCCTCAAAATGAATGTTAGCTAGTGTATGTGTTATGTTAAGTTTTTTTTTGATGTGATTGAACTTTAGCTATATCATAAAATATCAATGTGTAGTTTTTTTTGTGTTGTATGAATAGTAAAAATTTTGCAATCATTTGTTGTGTAAGTCAATCAATGTCTTGAAAACATGTGAACCAATCATATTGAATGTTTATAAAAAATATGAATTGGATATCGTTTTTGGATTTTTGATATGATATGAAATTTTAATTGGATTTTAATAATTGAGCGTATTGAAGAAGTAAAATTGATGCGATATCTTGACTTAGGCTAAAGGTGGAAATAGTATGAACACAATGGGTCCCTTTAGGATCGTGGTGGAGCCTTCTAGACCCTATGCTGTCTAGTTCGTTCTTCAGGACAGATTAAATCTCATCGATGTGCTTTAAAGAAAATGTCTTCAAAAATCGGATTTGATTTAAACATAAATTGACCCTTAATTTATCATTCAAATTTACTTCTTATAACTCGAGCGTTAAGTCCATCTATGGATAAAGACTTGCACTCCAGGTTTTTCTGTCTTCCCGTTTGGCATTTAGAGCCTCATGGAATGACACAGTTGACAGTGAGTCACCTTGTCGAAGACCTGTTTAGATCTGTTTTACGTTTCTGTATGTGTATCTATAGAAAATAAAACGTTAAATGAAATTCTACTCAATGGATTTTGCTAGTAAGCCTTTTTTGTTTTTAGATCCATTAAGAGTCATGACCATTAGTCGTATTAGTTTATGATCAAATCCTAGTTCTTTCATAACCATAAACAGCGCCCCACCTTTGACTTTGCTGCCTTCAAATTAATAAAGAGGTGGTATGTATGGACTTTGAACTCTAAGCCTTCCTAGAGAATCAGATGGATGTAAAAGACCTGGTCTATTGTAGACTGATCTCGCTTTAAACCACATTGGTATTCATTTATAACTGTTTTAGCATATGGACACAATATTTTGTAAAACCCTGCAAAACATCCCGAACCGAGCATTACGTGTCATAACATATGGAAGCCGTTCTTCAAGAATTGACGACATGCTGGAGCAAACAAAATATGTTAAGTGTATGGCAATGATATGTTTTAATATTTTGACAACTATTTATAAAACAACCAAAGAATTAGGCGACGCACAACCATATAGACTTAGAAATAATCAGCAATTAAGACCTCTATCTGTGATATCCAATAGTCAAAACGACTCACTCTGGTACAAAGGAATTAGAATGTTCAATAAAATGGCTGTGCGATACTAACCGTGATAACCTAGCGAATTCTAAGAACAAAACTACTTTAAAAGGCCATGGAAAAAAGCTCATCTGCAACTCGGAGCCTTGAATTAAAAAGTATTTCTGTCAATGTCTTTGAATTTCAACAAAAAAATTCTTTTTGACCCATTTAAAGCCTGATGAGTGTTAAAAAACTGTATAAACGATCAAAGCAAACAAAAAAAACGTTCATCATTAAATTTTTCCAGGACATAATCAAAGAAATGTGTTTAAGTGTTATTTTTATTCATTATAACACCTAAAAAATATTCAATACCAAATTAATATTAAATTTCCGTTGCGTTTTAGACACATAATTTCCATCACATTAATATTTTTTTTCTTCTCTTGTCATTAAAAAGGTGTAATCTTATCCAATCTACTTGAGACAAGCAAAGTAATGAAAAAAAAAGAAAAAAAAATGAGAAAGCCTTTTTTATTTATTTATTGTATTTATTCATAATTTCGGTTCATGTACTTGACTTGACTTCATACAAAATAAATAATAAATAAAAAATATAAAAGTAAGAGTGTGAAAACACGCAAAAATAAAAATGTTGTAAAAATACACTTGTAAATACATTTAAATGGTATGAGAAAAAAAATAAACTTTTATTAAATAATGAAAGCCATAATGGTTGAAAAAGGTTTATCTTACATTTCATTTCATTGAGGTGCAAAGAAATCAAACAGAAATTTTTCTGAAATGAAAATGTCTTGCAATGTGACAAGTAATTACGTTTAACGATGATAAGGCAGCTGCTCAAGGATTCTTTTATATGCATTAGCAATTGGTTCATGACAGGATACAGTCATAAATTTTATTCACGTCATATGTCACAAATTTTGTATCGCACAATTTTTATGATTAAAATATTCTTTTTTTTTTATTTTTCCTGACTGACCAAACCCACAATAACTGTCATAAGCACTGAGTACAAAGTGAGTACAAACTTGCGCGTGTTGTTTTCTGTGTGACAAACAAATTACGAACAACAACAAATAATAAAAAAAAAATATAAAAAACACGTCTAATCCAACAGAATACCTATAACTAGATCTAAAACTATAAAATTCAGCTATATGTGAGTCAATTTATACCCGATACGTTAATATACATAAATAAAGTATAAAACGAGTCATAATCGTATAAAATGCAAGGTCAACAAAATAATCATCACACATACACCTTTTTTGTGTATTTATTTAATGTACACTGAAACATCGATTGAATTTAAAATTAAATTATATTAAAAGAACATGAAAAAAAAAATAATTACTATAAATTTTTGTGATTCTTGAAAGTATACGAGAATTTGATCCTCTTAATAAAATTATTTCCATGAAAGGTGATAAATTTGAAATGAAAATTTTCCTCTTGTTGTTTTTTTTTACTAGAAAATCCAAACATCATAAATTAATTAGAGCATAACGCACACGTGACTTGAAGAAATGTTGGCATGACTCATGTCAATTATTTTCATACAGAACAAATTTCGATTTTTTGCTTAGGAAAAATGTTGAAAATGGATGATGGATTTTTCGTTACAAGGGAAATGTAAATATTTGAACAAAGTTCTATTGCAATGGGAATATTATCTTTAGGTTAGTTGATGGGTTGTTTGTCAATGTGTATCATCAGCTAGTGGAAATTTTCCACAGTTTTTCAATGATAATGATACCAAACATTGAGATGAGAAATAAAACAAACATGTGTGATGGAAATGTTTTGTATTTCAAATGAAAATGTTACAATTTCATGGCACATTCAACAGTGGGATTTTCCATTAAGGTTTGATATTTCAATGAAATTTATATAAAATAAAAAAAATCAAAAAAGGGGAAATATTTTTGAATTTCTTTTGAGGCAATACATCTTTTGATATCCTACTGCTTTGGAAATTGAAGTTCATGCTGAAACAGAGTTAAAAAAATGGAATCAAATCAATTATTTAAAATCACACACAAAAATCATGTCCTTGGAGAGTCAATATGAGTTTTGATGAAGTATTTTAGTGGTTTTTTCAATATGAAATTTATTTTTAAATTCGTTTTTCAACCTTAATAAAATATTTTGGCGCCCTGACGACTAAAATTGTATTGGCTTGTGTTATGCGGAACTCTTTTATGTAAAATTCCTGCTAAATTTTTAAATGAAAATCTAAATCATTAAAAAAATTACATTTTCTGTTATAGCGTTAATTTTTTACAAATTTTTTAAATTATTTAGATTTAAACACTGCAAAACTTTTTAAGTACCGGCTCTTGGTGTCATATAGCGACGACTCCTCACGATATTTCACTGAAAGCTCATAACGACACCAAATTCGATTCACATGTGAGCTCAAATATTTTTATTTTGTAGTTTACTTTTAATTGAAATTGCGAACCGTGTAGTTTTTAAAAAACGGCATTCGAGGAATTTTGACAGTTTTAAAAAATTTGAAAAATTGCGAAAACTGTCAAAATCGCAGAAATTTTTACTAAAACCCGGCTAATTCCATAAATCGGATTTTGAAAATTTCACAGTTTTAGAAAGTATGCGATTTCTGATTGTTGATTTTATACCGAGGGTTTGGAAAGTTTTAAAAAATTTCGAAAATTTAAAAAAAAAATCGAAAACTGTCAGAATTGAAGTAAATCGGATTTCGAAAATTTTTACGGTTTGCCGCAGTTTTTGAAAATTTCATAGTTTTAGAAAGTTCGCAATTTTCGAAATTGTCGATTTTGTACTGAGATATTTTGGAAGTTTTAAAGATTTAGAAAATTTTTAAAAAATTGCTCAAACTATCAAAATTGCAATTTTCGAAATTGTCGATTTTGTACTGAGATATTTTGAAAATTTTACAGTTTTAGAAACTCCACGATTTTGGCAAGTCCACTGTTTCTGAAAGTTAAATTTTATTTTTAAATTTTCGGTTTTTTCCGAGATTTTGAAATTCCACGATTTTTGAAAATTGCACGATGTCGATTTAAGTAAACTATCTTTTGAATAAGGGGTTTTGACTCAAACCGTCAAAATATCCTTTAAATTTAGGTGCAATTTGCTGCCATAAGAAAAAATGTCAAAAAAGGTGTCAAGCTGCGACACTTAAATGTTTTGTAGTGAATGACATGAAAATTTGTTGGCATATCCCTTTTATTTCATGTTCATTTTCAACCTAAATTCCTTCAAATTATTTTTTCTTAGAAATAAGGTAAATTGAAGTTCAAATTGCAAATAAAAAACGTTTTCAACGTGTCACAATATTTTCTTTTTTCCTTTTAAACCATTAAATAATGAATTATTTACAAATACTTTTCTTTTTAACTCTTTGTTTCAATGAAAAAAGAAAAACGTCCTAAGCAATTATTTCAGAGTTTGGGTTATTTATTTAATTTTCCTTGTATCAGTAAAATTTCTTTTGTTCAAATTTCAATTAAATTCTATGCTTTCATTTCAATCTGACTTAGTTACAAATAATACCAATGATGATGATAATAAATAAAATAGAGATATGATAAAATTCCATTTTAATTGCCACACATTGTGTGATGAGGTTAAACAATGAAATTAAAATCTATTTAATTAAAAATATATGATATGATTGTATGACATAAAATAATAAAATAAAATAAAATAACGATCATAATCCAGGACATTCACAAAACGTGACATTATATCATAACATAAATGTGCTGGATTATGTGCAGAAAATAATTTATTAGAAATTTTACGTAATTGAGGTAGTGAGTTGCTTTGGTTACTTCTCTAATTGGAACTGAATTGCAAATAAATAAAATTTGAAATGAAACTAGCATGAAATTGAAGTCAAAATTGAAAAATATGAGAAGAAAAATGGAGACGCCTAGTTTTTTTCAGATTAAAATACATCAAAAAACCTCGTCATTAGCATCATCATTGTATTCTCATCATTTTCAATTCAATTAAAATTATTATTCGTTTTTTGTTTGTTGAATCGAATTGGGAAATGAAAATGTGACAAGTGGTGCAAAAAATTGTTGGGTGTAAACAATAAAAGAAAAAAAAAATGATGAAAAACCGTAGAAAAAAAAAGTTATTTTTATACGTATTTTAGGTGTGATGTATGGCATATGCCATGGCATAGGCGTATAATAGTTACAAAAATATCAATAAATTACTCGTGCCTGGTCTGTCAATTTATTTTGAATATTTTTAATGGTTTTTATTTTTGATTGAAATGAATATTTTTTTTATTTTACTTGTTTTTAATTTTTATGAAAATTGATTCATTATTTCTTTTCATTTTTTCCCCACATCAATTTTTATGATACTTTTAATTTTGCCTTTATTTCAGGAAATTTTCCAATTAATTTGACGTCACACTTTCTGAAAATAGATTTAATTTAAATTACGGTGAGATTTGAATTAGAAGTTGATGCAGACTTACACTTTAAGTTGAAACACACCGCAAATCTACGAGGTACTTCGCGATAACCGGGTGACTTGCGGGGCAGTTGTGAGACGTTTGCGGGCTATTTTTTTTTATTTTTAGCGCATTTTTTTAAAAAAACATGCGAAAAAATCGTGATTCGCTATAAAAACGCGAATCGTGAAAAAAGCGCGAATCGTGAAAAAAAACGAGAAATCGCTGAAATCCAGCGAATCGCAAAACCAGGCGAATTGTTGAAAACCCGCAAATCTCTTAAAACCGCAAAACATTTTGTTGAATTTTTTGAAATATCCGACATTTTGAAATTTTTTTTTAAACAACCTCCATTTTGAATTTATGTTAAAATTTCAGTCAGTCCAGTGCCAATGCTGACATGGTCATGACAAAAAAAGTCCGACATTGAACTTGATCAACACAAATAAATAGCATTTCCTTTGACTGAATCACTTCATTCCTCTTTCCATGATTTAAATAAAAAGTTATCAGGAAAAAAAATTTGTAGAGGAAGGAAAACCTTTTCACTTATTCATTAAAAGTAAATAATAATATAATTCAATTACTTGTATAATAATAGAATCATATGAAAAAAGCAAAATAAATTAGTGCCTTACTTAAAGGAGGAGAAAATGAAGTGGAATAAGAAAAAAGCTTCTAACATAATTATCATTATTATTATGAAATTTGAAAGAAGTGTGTTCGATGTTAAGTAATAATAAAAAGAAATAACGAATAAATTCAATATTTAGTTTCAATTGAAATTGAATAACTTCATTATAATGGAATTTTCTATGAAATTCAGTCGCATGTGCGTTTCTCGACCTAACAACACCTGTTTCTGACGTTCTTTGTATAGTTTTTCTTTTGAAAATTGATTGTAATGAGTTTCAATTGTATTTAATTTTTCCTTTTCATACACAATAAAAACGGGTTTTCATCCACAGGTTTCATTTCATAAGAAAATTTTATGAAACGTGATCTAAAGTTAACGTTTCCTTGAAAATACTTTTTCAAGTTCTCCTGAATTGCATAAAAGTTTTTTTTTTATTTTAATAGTTAATAGTATAAGAAAAATGTCATTTGCAAACTATGTCTCGTATTAAATGTATAAAATATGGCAATTATGCAAAAAGTTATCGTCATAAAATACATAGAGAAGTCGATTACGTGTGTGGCATACAATTTTCTTTTCTCTAGGTCATTCCACAATTTCTTGGCCTCTGTATACAAATTAAAGTTTTGTGTAGTGGGGAAAACCAAAAGAATGAATGAAAATTGGAAAAATACACACACACTCATAATCTGTGTGCATGCTAAAATTTATGTACTTTGGCATTTTTCCAAAAAATTCATTCCAATCCTACCCTATCTCTTTTTATGTTGAGTAAAGTTCCTTTGTTTTAGTATCTGTTCGATGTTGAAAAAAAACGTGTGATAAAATTTATATAAATATTAGTGGACGGACGAAAAAAACTACTTTATCTTTGTCATCTTATAACCTTCTTTTCTATTTTTTCTATTCATTTAAAATTATGGCAAAAAGGGAATTTGTGTCGTAGATAAATTTCATAGTTTACAAATAGATTCAATTTCAAAAGAAAAACTAAACGGAATTGTATTGCAATTTCATTTCCTCTGTAACACTCGGGAGAACATGATGCTGAATCAAAAGTTTATCCTGAGTTAGTAGTTTCAATACCTTAGCTGTGAATGTGGGCTCTTATGTGGAAATATAAAGGGAAAAGTTTTTGTGAAAAATTGGTTTGAAAGTTGTATTTTCATTTTTTTTTTTAAATAAAAAAGGTGTCAGATGTTTAAATGCGAATCTGTATCCCTTTGAAATTTAAAAACAAAACTTTTAAATAAAAATTTAAAGAACTAAGCTTGTTTTTCTAAATTAAAAATTAATTCGAAATTTATAGACTTGAGATATTGAGGGCAATGATTTGAAAAAAAATTGTCTTAAGGTCACAAGTGCTGTGTTTTCATTCAAAATAGTAGAGTTCAAAATCAACTTCAATGAGGGCTTTTTTGATTGACATTTGGACGCTCATTTATTACGAAAACTTAATCGTATCGATCTGAATTGAAAAAGCTCTCGAGATATATCGATTGTCTCGCCATTCCAATGATTTTCATGAAAAAATAGTAGAAAATGAAAAACTAGATACAAACAAAAAAAAACCGGGTACCGGGTCAGTTGTCTTATGTTTGCATTTTATGTAATGGTGGGAAACATTGACTCTGCATTCATCAAAACTAAGTTTACTATAAAGCAACGACAGAGATTTAGAGTAACTTTTTATTTAACAATTTCGATTAGCATGTCTCTTGGCGTAATTTTTCGTTTTGATTGAATTAAGGGATTGTATTGAATGAACTGGAAAAGAATATTGACTCTTGGGATGGACCTACTGTATTATCTTCAACTGTTCAGCTTCTATTTTCATGATGCTAGTTGTGTAGCATGATGAAAACTACGGTGGAAATAGTAAGTATAGTACTTTTTGAGACTGCGGTGGAGTCTTGTAGACCCTGCCCTAGTAAAACGAACATCAAGCCCTACAGAAGTGACCCATCATCATTTGTTCTGCTCCTTTGTTACAAATTTTACTATATCTTTTTAATTATACGATTCACTTCAATAAAATTACACCCTTTGTCTTTTTCCTGTTCAAAGGACATCAATCTCAACTCAAATTAGAACCAAAAAAAATCAAAATAATGAAAACTTTTCATTTACTCAAAGTCATTCCATACCAACAAAAAAAAACACCGTATTATGTCAAATTTTTCAATTTCAACAAAAGTTTTTCTTTCATATTCATTTCAAATTAAACAAACAAACACACTCAAAAAAACTTACATCAAATAACACTGACACAAAGTCTAAAAGCTAGATACGAATCGATATTAAGTATAAACTTTACCGTAAAAAAAAAATAAAAGCAAACGAATGATTTTCTTGTTATAATACTTTTTTTATCATCATTTTTATTTTTATTATTACTTATAAGTTATGTTATGCTAGTGTTTGTTTGGTAATGTACAAACATGTTGTACTTTCTCTTCCTTCTCTTCGAATATACATTTTACTTGGTAAAAACAAAACATGAATCTACTGCACGTAACATGAAAATAGCAATGCATTGTGAATGAAAAAAAATATTTAAAAAATAAAAAAAAAAATATGAATAAATAGTTTGGAGAAATTTTATCATCAAATGGGGTGATTTTGCATCAAGTTAAAATGCAAAATTTAAATTATGAAAGTTGGGTGATGTTACGGTGATAATTTTCCATTAGTCGAGCTTGAAAGCTATCCAAGCGATCATCCAATTCATTTTTTTACATTTAAAATTCATATTAATTTTTTTTTGAATCGTGCAAAAATTATATAAACATTTCGAGTACGTACTCGAGCAATATTGAAATTTTTTTCAATACTTTTTTTTGTAAAGTGCCCTTACACGATTTTTAATAAAGAAAATTGTTGTAAAATCATGTTTATGACATTAAGATATTCCTTGAAAACGTTTTCAGACTAGGGATAAAATTGATTATTATTTTTTTTTTTATTTTAAATTGAACGAAGTGCACACACAAAAAAAACTCATAATAAAAATAGCTTACTTATCACATAAAAAGACGGAAGCATTACTAACAGTATATTACGTCGTTGCATGTCGTCGTCATTTCTCTCTCTCTAAGATATTATAAAATACATTTAATATCATAATGAATCAGCTTGCGCTGTTCTGGTATAACACTGCTTATGAAAGTGTACAATATTGTGCAGTAAACCAAAGTTTTTAAAGAAATTAAAATTTGCACATTGAATTTCATTTCAAGTATTGTGTGTATCTCTTTATCTCATTTTTTAAACACAACTGTTTGATAAATAATGCAATTTGCTTGTACTAAACCTGTTTTATTACTCGTATTTAAAGCAATGAATGAATGAAGTTAAACCGTGCAAACTACAGTGAAAAAGTAATTTTAATTTTAATTTTATAAGAAAACAAGAAAAACACTTTTTTCGCTGTAGAGCATTTCTCATGGGTGTACACAACCAACTTACTACTAGCCCACATAATTTCTCGTTTGCTTTCTTTACAATAAAATATTAAATGGAGTAAATTTTAACTGGATTTAAAATATAGTTTCTTGTAAAATAGTTAAAGTTTGTTACAAAACATTTTCAAATAATAATAATAAATAGGAAGCGATTCGTTTTATTTTATTTTACTTTATATCAGATAAAGTTACGTTAACATATATTTTTTTCTATGAAATTTGTTGAAAAAAGATAGCTATCAATGCTAACAGGATATTTATGAAATTTAAAAAGCGGATGCATGTGAGCTTTGAGAATTATTATCGTCTTTAGGTGTGTGGAAGGTGATGCATTGCAACGTGATGATACGATTTTCAAGTCAACGTATTGATATGCAGTTGAAAGAAGATCTTACCGGTCTTAAGCGGACTTTACCGCTGTAATCAGTTCAGATTTTAAGGGAGGCTATTAAACCTGTACTCAGGCCATCAGGGCCCATTGTGTAATACTCATTTTCATTATCATCATCAGAGGGCCTTTGCTTTTATCCTGTTGCTGTGATCTGAGTGACTATGACGTCATACCAATTATGATATATAAGTCTGGACTCAAGTTAGTTGGTCTTTGCACTTAGAATATTAAATATATCTCCTGTGTTTTTACTTAAATCCATCCATCACACCATATACACAACATCTGCCATCCCATTTTATACCCAAAGGGTCACCCACTCATACTAAAGAGCTTCTAGGAATGACCATAGGTCAAGTAAGAGTACTAGTGGGATTTCTTACGGGTCACGCACGTGAACGAAAACACCTTAAGATAATGAATCTAATGTAAGTGAAACAGATTTATGTAGAATATGTAAAGCAGAAGAAGAAAGTGCTCGGCACATTCTCTGCTTCTGTAGTGAGCTTGAGAACAGAAGAAGGAGGTTTTTTGGGTGTTTGAATGGGCAAATTCCAACGGCACTCTTTCAACTGAAATTTCATTTGATATATGATTTCTTGAAAGAAATAAGTATCGTTAAAGAAGAATATAATTTAATGTAAGTCGAAAGACAGCCCACAAAGAGCCCAAGGTAGTAGTGACTGAGGTGGGTATACGCTTCTCTAATCATCATCATCCTGTGATGACATGTCATCCCAAGCAGTTGCCACCTTTATCTTGCCCTTAACTCAAATTGAGTACCCTGAAAAAGGAACATTTGAGATTTTACATAACGTTTAATCACATCCTCAAATCCTTTTCCTACAGCGTTACATGCCATGAATTAAATCTCCTTGATTTTCCCTCACTTGAAATACAAATCACATCATTTTAACTCAATAAATTTCATACTGTCAATTAATAGAATTTCAAATCATTGATTGCATTATCACTTTATTATTTTATTAACTTTTACTAATCAATTGTTTCATTGTGTCACGACAATTGAACGGTAAATTTTCAATAAATAATACTTTGATTTGTGCAAACACAATTCATAATAAAATAATAATTATGATTAAGTTTAATAGGTTTTTTTTTATTTTAATAATAAAATTGTTTTGTTTTCATCATCACGATTAAACATATATTTTTGTTTCATTTTTTTATTTAATGAGTTTTTAAATTACTATGATTGTTGACAATTTTTTATTTTAATATTTTATTAAAGTAATTGGTTGTATTTACGTATATATGAGTCAAAAAGAATATTAAATAATTATAATGTGTTGTAAATAAAAATTTCATCAAGAATTCATAGTCCATCTAACAAAAGTCACGTTTACCAATTTTTTTTGTTGTTGCTAAATACGAAGAAAAAAACAAAAAAAAATCAAGATAATTACAATCATATTCGTTTCTTAGATTATTTTTAGTAATAATAACATTTCAAGTAAAATCAGTGAGACAGAAATTTAATAACGGAAGTGACGAGAATAAGATTCAGTGCCATAAAGTCTCACTTAAAAGAATCTGATCTAGATTTGTTTTTTTCCACTACTATTAAAATGAACAAAAAACCAGGCGTGCACTAAATTAAATTTTATTAAAAATAATAAAAAGTTAACGATACACCAAAAAGTAACCGAAAGAAAACAAATATAGAACACGTCATGGTATAGTTTTGCATGTGAGAGCAAAAAAAAAATTAACATTACAATACAAGAGAACGCACGAATGAACAAAAGTATAAAGAATGAAATGGAATATCAAGGTCATACAATTGATTATCGTAAAACAAAATAGTTTGGGTTTTTTTTATGTTTATTTTTTTTTATATCTACACAGATTTTATTGAGCAGCACTCAATGTGTTTATTCTTATAAATATATAATTGTAATGGAAATGCAATCGATCCATATGGTAATTTTAGTGGCACTTTAACCGAACTCATATCAAAATCTTATTATTTTCAAAACTTATTTTTAGTACACTAAAAAACTTCGGGTCATGATTTTCATGACTTAATGAACTAATGCTACAAAAGATTTTCTAATCTAATCAATGAATTATTGAAATTTTATCGATTTCCATTTATTTTCTTAACTCTATGACATTGAAATGGATAAAAATAGTCTGTTTACAAAGTTTTATGTGTAAGACTAAGAGAATAAATATGAAAAATTAACGATTATTTTCAAAGCTCTTGTATCTGATCGAAACCTTATTAGTGTTCGATGAATTTGAGTTTAAATACAGCAAAAAAATGGGTTTAAGAAGGGATTAAAGATTATCAGCAACATTGAGATCTAAATTTAGTCGTCTGAAATCGATTTAAAACGAAATTACCTCAGTAACGTTGTTATCGAGATACTGAACTTTTTCCACCAGCAAGCCTAGTTAATGATATGAGAACTTAAGGTAAAAATCTTTTTAGATCTAAGCGTTTCAAGGATCCAAAATGACTTAGCATTTAATCAAAATCAAATTTACGTAGCAGTAGTTAAACCTTAAAGCCTGTACTCAGGCTATCAGATCAGATCATCATAGGACCTGTTAATATATAGGACTGGAATACTGGAAAATATATAGGACCTTAACTTTTATCCTGTCATCCCAAGCCACCATCTTTATGCATCATTTACTCAAATTGAGTAGCCGAGAAAAGGACAGTTAAGTTTGTAAAGTTTCATGGCCGAAGCGAGAATCAAACTTCCAACCTTAAGATTGATAGTTTCTTTTCTCTTGTCTCTAACAATAATTCACATAATTCTCTGAATCAAGTTTTAATGAAGCCTACTTTCAATTACAGTTTTAATGGGCACTATGGAAATTTTATCAGCGGTGGAGGCCTTTTCATATCTAATCTAAATTTAATATAAGTAATGATCAAACTCACCTTGATTTTGAGATAAAAATTTTTAGTAAATCACAATTTTTTAACTGTAACTTTTTAAATTCAATTTAAAATTCTTAAATTTTACATATAAGTTTTAATTCACTTTTTTTTTAACTTGACCACAATAAATTTTTCTTCATACAATTATGATGTTGTTGTTCTCACTCAAAATGTACTAACACCTTGATATATAAATATTTTACTTGTGTTAATTTTTATTTTTTTCTCTCTGTAATTCTTTGCATTTAAAATAATATGATAAACCTTTTTAATTTCAATTAAATATTCAGTCACTATTCAATCTAGTGTGAGACTGATGTGTGTAAAACTTTATAATGTTGATTCTGTGTTTTGTTTATTTATATTGTTTTTTTTTATTTTTTAATTCATATATGAGTAACCAACACAAATTTATGTGTGAAACCACTACAGATGTCGACTAATCGTATGTGTAGCTTTTTTTTTTATTTGTTAAACGAATTGTATTGGAATTGTGATGCAAAATAATTTAAAATGGCATATTTTATACAATTTAAGCCAAGATAATCATTAAACCTGGATTTATATCAGGAAATTAAATTTTAATGTAAGTCAACTGTTCATTTTCAATTATTTTAAGAGATTTCTCCTTGAAATTGAATTTCGAACCACTTTTACTTCATTTGTAATGAAATTTTTACTTTTAAATTCTCGCAAAATGTCACCAATTTAATCTTTCATATTGGAAATTGATTAAATTTTAATCAAATTAAACTTATCAATATATTTTTTTGACAGTACGAATTTAATGGTGCTGATATTAATTTCAATAAATTTTAAAGTCTTATGATATTTTTTTTTATTAAGTATTCACTTTTATTTTTTCGTTAATGTCATTCAATTTAAAAGTTCGTTCAAATTCGAAATACACAAATTATTTTAATGATATTTCGCGTATTAATAATTTCATGTAATGAAATAAAATAATAATCAGGATTAAATATTTAAAATATTTTAGTTAAAATATTTTTTTGCAATGAAAAAAAGTCACAACCGAACAAAGTGACTTCTAAATTCCGACTGTCGAGTAACAGTTATGGGACATCGAATAGAAGTATTGTACAAGTTCATGAGGTATGTGTATAGAAAGAACATTATAAAAATGTAAACACAGGTAGTCAAAATAAGTGCATTTCTAAACAGGGGGAAATAAAATCATTTCCGATGACTATACTACTGAACTAAAACTTGTAGACATTTTTTTTTAAATTTCATCGAATATGACCTGGATGCGTCAAAAAATAATGAATAAAGGTGCTCTTTTTTGTTCAATGTCATATTTATTGCTTCAAATTTAATAACTTTAGACAAAAAAAGAGACGCAAGAAATTTTATTAATTAAGTCAAAGATTCGCAACGTTCAACTTTTAAAGACTTTTTATAGCCTCTTTAAACATAATCCCCGATCGGAGTTTCAGTCACCGAATTTTTTCAATGCTACATAAACGTGAATTGCTTTTGAAAAGAACAGAAAGATAAAAAGTGGGAAATTTACTGGCTAAGTCAGTTTCTGTGGCGTTTTCTCAAAAAATGGTAAGTAAAAATGGTCAGTAAAAATGTAACAAGATTTTGGTGTAATAAGAGAAAATTTTTGCAGGAATCAGCTAGTTGATTGTCGAAAGTTTTTATTTTACTGAAATATTGGTCTATTTAGTTCTAATATTTTTTTTACTACTATTAAGAAAATATACCAAAATCAAAGCCAGATCAATTCAGTAAATAGTAAAAGTCTCGAATTACTAGTGCCGAAAACAATCAACACTTGAAAAGTTTATTTAATCTTTTATTATTTTTGAAATTGAAGTCCTTGTCAGGAGGTTTGTAAAATATATTCAAATTAAGTTAAAAAAGGGATATGAAATTTGTGAGAAGAGTCAGATAATGTATTAAAGAAAGGAATTAATCAAGCTCTGAATTTGTAAATTTCTGAGCTGTATGTTCGAATAAATTGTAATCATACGATAAATTCTGTTCCAGTTCCCTCACGTGCCAGACAATACCTGCATTTTCAATCATAACAATTTTCTACAACAAACCGACACTCAACTGATCTCAAAATGCTCATTTTATGAGGAATCGCTTTGCAAATATTGTATGTATTAGTACATTAAATGACAATATCTTTCTTTTTCTTTGTATGTATTGTGAGAACAATGACGTCATTTTGGTTTGTTTACATTATTTAATCGATTCGATTAATTTTAAAATATTAATGGAAAGTAAATAATTACTCAAGACTTTTAAATTAATGTAAAATCACAAAGAAAAGTTTATATTTTTAAATTCTTTTTCAAAATTTGATCCAATATTAAATAGAAACTAAATAAATCATATAAAATAATATTTTAGTTAACATGAAAAATCGATGTCAGGTCTTAAATTATCACATTTCAATATTTGACATTTCAAATGTCATTTGTAAATGAACAAAAGTCATTCATGACAAAATGAATTTTGAGCAACAGATTACTTAAAATTTAAATGAAATGGCCGTTAATATTTCCTACTTTTCTTTAGCAGTTGAATGTATTTGCTTCTCGTTTCAATTCGGTAGGAAATGAATTTAAAAATTAATTGAATTATTTTGATTAACATTTCAATTCAAGGAATATTTTCCACATGTTTGATTTTCCCTGTTTTATATTATGAAATCCTTCGATACACGTAAAAAAATTTTTTTTCAGTTATGTTTAAGACACGTGAGTGAATTTTAATTATAATTTGCATAATAATTAAAAGAAAAATTTAATTGAAATGCATCCAATTAATTTTATTATTAATATTTTTATCATAGATATTTTTTCTGTAAATAAAAATACAATTTGATTATTGTTTTATTAATTAGTTCAATCAAAACTGACTGATTGGAATTTGAAATGCATTTTATTGACAAATGCATTTAGGTAACCATTTGTTGACACAACGACCTCCATTGAATTGCATATTAGTCATGCACCAAACACGGCAATAACCTTGGGTACAAAGTTTGAAATGATGGCGATGAAATAACAAATTAGCCTTAAATGGTCCAATGTGTGGAGTAAAATGAGAATTGTCTTCCAATTTAGAAGTCATTGATGAACTGCAAGCGATGAAGAGTCCTATTAAGAAGAATGTGAAGAGTAATTTCATCTTGATTTTCTTTTTTGAACCAAATTTAATTTTAATTATTGTTTAAGGATATTTTTAAGACCGTCTTCTATGAAAAATCAGAGTGACTAACATCAATGTTTAATAAAAAAAATCATATTTATAAAATTTTTATTACAGACAAACAGGAGACGGCTTATCATAACAGAAGGAAGCAATTCAATACAAGATAAAAAATTACTTATGTTATTACACATTTTTTTTTTTTTTGTAATTAACAGTTTGATATAACAATGCTCATAATATCATTAAATAGTACTTTCAAAATGCAGTTATTGAAATTTGAAAATCATCTTTTTTGCAAATGCACAAAGGCGCCAATCTAGTGATACAACGACCCCCTTTTTTTCCTTTTGCCAAGCACCAAACACGACAAAGGGCTTTGTAACAAAGTTTGAAACGGAATCGATGAAGCATCAAATCAGCCTTAGTTGATCCATAAAATGAAATTAAATGATACTTTTCTTTCAATTTAGGAGTCAACGCTGAAGTACAAGCAATGCAGAGTCCTATTATGAAGATGGTGAAAAGTAATTTCATCTTGATTATTTTCTTTTAATGAAATTAAATTTTATTAAGATTTTTTATAATGTGTTTTCTTTGAAATTCTAGAGTAACTTACAATCATGATTGAGAAAGGTCATATTTATAAGGAATTTTATTGCAGGTAAACAGGAGATGGCTTATGATAATAAAAGGAAGCAATTCAATCACAGATAGAAAAAATATATTGACAGGAAATGACTTAACGCCATCGTTAAGTTGTTACTTTGTAATTTAATAAATATAGGTCAAATCATTTACTTTGTAGTTTGGCCACTTGCTCTAATGGCTGTGGCATTACCAACACCTTGACGGTCCTTAGGGTTATTTCACAAAAGTGCATCTGGGACTTGGTCAAGGTTCATTCATGCTAAAAGACATTGAACGAATATCAAATGAAAGAAGAACATTTCTAGATGTGGTGGCTTGTGGGTTAAAAGAAATTCATCAAATACAAACCCAGTTGCACAATTTTCAACTTATTTTTTTTTGATTCTTTACGAAATGTTTGATGTTGAAAGAAGTCTTTAGAGAAAATTGATGCAACTTTTCATTGTATCATTTTTTATCTGTGTGGCTTTGTTATGAACAAAGAATACAGTATAAAGAATTTATTGTAAAACTTAACAATTTATCAATGTTTTTTTTTATACATTTATAAAGAAAACGAGTATAAAGAAATCATTCTATTTAACAATTTATCATTCAACTTTTAAACTAAATAGAACCAAGCCTTAAAAAAATTTAAAATAAATAGTTTTTTGTTAAAATTTTTTCATTTCCAACTCAAGTTTCTATCAATTTTTAATGGAATTTCATCTTAACCTCTACCATGACATGGAATTAATTTCCTTATTTTAAATTGAAAAATTACGTTTTTAATCAACGCTTGAACTTCATAATTTTTTCTTAAGATTTTGATGATAAGAAAAATAAGTGAAGGAAAGTAAACTTGAAAATGAAGGAAAAGCTTAGTAAATTCAGTTCAAGTGCATTGAAGAAGATATGAAATTTTTGTTTGCAATGAATTTTCATCTTCATCCTTTCGATGCAATAACATAAATTTTGTCATGCGTGAAATTAAAGTTTTTATATAATTTTTTAAGTAGCTTACAACTAAACAGAAATTGCATGCTTTTTTTACTCTGACATCATTTTATGAGACATTTCTTTTTAAGGAGAAAAGTTAACAAAACAAATTAATTCAGCAAGAAATGCAAGTGAAAAGAAATTTAGTTTAAACTCTTCAAACTGCAATAAATGTGTATTTGGTTCAGTGATCTTCAAAGATTTACTGAAGACAATCATAAAAATATTAAATTGCCTTGATATTGAACTGAACTGAGTCAAGACAACAAAAAGTATCATTGCCAATGACCGTTTAATTGATTTCTAAGCTTAACAGAGAAAAAATTGTCTGACTTTTACCTTTCAATTCAGTGTCAGTTCACTTACACTCATAAAACGATTTCTCACATTTCAACAAAGTTCAACCGCAAAATTACCTTAATCGCTCGCAATTCTTGTTGTTAAACTTGCTTTCAAATGATAACATATTAAAAGTTATTTCAACAACCGCTATTATTAAAAGGCATGAAAATACACGAAGAATATTAAAAATAAAATTTAAAACTAGAATGAACAACTCTTTTTAACGATTATTATTAGCTACAAGCAAAGCCAGTGAAAAAGAAACACCAACAATTTTAAGCGCAAAAAGAAAGTGAATCAGCATCAACAGTATTAAAGCCAGATTAAACTTATTTATTTGAAAAAGTTTTCTTTACACACTCACAGAAAAAAGCGTCATATTACACAGTGGAGTGAATAAATATTATGTTACATCGGCTTAAAAAAGAAAAACATAAAAATTTCCATACATGAAAGTCGGTCTTTTATTTTATTTTTTGTTTTTGTTAATGTTATGTTAATAAAGCAAACAATAAAATAGAATGTACTTTGTCTATTTTCTTAAGTAATTCAAGTGTTTGCTGTCACTTTTTTTCAGCATCAATTTAAAAAACTGAATTACATTCAAAATCCAGACGAAAGTAATAATCATTTTAAAGAAACATGCATGTGATTTCTTTTTCTCAGAGACAATTACAATTCAAAATATGATAAAAGACAATTTCAGATTGAGTCGTTTCAGTGTGGAATGAAATGATTTCAACTTTGAGTAAGGTTTTCATTAACTTTTGTGACATTTTATACCCATGTTTAAATTAAATGTGTTTTTAGTAACCTAAGATTTGATCTGTATATTAATTTTTGATTCAAATTCTGTTTTAAAGCCATTATGAGTTAAATGGAAATCAGTCTCACGGACTCTCTATAAGAGTGGTACTTCCTGAAAATGCTCTCCTGGAAGATCAGTTTGATTGGGTGACATTTCAGTAAATTAAAATCATAATGCAATCCATATACGGAGCTTATGCTTACGTAACCATCGTTTGAGAGAAAAATAAAACGAATTTTGCCAAAAACTCCGTTTTTGCTTAGTAGTCATCGGTACAGGAATTCAGTAGAGCGTGCCAGCGTTTCAACTTCCATTTGTCAAGGTAGCAATTCCGAATTAAAAAATCTGCCATCTTGATTTGTTTGGCAAAGAACTCCACCATCTTGAGTGTTAAAAAAGGTAAAAACATATTTCATGAAATTCAAAGCCTACTTGAAAAATATTAAATAAAATAAAATTTCTAATATCAAAGCAAAACACCTTAAGTTAGCGGAAGATCCCAATTTTGGTGAAGAATTTCTTCAAGAAATTCTTGAAAAACATTTTTTATACAACTGCAAGAATGCGGACTACAAGGATGCAAAAACATTTTCAATAGAATGTAAGTTATTTCATTGAGTGTGAGTATAATCATTTTTTTCAGCAATTGAAGCTAAAACACTGTTAGACTTCGAAAAGAAAACGAGCGAAAGCGGTTAAAGATGTGGAGTCTGTTTCAAGCAGTGGAAGTGGGGAATTTTGTGTGTGTATTGTGTGGAGCGACAAAAACATAACAAATTTTTATGTTTCATTGCCACAATTCATTTATTAAAATTTATAAAAGAAAAGTTTCTGAACGAGATTCACCTTTTAGGAGAAATAATAATAATAAAAAAAAGTTCTGGAATCACTAAGATTTTATGAATATCTTAATAATTATTTATATTATATCTAATTAATTATCTAAATATATCTTAATAATTTTATTTTACCATAATAACAAAAAAGGTCAAACGCTCACCATGCAAATAAAGAAAACTAACTTTTATTATTTTAGGAATCCATATTTTAAGTTTCACTCCATTAGATTAGATTAGATATGAACAATCCCCACGGTGGACCCAACGGTCCTATTATGTTAATAGTACTTCAGCCAGAGCTTCCATATTAAGCGCCTTTTTTATGATCTAGCCACGAATTTATACTGTCATCCGATCCAGTTGCCCTTAGGTTTCACTCAGTGCCTCTAAAAGTCCAGGGAGGATTTTTATGTATTCTAAGTAAAAGTTGAACAAGTTTTTTGAAATTAATTTTCATATCCGGAAATGGATTGGAACTCCCGTCGCAGGATTCTTACCAATCATACCAGCCACTTAACCAAATCGGTCAACGAGCTCCATTAAATAAGTCTCTTCTTATAAGTAAAACACAAATACGAGCACATTTACCTGAAAATAACGGTAAAGGATTTGAAACAGTGAATATTCAAAGTAAACAAAAATAAACACCGTTAAAGTTCAAATGATAGTTTACCTTCTCATGTTGATACAATACTGTTATTATTATTATTACAACATTATGAACTAAGTAAAAGTTTGACTTGTAAAAACATAAATATTTAAAATAAACTGATAAGTTTGAGTTCAAAACACGTGTGTGTGTGTGTGTAACTTTTGATTCAATGTGATGCACTTGACATTTTCTCAAGGTGATTTCAAACTTTAAATCCTTTTATGTTTTGACAAACTTCTTTGTATACAAATATGATATGTGAGACACTGAAATTGTAAATAAAATGAATTAAAAGAAAACATATAAACATTGAAGAGGGTTAAAATGTGTGTGTTTTAAAATGTTGTTTTATGCTAATTAAAAGTTAACATATGGCTTGAAATCATACACGTTCCTTATTATATTTTCATGTAAATTTCTGCTAATAAATCATTTACGGTTGTATTTTAACAATTTCCAGTTAAAATTCAAAATGAATTGTTGTTTTTGCTGATTTGAACATTAAATGAATGTAAAATCTCATTAAAATTATGGTGGCACTCGCTCACTTCAAACAAGTTTGCTCGTCATTCAATTCCATTGTGAGCAATTTGCGGGTGTTTTTTAAATGTCTGCAATGCTGTCAAGTGTCGCGAAAAGTTAAATGTTTTCAAACATACACCATGACAATCATTTGTCACATGACCATTTTGCTGCGATTTCTTTTTTTTGCTTGTATGTTCATAAAAGTTTATTCTCCATTCGATCATAATTTCAAATCATAATTCAAAGCTTTAATACGCCCCATTTTTATTAATCGTAATGTTTGAGTTCATGTGGGCAATGCAATTTTTTTTAAATTTTATTTCATAATTTCATTGTTCACTTCATTTCTTTCACTGACACAGAGAGAAAAAAAATTGGGTAAACCTCAGACAATAATTTCCCGATGAAATAATTTCATTCTACTCTCAAATTTATTGCCTTATATTAACAGATTGTTATTAACAGAAGCAGAAGGACAACATGAAATTAACTTGACCACAGAAAACTTGATAAAATTTATTGTCTTGCTTGGATATTTATGTCACATCATACAATTTATAGATTGTGTCGTCCCTTTTTTCATCATCATTCGAACAACGAAAATTTTACTCTTTTAACTGAAAATACACAACTAACACTCAATTTATTGCAATTTTACTTGTCTCAATGTTGTCTGTAAATGGCAGTTTTTCATTTACATCTATAAAATATTCAGGGAAAATAGAGTCCAAAGCGTAGTAACAGATAAGTAAAACATGAATGGACTTGATTAAATGCAAAATTCAGAGTAAATTAAAAGTGTTGGATTTTCATTTTCTTTAGTATTACTTCTCTCAGTTATTTGTTGATCGTATTTTATTGCTTCCATCACTTTTTTTTCAAAGAAAACGTGTCAAATACGAGATTTGAAGTGAATTCATATGAATTTAAGTAAAAAAACGAGTATTCTTAAAACCGTCAATTAAAGTAAAAGGAAAAAGTAAAATTACTTCTCTAATTTCTCGAAAAGATACCAAATAAGTGTCTATTTGATCGTTTCAATGAGATTTAAATGGGATCCACATACGAACTTTCTTTTTTGTTGAAATTGCCTTAATGTGAACATAAACGATTACAATTATTTTGGTATATGCGTGAAAAGTCGGTTAAAAGAAATGGTTAGAAAATAGGAAAAGTTTAACTAAAACTTGGTCTTTGTTCTACTTCAATTTGATCTAAATCGTTGTTCATCATGTGAGTTTTATGCGTTTACTGGTTATAATATGAAATAAATGTCTTTTTGAGCTCATTAAAGTTTATGTGCCCATCTGTCAGTTATGAAAATAAAATTGATCTTTCTGATAAAGAAATTTAAGACTGCTTTAGAGAAGATTTTAAAATGTTGATCCTTAGTTTGAGAGAAAAAGAGATTTCTTCAAGTGAGATAAATTTAGGATAGCACAGAGAATGAGAGTGAAAGAAATCATCAAGAAAGAGTTTGAGATAGAAAACTTTTAAAGAGAGAAATTCAAGATAACACAACTTTTAAGAGAGAAAAATTTAAGATACGAGAGTTTCAAAGAGAAATCTTCAATTAAATTTGAGAGCAAACTGAGTCTGAGAGAAAAGCTTCAAGATAGAAATTCAATAGAGCAGAGTTTGAGAAATAAATTTAAGATACCAGAGTCTGAGAGAGAAATATCTAAGAGAGAGAAATTTAATATAATAAAGCTTGTGAGAGAAACCGAAAGAGAGACGAAAGAGATATTTTCAACAAAAGAGAGAGAGTGAAAATTGAGAACAAGAAAATGGTGATTGATAAGTTATGAAAATACCAAAACAAGAGAGAGGGAGAGAAATTTGCGCACTTTTCAATAACGCACTTTTGAATTGCAATTATATTTACATTTTTCTCTTTTAATCTCCACACAAAATAGTTTCAGTACCACAAAATAACGAATCCCTTTTTAAATATAACTTTATCTACACACAACTTCACACATGAGACTAAAACTTTTCTCCTTACATTACTTCAATGTAACAAAATAAATGAAGAAATTCGCTTTTTATGATTAAGTAATTAGTTGTGTCTAGTAATTACTTTAACATTATCAATATTTTCCACTATTTTATCCAAGCACACTATTAAATTAAGATGAAGAAATTTTATCAAGAACTTAAAAAAAATTAACTCTTATAACGATATCTTGAAAATGATATTAAAAAAACTCTTGGTTGTAATGGAAGATAAATTCAATTTTAATTTAATTTAAATTATGATGAATTTTCATAAAGTTTTATGAAGAAAAATCTCTCTCTCTCACTTAAAAACTTTTAGATAATGTAATAATCTTAATAAGTCAATTTAAAATATAAAATTAGGGTTATTGTGAATAAATTGGTAAGATATTGATAAAGTTTAAATCCGTTGAAATATGTGCATGTGTTCAACTTTTAACACACACACACACACTGAGTCTCAATCTATGCACATATAATATTGCATGTTACATTAAAAATAGACTTTAAAGCTATTAGAAGTTAGTCATTGTTAGGTGTTTTGTTTAAAACGAGTCCTTAAATTGAATGATAAAGAAAAATTTTGCTATTTTGCATATTTTTTTCTTTCTAAAATGCAATCTGGACCATACACAACAAAAAAACAAACAGAATTTATTGCTCAACTTTCATATTGGTGTTCATCATGGGACCGATTTAAGCAACATACAAACTATTTATTTTATGACGTTTTTTTCCTCTTCTTCGTCTTCTTAGAATACTAAAAATATGCAAAATAACACACGAATATGTTTCTTCGTCATATGATACCTTAAAATATTTTGTATAGTACCTTATTAGCATTGGATTTACTTTAACAAAATCCCTGAATAATGTTTGTTTTATTCATTTTTATGTACATAATTTCTCTCGCTCTGAAACTGAACGCGTCTTAGCATGAAAAACATGCAATTTAATAGCACCTTGTTTGTCGTGCATTGTCTTAGTGCTTAATGCTTATGTTCGTAAATCGCTTGAGACCTAGATCGATTTTATTTATTCTTTATTTTATGAAAAATGAATGGAAAAAATATTGCATGCCTTGGGTTGAATTTCACGACAATGATATTTTATGTGAGTGAAAGGCAAAAATAATAAATTAGAGAAGAAGTTTTGTGTATATGATTTGGTACTTTAGTGGTATTAAAATCAATAGTAAGTTCATGATTTTATTTTATGACTAGTTCTGATATTAAATTTTTTGTAGGTTGTGAGCAAATGTTTATAATGCTCTTTATTTCTTTTTAATTAGTGACTTTAATTGTTTAAATAAATAAAAGAGCTAAATAACAGTAATGAAGAAAAATTACAATAATTAAAATGAAGTAATTTTAATGTAAATTTCAACTATAAAGAAATTAATTGCCTACTTCAAAGTAAAATATGGCACTACAATACTAAAATACGATGGATAGTTTGGTGTCTTGAAGAAATTACTACTCAAAGTAAAGAGAATTTGAGATAGTAAGATTCAATTGGAACTCTGAAAAAAATTCAACCGTCAAATTTTTTGAAACATAGTTGAGAAAAAATGAAGATTCAGAGTACATACAATAAACAAAGAGTTTCGAGTAAAAGTTGATTTACAGAATATTGTGCAAGTTTCAAAATTTTACAATCTATCTAGAATGGAGGTATGTCAATATAGCTTTATACTTGACCCTACATATTGGAATTGATACAAGTGACCTGATATGACCCTTTGTTACATTTGTTCAGGTCTTTTGGTTTCAAAAACCGCAGACGCAATTATGAAAAAAGATTCCAACGCAATTAGTGGCATCGAGGTAAGTACGAGGTAACTTGAAAAATTGCAAAATTTTATTCTAGCTATAGAAATATTGCATTTACTTTACTTGTCATTTCTTTAAAGTATCATTTTTGAAAAATTGGGAAAACCTGTTCCAACTGATAATTGATCATTGCATTTCCAAAATAAGTCTGATGAAATAAAATCAATTTTGAAAGCGAAGTGGAGAATTTAATCACATATATGAGTATTTCCTTAGTTCCAAATATACACCAAGATGAAATCATGAAATATATCAAAAATCTCTTTAATCTTTGCGATGACGCCGCTAAATCAAATGCCAAAGATATACCTCTTGAAATGGGCGATTTAACAATTGTGCTCATTTAATCTACCATAAAAGCACATGAGACAAAGTTTTTGCGAAATAAGAACTTAGCTTTACTTCCTTTCTACACATCACCATGTGAAAAAAAAGTTTATTTTATGATATTGGAAGTTACGGATCCGAACCAGATAGCGGTGTCTATAAAGATTCACTGCAGTACCAAATACTAAAGGAAAATAGGTTAAACGTATCCCCGCTTGAATACAATGATATAGTGAAAGACGATTTTTCGGTCACTTTTTTAATGAGAAGCAGCTTTTAGGGTTAGATCTTCATATGATGCCGTATAATGGAAAATATTTTAACTATAGGCATTCAAGCCTACGCATTGCGATTGAACAAGCTGTTGGATTACTTATCAAAAATAAGATAAAATAAATTAATTTATCAGTGCCTCTGCCTATTTAGTACAACTTAATTTTTGAAACGTAAAACAGACACCATTATGGTGAGGTGTCCTTACTATCATGACTAGAAATTATCGTACTTATAAGATCATGAGGCCCACGAGATCTGCAATTTTTCATTATATTTCATACTGTATTGAATTGTATGCCTATTCAGAGTATCGCACACGTGAACTCTAGTACAGAAAGCTGGTAGCATAAGCATTGGATGATAGGTGATCGGTCGAGGATATGCATTGAATATTGTGAAATGGTCTGAGATTGAAATGGTCGAAAGACTAAACTAAAGTTCTTATTTATTATTTAAAACATGTATGATCAGTTCAAGATGTCTAGATCAAATGAAAATCACTTTGTTAAAAATATGGAGCCTTTTAATTTAAAATGGGTGGCCAATCTCAGACCATTTCACGGTACTTATATTCTCTGTATTGAAATCTGCCATTTTGTGTAGGAAATGAACAGAGTGATGCCTATAATTGTATAATCTACACAAAACAAGTAATTTACATTAAATATCATTCAATGTCAAATAAAAAACAGTAAGAAAATAAATAAATCGCACTCCCTTGTAATTATTTTTCACTTCCTTTACCTTCATTTATACAGTTTTCTATAAAATAAAATTTCCAAGTTACTTTAATAGAATTTCCTTATTTTAATTGCAAATAATTACCGATTTAATTGATAGTTTAATCTGTACTTCAAAATGATTTCCTACAAAAATAATCCGATTTTTTTTCCATGAAATGCTCATTCATTTAAACATTAATTAAAACTCTTAAATTCAAACAGTTGAGTGAAACCAATAAGTTGAATCATAACATGACTAATTAAATGCAAATAAACAAGAATAAAAAAATAATTGAATAAAATAAAATAAATAACAGAGGATTAAGAGCTTATTTAACACAATTTCCAATAAATTAGCAATGACAAATTGCTGCATTGAATTAAATTTCATATAAATTTTCTGATAGAGTTAAATGAGAAAATTGAGATCAAAAGCTCATGATGAAAATTAAAATACAAAAAATATTTTTTTGTACTGTGATTGTGTCCCGTTTTTTTTGTTGTGCTCTTTTTTATCTTATTTTTATTTTTTTTTGAAATGAAATGAAATGAATGGAATTAAAATCGCAAATAATTTCTTGTTTTTATTTTAGATAAAATATGTGTTAATCCCGCTACAGGACGGAAAAAACGAGGAAATTTAATGAAAAAAAAGATTGTTTTCGCTGTTGTTGGAATTGTTATCAAAAAACTACATGTAAACACATTTGTCCTGCATAAATTAGAGTTGTTGTCGTTTCCATATTTTTTTTTTTTTGTAATATTTTGCAGCAATTTATTTATAATCGCATTTGGACCACTTTGTGCCTATGCAACAAACATGTGAAATGTAAGCTAAAGTATGTGTTTATATGTCATTTATTTAAAATATTTTAATTTATGTCCTGTTCGCTACATGTTAACTTTACCATTAGAGTGAAATGTCATTGTGTCGTGTGTCATGGAATGGAAAGTAATCCAAGTTTGTCATGGAAACTAACATTTCATGTATATTTTTAGCGTTTATGGTACTTAGAGTGATTGCAATGGTCAAGCAAATATTTCATCTTGTGTAAGAATCGAAAATTGTAACACAAAATTTGTAAGGTGGCCATGAAATGAAATAAAATCGAGTAAAAAGCGACTGCAATTTCAAAAAATAATTATACACTAATTACTGTTAAACATGATTTTTAATGAATCAATTTGCATAAATAATGCATGAATTACGTAAAAAAAGGAAATAACTATTACTTCTAACAGTTGTTTTTACTGTGAACATGTTTACAATACAAAAAATGATAAGAAAAAAAAGTTGTTTTAATGAAATCATTTATAATAAAAATACATGAACTTCAAACAAAAAATTATAACTTGGAATTTCCCAATGAAATTTTCATTTAAATGAAATCCATCAACTTTTAATAACTCATTTTATTTAATTTTCATTTGCAATCATAACTTTTGCACCAGTGACTCTCATCTGATAAGATCCCTTAGAGAATTCAATTCAAATGTATTTTGCGCTATTTCAATAGAAAATATTCCTCATAAAAATTCATCATCATCCACAGCAAATGCTTAAAATAATAGGTTGTGGTCAAAATGTTACTTGAACTATAATTTTTTAATTAAAATTTTTCTATATTTCATTTTAATTGTAGAATCTTAATTTCAATGAAATTTTTGTGTTGAATTGAATTAAATTAATTTTTATTTTTAAATTAAATTACAGGAAAAAGAAAAATAAAGAAAAATTGCATCAGTTAGCAAGTAATTTTTTATTTATGCTTCCCTTTTTTGGTTTGTATATTTAATTAAATTTTTACAAAATGTTATATGAATTTAAATGCAAATATTTGCTGTAAACTTAAAAAAAAATGTTAGTCATGTGAAATCAAACGTGACAGGTATTCTGACAGCATGAAAGACTGATAAGTATTTTATAGTGCACCCATTTTGATATTTTTATGATATTTTTGTGTATAAAATAAGGTTTTTCTAAGGTAAGTAACAGTTTTATTAATAAAAAAAACATGAGGTCAGATGTTCTAAGATTCAGAACTTATCCAACATTATCAAATTTTTCAAAATGGGTGATTTTTTTCCAAAATGGGTGACTTTTTCAAAATTGGTGACTTTTCCAAAACAAATGACTTTTTTAAAATAGGTGAATTTTTTCCAAAATGAGTGACTTTTTTCATAAATAGGTGACTTTTTTCCAAAATGATCGACTTATTCTAAAATGGGTGACTTTTTTACAAAATGAGTGACTTTTTTACAAAATGAATGACTTGTCAAAATTGATGACTTTTCCAAAACGGGTGTCTTTTTCCCAAAATGGGTGACTTTTTTCCAAAATGAGTGACTTTTTCAAAATAGGTGAATTTTTTTCAAAATGGGTGACTTTTTTCCAAAATGGGTGACTTTTTCTAAAATGGGTGACTTTTTCCCAAAATGAGCGACTTTTTCCAAATTGAGTGTCTTTTTCTAAAATGGGTGGCTTTTTCTAAAATGGGTGAGTTTTTCAAAATTGGTGACTTTTTCAAATTGGTGAATTTTTTTCAAAATGAGTGACTTTATTTTTAACTGGGTGACTTTTTCAATAAAATTGTAATTAAGTTCGTTGAACACCTCACAAAACTTAACTGAAAAACAACATACAATAAAAAAGAATATTATAACGTTACCATGTGAACATTAGCCCGTAATTTGCATCATTAAAACAAACAATTATTATGTGAGGTTAGATTCACATTTGAGTGGGTTGACCATTCATTAAATTTACCATTTATGTGTTTGTGTGTTTTTTCCTCTATGGTTTCATAAAAATGACATGTAATAAAAAAAAACACTTAATAAACGGAGATAAAAAAAATTTGAAGAGAACATGAATGAATTTTATTAAGGTTAGATCATTATTATTATCATTATAAGAGAAAACATCATGTGGTCAAAAATAAGGTAATCAAATCTTGTAAAACAAATAAATCTTTGATAAAATTTTACTGTACAATGAAACAAGTGAAATTTTAGGTGAACTTTATCTTGAAATTTAATTTATTATGAATGAATTGTTAAAATATTACTCTAAGTACCTCAAATTTAGTCTTTTTTGATGAAAACTTTATTTTTTTTTTATGAAAACCATCCAAGTCACCAAAGAAAAAGTTGAAGTTTTATTCATTTTCTACAACTTTGCTGAATACACCATAAGTGTATTTCATTCATAAATGCTTTTAAAATCCACATATTGTAAATGACAGATTTTGGACTGTGCTCATTAGCAAACGTTACATCTTACATAAATTTGGATTTCGACTCAAAACTCAATTTTTTTGTTAGAAAACCACAAAAATGATGTATAGCAACTTTGTTCAGCATATATAGGGCGACATTTTTGTAGAATATTACAAAGCAATATATCGTATGTAACTGTGTCAAAAAGGCTTAAAATTGCCAAAAAAAAACGTTACTTTTGAGAGTTTTTCGTCAAACATTTTTTTTGTACGAGAACAATCAAAACAATGTTCAGCAAAGTTGAAGGTCTTTTTAAAATCTACAACTTTCTCATACAAAGTTTATCTCATTTTCATACAAAATTTTTGAGAAAAACGAGGTTAAGTTTTACAAAAACGTTGTAAGATCGTTGTAGATCATCAAGGGCTATCAAAAATTGGTCCTACGTTATTCATGTTCATAGATGAAGTTTTCAAAGAGCTCTAATGACATAGCTATTAAGTTTTGTAATAATAAAAAGGCTTTTAGCAGCTTTTAAGCATTGTTATGCAGAATTTTTATGATAAAACGTCATAATCTGAGATATTTTATGATTTTTTTTTGTAAAACCGTTTTTCTTGAAAGCAATAAATAAATATTGCTCAACATTTAGACAATTTTTGGTGTTAAATTAAAAATAAATTGTACAAAAATAAAATTCATTCAATTTAAATTAATTAGGATACATTCTTCAAAGAAATCCAATTTTTATTCATTACGCCTTCAATATAAGAGACCTTTCATTAATGAAGCCCATATTAGAAGAAATATTTAATTTAATGCCCTCTCAACTTCATGGAAAAAAAAATCATAAACAAAAAAAAATGTCATTAAATCTTAATTTATCAAAGTAATGCTAGACTAAAATACTTCTTAGAAGCTCTCCATAAATGCGCAACAGTTTTCTTCCTACAGATTGGAATGTGATCCAAAAGTCATAAAAATCTAAGAAAACAATAAATAAATTTTTCATTCTTCATCATCTGTATTGTTTTGTATCGTTTTACGTACACTTAAAAGTCCATAACTTTTGTTTTCCATTCATTCATTCATGAATACCTTTGACTATAGATAAAGAGCAAGCAAAAAAAAATGTAATAAATTTTTGTATTTATATTAGGGTACAAATGTGCTGACAAGACATTTTTATGACTTTTATATGTTTTTTTTTTACTATGCTTCAACATGCTACTTGGACGTCTATTTATTTTTATTTGATTTAAACTTCCTTTTTTCTATTTATCTTATACAGTTTCATAGCATAGAACGTCTGTACATCAGATGATGAAAATAATAATAAAATAAAATAAAAACAGTGAAAATGAATGTTTCAAGTGTCTCATTGAAGTGTGTAACTTTCGTTTTATTTTTAAATACTTGTTTTAAAATTGTAAATTTATTTTTATTACAATTCCATGAAAATAACGATCAATTTTTGGTTTGGCTTTTATTGAGTTTATTTGGTGAGTACTTAAAATGATTAATTTTCTTAAGTAAGACAATCAAATTAATAGGACAATAAACTCAGAGCTATGAATAATTTTACACCTTTTTTTTTATTTTTATCACAATTGACCTTTTTTTTGCACTAATTTATTTGATGAAATTTAATAAAATACCAGGCGTTCCCTTTATAAATCATTTTTTTGTGGTTTGACATGGAATTGAATTGAAATTTTACATTTAAAAAAGAAGAAAAATTTCAAATAAATTTCAAATGAAAATGATGGACTTTAATGTGTCATGTGAGTGACATAAATCGGACAATTATGAGACTGTTTCAATGAAAATTCATTGAAAATATAAAATTCAACGTCTCTGATCAATATCAAACTGGTCCAAAGGAAGGATGTCCCATGACAAAAATTTAAAGTAATTTTACTTTTGAATTGAATTGAAATTGATTTTCCTCCTCTTCAAAAAAAAAAATTCAAGTAATTTCCAGTTAAAAGGTGAAAAATGACTTGAATACCAAATACGAAATCCATCAAAATACGTTGATGAACGTTATTCGTTGTGTGTTTGTCAATGACACAAACCTTGACTTTTTATATTATATTTTTTTGAACTTATTCAACATTCACATTGACTAGAAACTAATGTTGCGTTACGGCATAACGATGTGTTATGGGATAATGTTTTTTTTCTTACATAATTTTTATTGTTGGTGGTTTTTTTTTGTCTTCATTTTCCTTGCATTTGAAATGTATGCGAAAAAATTGTATTAAAATTATACGAGATGAATAATGTGAATGTCAATTTGATGTGAATGTGTAACATCTGTGCTTGTCGTTATTATTATCATAGTAAAGTAACAGTCACTCTTTTGTGATAAATTGATGATGATGGCGATGATGGCAATGCAACTGATGTGAATTTGTTGAAAAATGATAAAAGGGAAACAAAGTTACATTGAAAATGTTGTTTGAAATGAAAAATGGAAACGCCTGGTATTTTACAAAATATTTTCAAAGAATTTTGATTTACACGCTGAATCACAACAAAAAAATTATCGAATTTCTGTCTTAACATACATTTTCATCACAACATTCATCTCTGTGACACACAAAAAAATCACACATAACAAAAAAAAGTATCCAAAATCCATGTTGTATGAATTACAAAACACCCTTTCAATTGAACTTACACTTTTTCATACACATTTCACTTATCTTATACACAAAATCCATACAATAATTTCTTTAATCAGCTGACTTCTGTTCGGAAAATCACCTCAAAATGAAAATTCCCTCACATTAAATTACATGTTACTTTAACATTGAATTTTTGGTCATCACAATACACTGGTGAACCTTACAAATTCCTATACATGCGCAAATGGTGAATGGAATCAAAGGTTTTTTTTTTAATTTTATTCTCCAATAAAATGAGTGACAAAATTAATTTCTTATTCAAAAAAAAAAAATGCATTGTAGGGAATCAGTCTTCGATTTAAATTCATTGTAATCGGACGTTAATTTCATGGATTAGTAGAAAGTAAAAAATAGAGGAATTTAATGAAATGTAAAATTCATCATAATATTGAAAAAAATAAAATAATTTTTTTAAACGTGAGAGTTTAAAATTGAAAAAAAATAAATAAAAAAATTACAGATCGTTAAAAAAATTCAAGAATGATCAAAATTTAAAAAAAAAAATCAAATAAAAATATTTAAAAATTGATGAGAAAAAAATTATTTAGAAAAAATTTCCGAGTTATTAAAAGAAAAACTTCCGAATTATTTAAAAAAAAATTCAAATAATTGAAAATATTGCTAAAAAAAAGTAAAAATTAAAATCATAAGGAAATTTTGAATTTAAAAAAAAATCAAGAAAAGTATTAAATTCATTTTAAATAAAATTCAAATAAATAGCTAAACAAATTAAATTTTATTTTTGTTTTGAAAAATTTTCCACTTCATCTCATTTTATGTGAAAAAAAGTAAATTGCTGGATTAAGCATAAAACGATTTAAAATCCCACACAAAACACGTGTTTGTTTAAATTCATTCAAAAAACGTCTGATATTGAAGTGATAACACGTGTGCAAGTTAATTCTAAAAAATTCCCTTTGGAAAATGCGCAAAATATTATATTTGTTTTTTAATGAAGCTAAATAGAGAAAATTTTCCATTAGAATTTGAAGTGTTAAGAGGTGAATTAAAAAAAAATAAGGTAATTCATTTCAAAAAAAAAGTTAAAACTAAATTCAGTTCTTTTTGTCCTTGTCTACGGTCGGTATCTAAATGGTTTTAAAAATGTTGCAATAGTAAAAATATTTAAAGGAAAGAAAAAAATTTCTAGACATAATAAAAAAAAAATTAATGATGACACTTCTTCAGTATCTTAATATATTTTTAATATTTTTTTAAATTTAGTCATCTGTTGAATTTCTCAGAATAATTTTCTGTGTGAGTTCTTCTTTTCAATGGATTCTGCATATATTTAACCGTTTTTCAGTCTGTTTCGTACCCTTTTGTGAAAAAAAAATTCTATTTACAACTCTTTTCATGTGTAAAATGTGGGCGAACAAACGTCTTTCTTTCATTTTTTCATTCAAAAGTCGTTCTGAAAATTTTATGTCCAGTCTTCCATGTAAAATTATTTTTTTTTTAATAATAAAACAACTGAAGTGCGAATAACCTCTTGAATGATCCTTTTGATGAAAAAAAGAAGTGAAAGACACCAACTAGACGTTTATGTGATGTGATATGATATGATATGAAAAAAAGAATATTTAATGAGATTTATTTTTTTATTTTTTTTATTCTGAGCCTATCATAAAAAGGATTGGAAGAAAAAAAATTGAAATTTGCTCAGTCAACAAGGAAAATTTGTCTCGAAAATTTTAGTTTTTCTCCGAAATTGAATTCATTTTCATAGAAACCCAGATTAAATGTAAAACTCAAATAAAAAAAAAATTATTAAGGTTTCCCCTCATTCATTCACCTTAATATGAAATGTAATTTTTAAAATAAAATAACAATAATGGGAATTACATTTCCTTTGGGAACACAAAAAAGGGAAAATTTTGCTAAATTAAAAAATATTTTTGGTTTTCATTGTTAAATTTTTGGGTATCAAAACATAAAATTTCGTTAGCACTTGTGTAATAAAGTTATAAATGAAATTATTGAGAAAGGAATTTAATTATCCTTTGGATTGAGGTTTATTTTGAAAATAATTCCTTACATGAATTGTGTTAGGTGATTAAATTTTATTTAAATGAGATTTGGTACTAATTTTTTAATTTGATTGATCCAGTAAATTTAAGTTAAAAAAAGTTTTTGAAGGGTTTTTGGAAGAGAAATTCACTTTTGGATTCTGTCTGAAATGAAGTTTCAATAAATAAAAATTTCTCTACGACGGAATTTTGAAGTATCCTGAAAATTCCAGAAATTTCTTTAACTGAGAATTTTCGAGATCTGAAATTTTTTTCAAATAGCAGGCAGCCGCGGAGTTTTCTAAAATCGTGGAGAACTGCAAAATTTTAAAAATTGTTGAAAAACTGTAAAAAAAAATTCTAAAACCGTGAAAAACCGTGGAGCTCCCAAATATCGTGTTATGGAAAATTTTTAAATTTCCAAGATTTTCTGTGGCACGATTTTCCGAGATCATGGAAGTTTTCACTGTTTTTCACGGATACCGAATTTTTTTTGATTTGTTAAAGTTTTTGAACATTTCACGATTTTGAAAATTTCCTTAGTTTTTATACCCACCCAACACCCATATTGTGTACAAGCCAATATCGAAAAGAGAGACTGTGGGACGAATGACGTCTCTTTTATAATCTTATTGGTTAAGGGTTGCCAGACACATGACAATAGGAAATTTCAACGGTTTTTCAAAAATCCACAAAAAAGAAAAGCGTTAAAAACTTTTTAAAAAATCAAATTTTAACTTGGCAGTAACTCTGCAAACGCAAAGCATAGAATACCGTATGGACGGTGACTGGCAAAGCACTTTTTCAACTTAGTGTGTTTCACTATTAAAGGTAATCCATAACTCAGAATAATCCATAGAGTGAGGTCTAGAATTTCGTTTTGAAATGAGGATTTTTCAATTTTCTTCATTGGATCTATGTTTGGAATATTTCCAAACAATATTCACATTTTGAAACCCTTTAGTAGTAAAAATTCCTCATTTTTACCAATAGATGACTGATTTTCATCAAATTCTAGGTTAGGTTAGGTTTTACAAGGGCACCACCGCGGTCTCAAAACAGGGGCGGATTGAAAATTATTAACGGCCCTGTATGATTTTCTTTAAAATTTACGCTAAACTTAACTTTTAAAAGACGATGGACTGCGGCCTTTCTGACATTTGCCAGATTGTCCGTCTCTTCCAAATTCTATTTAAACATGGTTTTTCTTACCAGACGTCTCCATTTGATATTAATTTAATTCTAAATTTTTTTTTAATATAAAAATTCAAGACCTTTACCTTGAGTTACATGTTTTGTGTTGGTGTCCTTTCAATTTTAACAAAATATTTTCTTTCATTTTTTTCATCATAATTTCACTTTTAAAAGCAATATAAATCATTGAAGATTTTATCTCAATTTCCTTTTCATTGGCTCATTATTAAGTATTAGAAGAAACAAAAAAAAATGCAATCATATAAAATGAAAGCTAATAATGAAAGAAAAAAAGCAAATACAATAGAAAGGACCTAAGTACGAAGTAATAATAAATTCTGTTTAAAAAAGGAACTAAATTAAACTGATTTGCATATTTGAGCTCTTATTCAGTACATACACGGAGTAAAAAAATAAGTACAAAAAAAATTTGTGGTAAAGCATTTACATTTACGAATGGCTACCCGTTGATTCTTTGTGCAAATGTGTATGTATTGCGATGTATTTCAATGAAACACAAAAAAAATACAAGGAAAAAAATCAAAATTACTAAAAAATGTCTAATATTTAATACAGACACAGAACAAAACAGAAAAGTAAAATATATGAATTTAAATATGAAAAAATTACTTATATCAGTATTATGTTAGCTGTGTGTACGATACATTTATAACGTAAGTGGAAGGAATTGTATTACAAAAGGATATTCATTCAACGTACAAAACAGAAAAAAACAATATTTGTATGAATTTTTTTATTTTTTATTTTAATTTTATCATCATACAGTAAAAGTAAAGTTTATATAAAAATGAACAGAAAACCGACGAGAAAAAAAGGAATTAAATAATACAAAAAAAAATGAATAAAAGAACAAAGGAAATGAGAAAAAATTGGAATGCTCAACATTGGAGTTGAATTGAAAAATAACTGAAAACTAAACTGAATATGATAAAAATTGTTTTGTTTCCTCTTTTCCTTTCATTTATTATCCTTTTTATTTTTTATGAGTCATTTTTCTCGTTAAATTGCTCTTTTCACTGAGTTTATTTGACCTTTTTCATATTGGATTGTGCTTTTTTATTATTTATATTATTTTATAATTCATATTTATTATTATTAAGAATTCTCTTTGATGTCTTATTAAATCAGTCAATTTAATTTAATCGTGGAATTTACTTTGATTTCAATTTTTTAATTATTAAATGTAGAATTCCATGGAAATTTTGTATTGAAATTGTTTTTTATCATTAAATCAATATTTGAACAAAAGCCACTGAATTGGGATGATTGATGTGGCTTGTCAAGGGACGAAATTTCAAAGTTTAAAAAAATTCTGGATTTCCATGGATCTGATTGACCTTCCACGATTTCGGGACTTATTTTTAATTTGGGCGAAATTTTTGAGTAATGTCACGTTCGATTTTTGACGCTTGATTCTTGGTCCTTATTTACTGTTTTTATGACACTGGTTTTCTTGACAGTTGTTGAAATTCATACATTAAATAAAAATTTAATCCTTCAAATTTTTTTTTATATTTCCAGAATTTGCTCTCCATGCATCACTAATTAAGTAATTTTTGTAAAAAAGCTTAAAAAAAGACTATTCATAAAAAATGGAATTTCCACGAAAAAGAACAACTCGTTATTAAACGAGCAAAACTTGTACAAAAATTTTCAGGTCGCTTTGTTTCAACGTACAATAGAAAGGATAATAAATAATATGAAAAAAGAAAAATATCATAATTAATTACATGAGAGGGTGAAATTCAGCATACAAAACAAGGAGAAACACAAAACATTGAACAGGTGCTTCAAAATTTGTTAATTAAAAAAAGCATCAGTTTATCATTGAAATGAGCAAGTTTGAAAATGTTCAAAGCACTGTTTTAGATTAAAAAAAGAATAATAAAAAATATAAAAATCTCAAAATGTTATTAAAAGCTTTTGGAATAAAACAATAATGAGCTTATTAAAATAAGTGGATTATTCAGCTTTAAAATGTGTTTGAACATTGTAAAAATAAAAACCAAAATGGAATAATCTGATAATTAAAACCAAGAAAAAAATAAATGAAATACAAAATGGATCAGTGTTTGTGTAAATGAAAAAAAAAAATAATAAAAATGTGTAATTTTAATCTGTAATTCACTTCATTCATTAGTGTAAATAAACAAAAGTAGAGTAAAATGGTTACATCACAACTAGTCAAAGTTTTCCTTCCAACAATATGGATTATTTTCAATATTTTGCCGATTACATTACTGGCAGCTGATACAATGGCGAATGGTAAGCGTTATTTTTTCATATATTCGATTTCAGGATGATACTTTTGAAAAAAAATGCGAGGTGTGCTCAATGTTGAGGAAGTTTTGTTTCGACAATCGATTTTCGTATCAAAGTTGCAATAAATCCTTCATTTGTGAATGTTATATTTGTCGTATCAATGTAAATCGAAAAAGCTCTCCAGATAAATTAATTTTCTAGCGATTGCAATGATTTGTACACTGAAAGAAAAAGTCGTGAGCCCTCCATCCATAGCAAACCCATAAAAATGAGCTTAAAATTGTGTATTTTCCTTTTTGGCCCCTAAATGTATGCAATATTGACTAGGTCAGTTCAGCGAAGTTACAGTTTGAAATATTCTCTACAACTTTGCTTCAGATCACTTTTACCTAAAACTTACGAAAACATGATTTTTTAACCCTAAAACGTAAACATTTATTTAAAATTACCAGGCGTCTCCTCAAAATCCATATAAACTTTTTTAATTGTATAAAATTTCAACATGGTCCAATTCAAAAGAATTCCAAAAGCAACAGTTTTTCTTAGAAATCTGAACTCGCTTTCAATTCTCATACAAATTTCATTGTACGTTAATCAATCTGAAATTAAGTATCATCATAAAATCATTTTATATTCCTCTTATAGTGACGATACACAAATTATAAATAAAATAAAATGAAAATAATGAAAAGCAATTATTTGTCATCATAAATTATTAATAAACTCAACAATATAAGAGATAACACGATGATAAAATTAAATTTTAATGCATTAAAATAAATGTTTACTCGACAACAGAGAGCCATAAAACAATGAGAAATTTGTTTTTAGGGTAGAGATTTCAAGTAAAACCTCATATTGACTAAATATTGATTTTTAATCAAAATTTTTTGTTGTTACTTTTTCATATAAAATGATAAAATTAATGATTGTCATCCTAATTTTTTGATTGTCATTATTTTTCGAAATTAGATTTTAAATATTCATAAAAACAAAATTAATAGAAAATTTCGTCTTCAATTGAGGTCAACACGACAAAAAACATCGAATAAAATGTTTGATGTTTAATTTTCTAATTAATATTTTATGAGGGCGAATAAATTTCAAAAAAAGGAAATATAACAGTTTTTCATTTAGTTTCATTATCTTTTTTCATTTATATTGTCAATTTAAAGTCATTATAAAATAATTTATTATTGAATATACTCTGACATGTCATCACATATGTTTTGCGTATAATTTATTATTTATGATGATATTTGACAATAATTCGCTGTACCATGTCGACCATGTCAAGAATGACATGAAAATTTTTGAAATTAATTTTGTGGTATCTATTGAATAAATTATTATAGTGGGTAAATTAAGTGGTTTAATTTAAATGTTTAAAAAGGAAAAATGTTATATTATATTTTGATGTGAGAGGATGAGTAAATTGCACTAAATTGCATGAAAATGATGGAAGACTAAAAAAATGTGATTGATGTGGAAAAGTTTTTGGATGATCTCCATCATGGTTTTGAGACTGATCACTTTGAATCTTCGTGGCAAAACTTATAGTACTCACTTCTTTTTCTTTTTAAACCTTGTCTTTCCTCCATTGAGTCAGAATTTCCTCAAGTCGAGCAAAGGCGATCTAGTTTTAGCTCCCCCAGGTTGTTGAATTGTGCTTCATTTGCCTCACTGCTAGAGTTGACATCAGATAATGTAGAGTGTCGCCAGGTATTTCTTGGTCGATCACTACAACCTTGTGGATTGTAAACAAGGACCTAGTTGCAAACTTCTGAAGGGCCCTTTCGTAAGGTATGCCCAATATAACCAAATTTTCTTCTACGTATCTACACATTTATATATTGCATTTTGGCTTCTTTCAGCAGTTCCTCTTTTAAAATTCTATTCTACCAGATGATACGCAGGATACGTCTAAGACAGCGGTTGACAAAAACTTGCAATCTTTTTTTCATGTCCTCTGTAGCGAGCCAGATCTCACAACCATCCTAACAGGGCATACAAAACAATAGAGAATACGCATGATCTTTCATTTCATTTATTTGGCAACAACAGGCAAAGTCCTAGGCTACAAAAATTTAACATTGGCTACTTAATTCAATTCTTAAATTCTAATCTACTAATACTAAAATCAATTTTATCACAGGCTGCTTTTAATTCCCTCATCACTCTACTCATAGGCAGGTAAAAAGTGTAATTTCTCCTGCTAGCTTTAACTTTAAACAAGCGGGATGTCTTGTGGTCACAACTGGACGAAACCGGCTCAGAGAGGATAGAAGCTCTGAACAGTTCAACTTTGAAGTCAAAACCAAACATGAGCGTTGCAGTTGATCGACGACATACCAATGATTCCATGTTGAAGGTTTGACACATTTGCTGATTATGACTTTAGTTTAGATTGAACGAAAGAATAAAAAAGAGTTTAAATGGACCTTTGAGTTACGAAATTCAGGGGCTTAACGTAAGATAAAGCTCAGCATTGATTCAGCTTTAGAACTTTTAGAAGCATCGTTGATAGTGATCTTAAGATGTTAAGTTTTACCAGTTTACTATATACTGAAGAGTACCAAATACGGTTGAGTATCGTAAAGGTACTCCTAGCTCATTTTATTCTGGTTTGCACATCCTTAGCACATAGTACTCACTTACTTGACCCATTAACGACCGCTGATCAACCTTTTGACCAGTAACCAGTTAGCAGAGGCGGTCAATGGGCTGATTGGACTTTCAACCATTTCATAGTCTTCAGAGATTCCTTTTCTGCGTTTTTTCATTCAGTTTTTGACTTTAGTTAACCTTAAATGAACTTCGACCAATGGATCCATTTTTATTTAGGTCAACCCACACTTTGATGATGGTCCTCCATGTGGCTCTTCTGCTTCGAAGAATTCTCTGTTTATAATTTTTTTAAAATCTCAATCCTCGAAACCTGAAAATTAAAACCTTATCAATTTTTCTTATTTAATATTTACATTTCATCATCGCACTAACTTGCTCATCAACATTTGGTTTGTATCACAATACATTGCATGTTTTGTTATGCCTTATCTAAAATTTATTTAATATTACATTACAAAACAACAACAACAACAACAACAATGAATAAATAAAATACAAAATAAAACATTACATCAGACACTCTGCCCGACAATATCACATCTCAACATTATTTTTAAATATATAAACACGAAAATGCAATATAATTTATATTCATTCATGTGTGTGTAGGTGTGTGTGTGTGAAAATGTGTGTGATTTGTGTTGTGTAACATTTTAACACATATATTTTGTATTAAATCAAGGAGAGTTAGGGTAATAATAATAATAATGTTTATATTCGTGATACATGAAAATAATCGTGAAATATGTAATGTGATGATATAAAAAATATTTTTTTTTATTTGTATCGTATTAAGATATTGCATGTGAAAATTTACACCTGTTATTGACATAAACATTCAAATATATACATACAACAATGCAGATTAACATGATTCATGGGATTTGTGAGAAGTAATCGAAATATTCATTGATATAAATGCAACAAAATACCAGACGTCTCCATTTAATTCTAATACTTATTTTATCGATGAAATTTCGCAGAATTAATTAGCTCTCATTTTAACCAATACAAATACAACCAATATTTTAAATACAAATTAAAATAATACACGTGTTCTACCTACGGGTGGTCATTTCTACACAATTTATTTTTATTACATTTTCTAATTTTGAATCGTGCCACAGGACAAACTACAATTAAATGAAATGTAAATGTAGAGAGTGGTGTCATGCTATGAGATAACGACACAACCAACCGAAAATGCTTCAATTTCACTGTATATATACAAATATCGTTGTGTTTTTCTGTATTCACTTAATTAAATTTTATCATATCCATTTATTTTCAGTTCATGACATTTTTAGTAGTTCAAACTTGATAGAATGATAAAAAAATGTATATAAATGTATAAAATTGTAATAAAATTTTTCGTTTTATTCGTGTTTCTCTTACTTCTCAATCTAGGAGAATTTAATTACATCTACTACGAAACGAGTAACGTGTTTGAAATTCAATCATTATTATTTTAAAATTGATTTCCCTCACTATTGCAATGGAATAAAATAATTTGATTGTTTGGAAAATTTTGATTTAATACGATAGAAATTTGATGAACTTGTAGGAATTCGTGTAATTTTTTGGCTTCCATTCACTTTAAATGCATTTCACCTTCATCCTGTCCTCAGATGAAAGCTTAGTTCGTTTTTAGGGGATCTAGAATTTGCTGGCGATGGGAAATTACTAGGGGAAAAGTTTCTTATTAAATGGTGGCCTTGTTGCAAATTTCAGCCTAACTGACTTTGTGGCTGTTAGTTTGTCAGAAACCTAAATGGGTTCTTTACCTCAGCTGCCCTATAACTCTTTTCTAGTCTTGGTTTGGTCAAGCATTGAAATCCAGAGATCTCTTTTTGCGCTTTCTTTACCCAGTTTCTAAGTTGAAGTGCTCTTGACCAGCTTTGACACCTCCGATCCATATCGTTGTCTGTCGGTTTACACTACGTGGTCCATCAGGTTCGTTTAATTCACTTTTAAATATTTTCACTTCACAATCCAACATATTTTGATTTTCGTCAATAAATTCATTATATAGCAATACACCTTTATATATGATTGAGTTTTGTGCAGTGCTAGTGTTTGTGCGTGGAGGTTTTAATCTTTATAGATTACGCAGTGGATATGGTTGTAAATTAGATAATGTGTTTAAAAAACGATTGAAGTACTCTGGCATTAAGCCCTTTCTTATCTTGTGGATCAGTAGCAGCGTGTTGTAATAGATTCGTTGTTTGACACTCATCAGCTCTGTATCACCTAACATTTTGTTAGTACTTGAATTGCCATTCGTCGTAATTCTCAGAGCACGGTTTTGTATCTTTAGAAGCTCGCTCAGTTTCGGATGATAAAAATAGGATAAATGAGCAAAAGTCAAGGTCCGGTAATAAATGCTGGGTGCTCTTGGTTGTTGAACAGAATACGAACAGGATAAATAAAACGTAACTGAACTTGGCCACTATATTAAAGCGAAATGTTTTCTTTGTCCATGTGTCACTATTCAGCCAAGATTTTCTTCTTGATTCTCAGAGATGAAGCATCAGCAAACAGTAGGTCAAAATGTAAGACCACGAATCCTTAAAATGAATAGAATTCAAATTAAGATAAAAAATAATCTTAAATGTATTACCTCATACTATGACCTTCCATTACAAGTTCAAAGTCCTATCAATGTGAAATGTATCTAATTTCAATGAAATGTTGACCTTTTTTCTCTCTCCATTTGTTCCAATGTAACGATCACCATTTTAATATTAAAAAAAACTCAATGTAAACGAATGTCAATACCAATTTTCATTTTATTTTCTGTTCTGTTTCCAATCAAATTTAACAAGTATTTTTTTATGTTATAAATTTATATATTTCATCCCAAGGCGCTTAATATTACAACTTTTCCAGCAATATCGGTGATTATAATTTGTGTAACAACAAAAATTATTACATATAAAAGTTCACGAAACTTTGACTGACCTACATTCATTACATTGCATTGCAGAGCCGTCGTCGTATCAAAAACTTTTGTGTCTGGAAAAATTTAAATAACATTTTCATTGAAAATACAAAAAAAAAAACTAAATAAACTTATATACATTTACTTAAATGTCATACATACTGTGATTTATTTTGAGTATGGTGGTCACTTATTTATATATATTTTTTTTGTATTGTAATTTGGACCAAGGATTATAAAATAAAACATGAAATGACGCAAAAATGTTTTTCCTGTGGATTTATGATTATAAAAAATTTTATGTTTAACACAAGAAATAACGGTCAATTTTTTTTCGTATTTCTGTTTAATTTTAATTAATTTCATACACAAAAAACGGGACCTAAAATGAAAATGTGACGGCATTTCAAATGAAATGAGAATATTATTAATAAAAAAATGAAACAAAAAAAATGTACAAAATTAAATAACAATGTTGAAATGGAGTAAAAATTATTATTTTTTTTTAATGAAATGCTCACGCATGGAAATTTCTTTATGAATGGAGAATGAGTGTGTTTTACAAAAAATTAGTGTGGTAAAAATTAAATTTTTATAAAAATAAAAAAAAAATATTAGGTTACATAACCGTATTGTTTCATATTATTTGTCACTGCAGTATTTTTTATTTTTATTTTTCATTATTATAAAAATGGATTAAATTACGTTGTTTTAAATGGAGAGAAAAAAAGAACATAATCATAGTAATTAATTTTTGTTGATATATTATGTGAAAAATTTCGTGTAAGCATAATTTTTTGGGATAATTAGATGACCATTATCAAATATTCACTTTAAATAAAAGAGTACCCTCGAAATGATTTATTAAATGAAGTCCTTTTTATATTTTTTTGGTGTATGTTCGTTGGTCATGGAAGGTAATGAGATGGAATTGTTTCAAATTGCTGATATCTCGGATAACGATCTTTTTTTGAATTTGAATATGATTGTGCTGGATTGCAAAAATCATGATAAATGTGATACCTCCTTCAGGTATCAAAAATTATATTAGTCATAAGAACTTGAGTTGATTTCGCCTTTCGAAATCTCTCATGAAATATCTTTTGCTATCTTCTCGAGATCTATCATGAAATATCATTTGGAAGCCTCTCGAAATCTCTCATGAAATATCTTTTGGTAGCCTCTCGAAATCTCTCATGAAATATCTTTTGGTAGCCTCTTGAAATCTCTCATGAAATATCTTTTGGTAGCCTCTCGAAATTTCTCATAAAATATCACTTGGTAGCTTCTTGAAATCTCTCATAAAATATCTTTTGGTAGTCTCTCAAAAAAGCCTTTCCTTTGCAGTGTTAAGCATTGCAGCTGTTTTAAGAATAATGAATGATATGAAATAATAATCAGTTTACTTACCGTCCAAAAATTCTGAGAATTTATATCCAAATCATCTGAAAAACATTAATGAGAGCTAAAATTTTGTCTGTTCATTTCTTATATAATCTAATCTTCTTTTTTCTTCAATTTCTGTTTACATTTTCACCCAATGTCAATATATAAAGTTTCTTGAGGCATCAAGTTGATTCATCAAACACAACATCATATTTGAGGACTTTTATAAAATAAAATTTAAGGACTATCCATTACATAATTTTCATATAATTTCCAAGAAAATGTTTTTTACTCTGGACTTGCTTTTTTCTCTTAAGAACATTAACGTAGTGGTTTATTATCCCAAAATACTTAAATAAACAAAAATGGTTTTTCATTTGAAGCCTCTTTTCAATTTAGCTACTTATATTTTTTTATGTATCTAAAAGCAAAATAATAAAAAAAAATGTATCTTATAACTTTTTAAGCCCACTCAAATTCCCTTATTTTCTTATTATTTGGCTAAGTATTCAAAAGTACGTACATCGAAAATGTTGTTTTCTACTACTATTAAAATTTAAGTGTACTTTAAGGTAAAATATTTAAGATGGTTCCCTTTTATAATCAATATCAATTGAATCTTAACATTGAATTTAGATAATTTGTAACATAATCTCATGTCATTGAACTAATCACATTGTAATTCCTCTCAAATTAAACACGTGTCTTAAGAGAACATGTTTTGATGATGATGAAATCGATATTTAATGTTTTTTTTTTAATTCTCTGTCAAATTTGATTTCCACGAAAGAATTTTTTTTCTTATTACATGTCTCATTTGCTCTCTAAGCAACGTTACATTACAAGGAAAAGTAAAAATTCATGGGATGTGTTATTTGTTGAAGGAAAATTTGTTTTTGATTTGATTCTAATTATGTCTCTGTTAGAGGAAGGTTAATGTGCGTTTTTTTTCTCAATGCAAAAAAGATATTTTTTGATGTTGACAAATAATTATTTTATAATTGCTTCATCAAACAGACTAATGAGGTTTTAAGATGTTGTGCGTTATTTATATTATGATGATGTTACAAAGCTTTTCCAAGAATGAGATTACAGATCGATGAAGGTTCCTTGAATTGAAGCTAAAAGAAAATCAGAATCATGCTTTTTGTCTTTTTTAAGTAAAAAACGTTCATGAGTCTGTTTAGATTCTGGATTTTTACCCACCAGATGGCTCTAAGAGGGCTTTATTTGTGATTTTGATCAGTTTTAAGGTTTTCCTGAAACATTTTCCAAGAAAAAGTCGTCTATCGATAGAGAATTCAATTCTACAGAACAGTCTATTAGGGTATTTTGATTTGGGGTCACTAGATGGCGCTAAGACATGCGAAAAAATCAGTATAAAATGTTGTATTGGCGCTTTAAGTGGTCATTTTCGAAACTAATCATTAAAATAATGCAAAATTTATGTTAGTTCATTTAATTGCCGTAAAATTAATTTGGCGCTTTTTTTTTCTCTGTCAAATACGGGTTAAATCTTTCCATGTCATGCCAATTCCATGTTCGAATTAATGCCACGTGTCAATAAAAATTTACACCACTATCATTAAACCCTCTACCTCGTAATTTCCCATTTCATTGATTTTTTTCCTTTTAATTTAGGTGTTGAATTGCATTAGCAATCATTTTAAATTTGCATGAAAATCAAAACTTTATTGTCCAAGATTAAAATAACAAATTTTTACGACTATACAATTAAGGTGATTTCCATATTTTATTCATGAATTCCACTTTTTATTTCTTATTGCTTAATTTATTATGATTATTTCAGTCGTTCGACACTCTGCGTCCGATATTGAATTGCAAAAATTATTTTATTTTATATTCAAATTTGTTTTGTGTGTGTGTGTATGTGCGTTTTCAAAAAAAATAGCGATGAAGTAAAATAAAAATAATAATAATAATAAGAAAGTTTTGAAAATTAAATCAAATAGAATGAAGAAAAAAAATAAAGAATGAGAAAACCGTTAAAAGGCAAATGGAAAAAGTTTATGTTTGTTTAACTAATTAAAAAGAAATAAAAGAAGGAGAAAAGAAGCGTTTTTTGTTCGTTTTTTTTTCATTGTACTTTTAAAAATAAACTGCTTTTGCGAAAAAAGAAAAGTTTTGAAAAGTGAAAAATGTTTGGTCTTTAGTCTGTTTTCTTTTAATGGTACTATTTCCATGAGGTTACCTCATAATGTTTACTTAAAATTGTTAAACAAAACTTTCAAAAGTTGTAAAGTAACAAATAAACAAAATTTTGATGATTTTATTATTATTTTGTTAAAAGGATTTGTTTTGAATTTACAACCAAAGTTAAATCCGGTTGAAAATCGTTCATTGAATTATTTAAAAGTTTTAAGGATGACTTTAAATGTGACTTGAAGTGAATTTCCTGTGAAATGGAACTACAAAAAAACTTTTAATTTTAATTGACGATTTCATTTCAATTAAATAGTGATAACACTAAAGAAAATCCCTTTTCTCTTAAGTAACTTTTTCAATGAGATTCATTTTCAATTCATTGAATAGCATAAGTTTTCACACACACATAAAATCATTTCATTCAAGCATCGACTTATCTGATTCCCTTAGGATTCTTCACATTACCTTACTATGGTTTTCTTTATTTAAAAGTATCTTTTTTCAAAAAATTTTGTATGATCATAGAAATCTTTTAAGATTAAATGAAACCTTTTCATACGTTATCGTGCAATTGTTGCACTTTCATTCAACTTTTACACTAACATTTTATCTTTTATAGTAATATTTTCTTTCTCTTTTTTTCTATTTACAGAAAATAATAAATCTTTATTGAAAGACAGTGATTGGAAAAAGTTATCGCAAAGACTAAGTCATCACAAGCATCATAGCAGTAGTTACAGTAATAAATACATAAAAGGAGCCAACTATAACAATGTTGATTCAACTGATACTTTAATGATGGAAGATAATGAGGTAAATATTGTGTCATAAATTCATGTCAATACTGGTTTTTGCTTTGGTTTCCTTATACTTTTTTTTATATTGAGGGATTCCTTTTACCTTTTTGTAAAATGAAATGAAATTTAATCTCAACATAAAAGTTTTCATTGAACATTATTATTATTTTTATCTCACTATCTATTTTATTCATTATTGACCCATTAACCACCGCTGGTCGATTTTTCGAGGCTTTTGAGGCGATTTTCTCCTAGAAGTTTTTAAATTTTTAATTTTAATGACAGATCAATTATTTTGATGTTTTCGATTAAAATAAAAATTTTATTAGCAGATATAAGATGAGAAATCCTCCAATTTTTCCTCTTCGTACAAGACTTCTGTACGTATTTCTGTAACATTGAACGACACTTTCAACCGTGTCTCCCGTAAAATTTTTGTATGAAACTCAAAATTTTCATCGAAGTGAAATTTATTCACTTTTACACAAAGAACAAATCCTAGAAGAAAGTTTTGCTCTAAACTCAATATTTCTAGTATTAGGGGGTCACCAATGCTTCCAATGCCATTTGGTCTGAGAAATGATCACGCCCATGTTTTCCTGAAATATTTTGATTCGTCTTTTCAGGGCCAGGGAAAAAAGAGGAGGGGTATAGAAGTTAAATTTCGCAAACTAATACGATTGATTCAAACAAATTTCAAATATAAAAGGGGGCTCAGCATCTCTGCTCCTTCTCGCTCCTTGAAAAAACACAAGTCAGAAACGGTCTGAGGTCGAGAACGTCTTTTTTAAACTAAATATATTATTTTTTAATTAGCATTTTGAATTAACGGCTCATTATGAGTTAAATTTTTCATTGTAATTTATATTTATTGAAGACCTCATTCATTTAATTTTCATGCATTCATTGAAAAAATTCAAAAAACGAGACTTTTAAAATCCATTGAAGTTATCTCTTGATATTTTACTACTCATATTATTTTGCTTTACAATCAATGAATAAAATACAAAAAAAAATTATTAAATATTTTCCTATAATCAAATATAGTTTAAAATTAAAATAAATAAACCGAATTTCTCTTTTTTCCTTTTCGAAAAAACTAATTAAACTATTTTGATTGTAATTTGAAATTTATCTCTCAAATTGTTAGTATAAAAACAAAATCACGATTTTTTCATTTCAATTTCAATTCACTTTACAATTAAAGTTCAATTGAAATCAAGTCATCTTCAAATATATATTGGAAAAAGTAAAATGAAAATACGAAGACCGTGATCATTGTCAATATACACAAGCGCATTTCTATGAAAATTCGACCTTTTGAAAAAATTCGATTATTTGAGAAAATTCAACCATTTGGAAACCGACAGTCACCCTGTGGCGCCAAAATGTCTAAAATTTAGGTACTCAAGACCTAAAAAAGGCGTTCGATACATAAAAATAAATCCATTTCAAAAATAATTTTACAAAGTATTGTTTGGATGCCTAATTTTTAAGGCATCGCGCTACACATTCTATAGGATTTATATGAATGCCTCTTTTTGGGTCTTGAGTTCCTAAATTTTAGGCATTGACGCACAACAGGGTAGAAATCGATTGAAATGTGCTATGAATTCAAAGAAACAACGAGCAAAAAAAGAATTAATAAAATAGAGCAAAATTGAAAATAAAATGAATTGCAAACATTGAATAAAATACATTTTAAATGGCTTAATAGACGAAGACAAATAACGAAAAGAAAAATTTAAAATAGTAAAGACTACAAAAAAATAAAATAAAAATAAATTATTTCAATTACTTTCGTTCTGCACGAAATGACATAATTTTGTATCGAAAAGTTGTGTTGGCTTCAAATTTCAATCCAATTTGACATATAAAATTGAATTTAATATTTTGTTTTAATTTTTTCAAGGAAAACAGATAAAATTCAAAGCCAGGAACTTAAATTAACCATTTACCAAGAATTTCAAATAAAATATTTAGTTTTACAAGAATTTTAAAAATCATTTGTTGATCTAACATGAATAAAATTACAGAAAAATTATTTCAAAGTTAAAAATATTCAAGAATTTATTTTTCACTTTAATTGTGCTTTGTGAGTAAAACAGTGGTACCCTTAAACAAATCAAAATGAGACACGATCGTGTTAAGGTCACGCACTACCATTTTTTATTTACAGTTTGTGTTCCTTTTCTTTCGCATTTTATTTTTTTATTAATGTCTGCAATATAAATTTACGGACTCATTTCTTATCTTATTTAGGTCTTACATAACATAATCAACATCGACATTTTGTTGAAATCAGTAAATTCCCTTAAAATACTGATTTTTTTTTCCTTTGTTTTCATTTTCTCAAGCATGTTCTCTTCTTTATTTATCTCATTTATATCACATCAACAAAAAAAACGAGTATATTGACTCAGATACAGTCATTTATTTACAATCATTAATTGATTAATGATCCACGTCTCTGTTACATGTCTCACATGTAAAATCATGTGTATGTGACTTGACACACATTTTACTTTAATTTCTTTTTCTTTTTTTCCCTTTTATTTTTTTCAAGGTTAAAGCTGAAAATGTGACAGTTCAACTTGGAACAACAGGTTTTCTAGTGTGCAAAGTAACAGGCACCGATAGAGTTGGACTCAATTGGGTAAGGAATTTAATTTAAATTAAAAATTTAACAAGAAAAATGGAGACGCCTGGCACTTAAATTAAATCTTGCATAATTAATTGTTTCCGTTTTGAAATGAAATGAAAGTAATTTTCGGAAAAATTCTCGCAATTAAACAGACAAATCTGACAATAAACGAAACAATTATGTCATTTCCTTTGAAATGACAACGGAATTCGAGATTGTGTAAGAGGACGAAGAAAAATTTCATATAAAAGTGTTGAATTTAGGAAAAGAAAAATAAATCGGATGTTTAGATAATAAATGAGTTGGAATGAATGTGTGATTCAATGATTAAATATTATAATTGTCTTTATCTTTTTTTGTTGCTGTCTGTTTTTCTTTCCATGAATCCATGAACTGTGTGTGTTGGTATTTTTCCTCATTAATTTGTGTAATTTGTACAAAAATTACAATGGACGCTATAAAAACATGGCTTTCACTTGTCAAAGTCAACTTTTCACAGCTACGCTTCTGTCAGATTGTAATCATTATTTTATAGTTGACTTTTTGTTTCATTCACTGATTTTTATTTACTCATTTTATTTTATTTTATTCTTTTGTGTTCTCTGTGTATTTTTTTACGTGTCATGAACAGTTGACAACTATCATGATTTGTGTGTTTTTCCTTTTTGATTTTTTTTATTGTCTAGTCTCTTGTATGTAAAATAATAAATGGAAAAATAGTGGAAATGGAAATCGAGTGGCGATTAAATCCAAGCTGATATGGTCATACTTTAAAAACCAAATTTACTGATTGAGATCTTTTGAAAGCTACAATTTTTTTTCTATTTAAGAGTTTGGAGCCCGATTCTTCAAGCTAATCTCAAAATCAGTTCATACAAATTTTTTTCCATGAGGTCATCTCTATATCAAAGAAAAGCCTCGATTGAACTTTTTTTGCGGTCAATTTTAGTTTAGGCTCTGGAGTCTTACTTCAAAGCCCAATTTTAAATCCTGATTCGAAAAGTTTTGATGAAGGATTAACAATCTCAAGCTTGGGGAAGTACAATTTAATTTGATTTTTTGATTGTCTTTCATTGTTTTTCTCTCCTTCTCTCCTCTAGCTTTACTAGCTCTATATGAACCTTATTTCAATGCGGAGCTGAAGTCCCGACTTAAGCTTGATATAGCATTTTTTTAAATCACTGTCCTTTTCCTTTTTTCTATGTTTATCTTCACAACAATAGACAAAAATATATTCCAAATATAAAAAAAGAAGAGAGAGAGATTATAATAGGAATCAATTTGGTGTGAGAGAGAGACTTTAAGAGAGAGCGATCAAATTCAGAGAGAGACTCTGAAAGTTAAAACTTATTCAAATTCACTTCATCTCTTTTGAAATCATTTCTATAAAAGCAGCTCAGATCTGAGCGAAAACTCATTAAGAGAGAGAAAATTGAAAAGAGAGAGCTAGTAAAGAAGAGAGAGAGAGAAATAGAGAGAAAAAAAATATCACTTCATCAAGTTCGAGATCTTTTTCATATCAAATGCTCTGTTGCTTTGCATCTAAAGAGGATTCATTTAGAGAGAGAAACAATTAGAGTGAGAGAAAGAGAGCAAGAATGAGAAGAGAGAGAGAGACAATGAAAGTTTTTAATTGTTATTTTTCAAAGCTGAATACTAAATCGATTAAAGACTCCAAAAAGCCTGAAAATAAGCCTTTTTGTAGCCGAATCACAAAAGAGATATTTTTTCATTGAAATCCTGAGACTTTTTTGATTGAACTAAAATTATCTAGTGCAACTTGTGATCATGGTCATTAAGTACACGATTAAACAAAACTGGCTTCATTTTCAGTACTGACCCTGTTCATAGTGAATTATCAAAAAATCTTTATAAAGTGTGAGTAATCATAAAGTGAGATAATTTTCATTTCCTTTAAATAGCTGTAATAAATCTGATAATTTGAGTTATCTTAAATTCCTTTCCTAGACTAATTTCATCCAATTTTTCAACTTCTAGCCAATTGTGTATTCAAAAAAAAAATTGGAATAAAAATCAATACAATTCCCGCATTGCCATAAATAACCATTGTATTATATATCAAATTTCTACTGAATTACAACAATAATATTACATCGATACCACCACAGTGAGTACATACATACACTGAAATGGGGGAAAAAAGTATTATAATAATAAACACGTGATGACAAATGTGATAAATGAACCAAAATAAATAAATATAAATACAAGTACACAAAAATAACCCAAAGAAAGAAATAACGAAATGATTAGTACAAAAAGATAAGAAAATGTAACGAAACGAAACGAGAAAAATTGTATAATGACTGCCTTTAACACAATAAGTCACACATTTACAATCAAATCATCGTAATACCCTATATTTACAGAAATAACATTGAATGAATGAAAAAGGAAGTAGAAGAAATTTTTAATAGAGCGAAGGGAGGGAGTGAATTGTAATCATAATTGTTAGTTGAAAATTGCCAAAGGGAACTTAAAAGCTATGGAAAAATATTTTATATCTTAATTATATCTTTACAGTAAAAAAAAATTAAAATGAAAACAACACGATTTATATCGCTTTTTACTTGGCATCTAACACAAACTTATCATGAAGAAAATATGACACTTGAACTTATTTTATTATGGGAAAATGAGGGTTTGCGAAGGAAAATTTCATATTTTGCATAAATATGAGTCGATATTTAAGGAAAAATGTCCATTAAATGAAAAGAGAGAGAAAAAATATCAGACAAATTGGCAGCAAATATTAAATTAACAAAATAAATCAAATTCACAAGATGCTTCAATGCTATTTTTCATTGAAATTAATATTTCATTTTCATAAAGGACATTTTTTCACTGTAATTGAAAACACTTCAAATATTGATGCGTCATGATTAAAAATAATACCATTAAAGATTCAATTAAAACATGAATTGCGTTTTTTTCTCAGAAATCCAAATTTTAATTGATTATTTGAAATGAATTTCATACGAAATTTAACACATTTAAAATAATTAAATTACAAAAAAAAGATTCATTTCATGTCCATTTCATTGTTCTTTTAATTTCCAGATAATTTTAATGTTTTTAATTTTATCAAATTTCAATGAATTTTTTCACCTTTAATGTAAAAAATTTTTATATAATTTAATGACAATTGATAACAAGTACCTGCTGGTACAGAACAAGTTTAGTTTCATTCCATGTAAATATGTGTCAATATTCTTGTTTATTAATCACAGTATAAATATTTTCTTTGATATGAATCGTTTGCATGTAAAATAGACATATTTCCTGGAAGTAATCATCAAAGTATTAAAGCAGTTTTTTTTTCACTTTCAATGAGTCTCTATATGATTGTATCTTGTCATGAATTTTGTGCTATCGTCACATGCAATCTTTAAATTTCGAAGAAAATGGAAAGGAATATGAAAGTAAAATGAAAAGAAAAAAATGAATATTAAGTGTGATTTATATGCTAACATTATTTTATAAATAAATAAATGATGGAAATGGTTATGATATAAGGATATGATGGACTTGAGTGTTTTTCTTCAAACTCAAGGGATTGTTTGAAGAAAAATATTGATGAATGTGAAAATTGATCACTTTATGGTTTGGATATCAAATATTTTCTTATTGTGTTTCGGATTTCACATATCTTCTCAAGAATCTGATTCAGAGCGATCACTTTAAGTTTTTTTTTGTAGACTTTCGTATATTTTTTTTGTAAAGACTTTCGTCAAGATTTTTTTGGAGACTTTCGTGAAGTTCTTTTTGTGTAGACTTTTGTCAAGTTTTTTTGTAAAGACTTTTGTCAAGTTTTTTTGTGTAGACTTTCGTCAATTTTTTTTGTAAAGACTTTCGTCAAGATTTTTTTTGTATAGACTTTCGTCAAGTTTTTTTGTGTAGACTTTCGTGAAGTTCTTTTTGTGTAGACTTTTGTCAAGTTTTTTTTTATGAAGACTTTCGTCAATTTTTTTTGTAAAGACTTTCCTCAAGATTTTATTTGTATAGACTTTCGTCAAGTTTTTTTGTATAGACTTGCGTCAAGATTTTCTTACTTAGACTTTCGTTAAGTTCTTTTAAGACTTTCGTCAATTTTTTTTTAGAGATTTTCGTCAAGTTCTTTTTGTAGATTTTCATCAAGTTTTCTTGGAGACTTTCGTTTAGTTTTTTTAGAGACTTTCGTTAAGTTTCTTTGTATATTTTTGTAGAGTTAGTTATCAAAAATCCCTATGATATTCCTATGCTTCGCAAAAGTAAATAGAAGTAATAGAACTCCTCTGGTAAAAAGTTCAAAAACAAAGAGAATAAATTGATGAAATTCCTTTCAAAAGAAGAATAAACCAAATTTCTAAATTGATTCAACTGCATCTGATAAATTTATTTATTATCTAGAGTGCAAAGACTTGTTTCAAATAAAAAACTTTAACATATGATTCTCAAAAGGAAATCTAGGTGTCATATAAGAAAATCCTTTCAAAATGTTCTCTTTTATTATTATTATTATATTCTCATAACAAATCTTTGATGATAGTAAAAATGTAACAATACAATGCAAGAAATTTGCATCAAAATTTGTATCTACATGAAAACTTTTATTATTACGACAAAGTAACATTAGCATTATATGAATAAAAGTTTACATATATCTATAAATTATTTTAAATAAGCAGATGAGAGAGTGCATTTTCCGGATAAAGTTCCTGTCATTCATAATAATAATAAAGCAAATGGAATAAAATAAAATAAAATAAAATGCAAGAAAATTCTTTGCTCATTCTGGTATTTTATTTCATTTCATATGAAAGAGAGAAAAGTTTAATAAAAAAATCCCCTTAGATGTCAGCCCAATGTCTGATTTCTTGCAGACTTTTAATCTAATATAAAATGATCTAAAAGTCATAATAATTTTTTTGTTCAGTAACTGTTTGAATTGAAAAAAAAAATATTATAACTCATATTCAATTTATTAAAATGACTTTCAAATGAAAAAATTTTCTGTTGCAACAATAAAATTTCTTTCAATGCAAATATATATTTAAAAAATAACATCGACTTACATCCGCTTTTCCCCATTTTTCATATATTTACTTTCTTTTTTATTTCACTTTATTTTATTGTAAACAGAACAAAATACAAACAGTATGAAATTTCTTTTTCTTGAACTGTCTCTTTCCAAGTAAAATCACTGAAGCATTTCTTTTCATTTTCAGTTCAGACTGACTTTAAATAGAAACTGTTTCTGGTTATTGTGCAACGGAAACATCTCAAATATATGCAAAGATAACAATAATATAAATTGCAAACTGAAGTAAAAGCGCAATATTTTGCAGACAAAAAAATGAGCTATCACGTGTTTTCCGAATGAATTATGCAAGATAATGTACGAGTACTGCAAACTCTTTTATCTTTTTATATGCGAGAATTCTTTTCACGATATCTGGTGCAATAATACTGTGAGTGAGAGCCAATGAACTTTTAAAAAGTAATAAAAATGTGATGTTATGTGTATTTTTGTTGTAACAGCTTGTTCATATTTTATGGATTAAATATGATTACATTTCGAAATGGGAATTTTTTTTTTACATTTCTTTAAAAAATACCAGGAGTTTCCATTGATTTGCACTTCAATTTAAAGTAAATTTTAATATGGTACTTAATTTTTGAATATAGAATCAAATTTCATGGATTCGTCGTCGTGATTGGCACATTTTATCATCAGGTTCCCAGACATATACAAATGATGAGAGATTTAGCGTACTGCATGCACCTGGCTCAAATGTGTGGACATTGCAGATAAAGTTTGTGCAACAGAGAGATAGTGGCTTATATGAATGTCAGGTAAATTATTTTTTTTCTAAAAATATATTAAAAAGTCACATCTTTGTAAGAAAATTTCAAAACTTAAAGTTCAATGGTAAAGACATTCTGACTATTCTGACCCGATTAGAATGAGACTGCTCTAAGATGACAGTATAAAGCTTAGGCCCACCTCTAATCTATTGCTAAAGATTGGAGCATACTGTGAAAACTTCAAATAACAGTGATTGACTCTATGAATATGATTTTTAAAATTAAAAACGGATTAATAAAAAACAGTATTAACTTAACAGCTTTCGAAGACGTCCATGATCACAACTTTAGAAATAAAAGAAACTTTATTCTTCCAAGAACAGGAATGAATCTAATGTACAACAGTCTTTTTGCAAAACTCCTGATGAATTTTAATGCGCAATTTTAATTTTAATCCCACAATATATCAAGAATATAAGTAATTTTCCCCTCAAAAATATTCCATTTATACTATTGTTTTCGAAATCTTGATTGAAATACAATTGTATACTTCAAAAATCTGAGTAATTTGGTGATTTAAGTATGAGGTTGAAGCCAGCCTTCACAAAACCACAACATCTCAAACAGATGGCAGAGGTTATGGGCTCGTATCAAGACCAACTCATGCTTGACACCACTAAGGTCAACTCTACCAGTCGTTTGTCAAAGACTCATCAATTCCCAAACAACTTACAGATTTTAACAAAATGAATTAGTATGGACAATTACTCAGGACCAGCCAGTGGCTGTTATCAACAAACCTGATTCCAGAAAACTAATCAGATTGAACTGTACTGAGCTCAAAATATTAGTTGGTAATGTACTCCAGTCTATCACCTCAGGCATTTTGACTCAAGAGATCCAAAGTGCAAATGCTGCCCTGTACAAGAGGAGACTGCTGCACATCTGCTTTGTGTATGTCCCAAGCATGCTAGATTGCTTAGTGTCACGCTGAATGGGTACTTTCCCAGTCATGATTCCATCATAAAAGTGCAGGTGTCTGTCTTACTTAGCTTTCTGAGAAGATGTGGTCACTTTCCTGAACTGAACCAGGTCTAGTGGACTTCTTATTACTTTAGTTGATTCTCTAGATTTGGTTGCTTCTTCATCAAATATGATGATAAATGGGTATGCACAATGAATCCATCTAAAGAGGTGTGTGCTGATTCTCTTCTGTGAAGACCACCCTAGAAATCTGACCTGATCTTCTTTCACATTTCATAATAATTACTCTGTCTATTGTGAATCCTAAGTACTTACCTGCAGTATCCTATGATATTTCTTGTTAGGTCACTTGAAATGAACGATGAAGTATGCTGCGAATCCATTTTTGGATGATCAAAAGGGCTTTTCATGTCAAAAAAGTTTGAACTGACACATAAAATCAATATCACGTCTTTGAACTGCAATTCAAACTCATGTTCTTATAAGTTTTATCGATTTCCAGATAATAACATTTTAAACCACTAATATGATAAAAAAAACATATGATAAGATAAGATGAAACATCTTAATCAGATTATCCCCAAGCTAAATATTTTATGTCATAAAATGCCTATAAAGAAATGAAGACGAAAAAAATTGAATTTAAAAAGGCGTATAAATGTTAGTGCACTTACATTTTACATGACATCATCATCTTCTTAAGTAGTCTATACATGGAAATCTCGTCTTTTTGTAATTGTGTCACATATTAATAATAATCTAGTTATGGTCTTAAAATACAGATACAATTCATACAATAAAAGTCCACATATATGTGTGATAAAATATTAACAATTTAATATACTTTATCTCGATATAAATGAACACAAGAATGAATTAAGATGATACAAAATAACAGATATAAGAACATCAGTATACAAATTTTGTCTTTAAGTCTCTTATGTGTATAAAAGAAAATTGAAAATAAGCAGGTTATGCGTACAAAAGTAGAGACGACATATTAATAATTTTCTTCTTCTTCTTAATTTTAAATGTATTTACAATTATGGTGAAACCACAGAAGACACTGAGACAGAGAGAGAGAGATGACGATGCTTTTATTATTATTATTATAAAAGAGCATGAATTTTGGTTTCTTGTCATGTGTGTGTTAAAATTCATTTATTGTGTTCAAAGACTTCAGGGAAGATAAAATTGTGGTTTCCTCAATTCCTAGTTAAATATGGAGATTTATGTTTATTAATTGTGGTGCAGATTTTCTCATGTCATTGCACTAAATTCAATTTCAATATAAATTTAATAATTTTCATCTTTTTTTTAGATATCAACAGCCACTGGCATTCAATCAAATTTTGTGAATCTACAAGTGGTTGTGCCCGAAGCATTTATTTTAGGTTCGGGTGAATTACATGTTGACATGGGTTCAGTAATTAACTTAGTTTGTATCATAGAAAAGGTTCGTAATCAAATATTATTTTAAATTGTTTCTAAAGTTAAATACAAAATTAAATTTTCAGAGTCCCACACCACCTCAATATGTGTTTTGGCAGAGAAATGATCATATGATAAATTATGATGATACTCGACAAGATATTACAATTGAAACCACACCGGGTCCACGAACACACTCAAGATTGATAATTAGAGAGCCACAAATTACAGATAGTGGGAATTATACGTGCTCAGCAAGTAACACAGAACCAGCGAGTATCTACGTGTTTGTTTCAAAAGGTATGAATTTTATTCAAATGAAAAATATATTTTAAATAAACGATAAAATTCAAATTATAATAACCGACTTTAAATATTTACTTTGAATTACATTGTTTTACTTTTAAATGCAATCAGCTTGTGGCTACTCTGTAAAATAAAATATTCCATTTTAAATTATTTATTTCATTTGAATGATGAAAAATTAATAAAAAGGGAAGAGAATTGGAAAAGTTTTAACAAACTTTTTAAAGGTTCAAAGTTTAAATTTCTGTTCAATGATGATGATGATGATGATAATGTTTTCACAACTTAAATTATATTTACTTACTGCGGGAAAATTTGTGTGAAAAGAGTTTTTGACTTTTTTGACAGTTTAACAAAAAAGTTTTATGCTAACCATTGGATTGTTTTGAAAAGTACATTTGAATGATGTTCTGTTTATTTGAGGGTATATGGTCAAATTTGTAAGTCCAAACTCACCATGTAGCATCACGGATCGTTTTAAAGGCATGCTATCTGTGTCAACAACAAAAAGCCAAGTTTCCAAAATGGCTGACATTTTTCAAAATGACTGAATTTCCCAACATCACAAAAACCTGTGGATCACGCAAAGAAGCCATGAGTCACTAAAAACCGTTTATCGCAAAAAATCGAGATCTTAAATGGCAAGTTTTTTCAATATGGGCGACATTTTAAAAAGGCAAAATTTGCCAAAATGGTCTACTTTTCCGAAATGGTGAATTTCATCTATTGAAATTTGTTCGTTTGTATCGTTCAAGATCACGTTTAACATTTTCTAAAAAATCTTGAGGCATTTTTCGACACACAATCTTATCACGCTTATCCGCTATTTTGAATTTGAAAAATTTTTCATTTTGGAAAATCAGCCAGTTTGACAAAACCGCCATTTCAAAACAAACCGTCATTTTTTAAAAAAATCGCCATCCAAAAAATCAAAAAAACTTTGAAAAAATCAGACATTTTGGACTTTTGACCGTTTTCAGGCTCTGGAGCCTATTCCCCAAGCCCAATACCTGAGCCCAATGCCTAAGCCTAATTTCAGAGCCAATGAGTTAAAGTTCATTTTACTAAAATTTATCCAACAAAACAAATTATCAATTTTTTAAAATTTTTAACCGTTGTTTAAGCTTGGAAGGCTCTGGAGCCAAAGCCATGAGCCCAATCTTAAAACTAATGAGCTATAAAAAATTCTCATGAGCTCCTCTATGATACCCAAATAAAAATTGCAATCCATCAGATATCTTATGAGAAAAACAAGATATTAACTAGATAAAACAGAAATAATACAAAAAAAAGAACGATAAAAGCAACAAAATAAAAAACTTTTCATATTAATTGCCATTTTCCCTAGAGGTCCTGTTGCTACACTTGTTTAATCTAGAAAATTGTTTGTTTGTAACAAAACAATCACCACAAAAGTTTTCTACATTAAGGACGTTTGTTGCGTCAAAAACACTTTGAATACGTTTGACATTCATTCTATTTATTTTCCTATTTTCTCTTTGCACAATTTCCCTTCAAAGTTCCCTGAAATGTAACAAATAATGTTGTTGGTAGATAAAATTATTTTCTCATTTTCACTTTGATTGTGCTACATTTTCAATGTAAGTTTTATCTGCAACTATGGTGATGTACGGAAAAAAAATTTCAATTAGAGAAGTAACTTTTTTATATATCTCTCTTTTGTATCACTCTGTCCTTGTATGGATGTGTGTCGCTTTTATATGTGATAAAATAGCAAATTATTAACAACTTGTTGGAACCTCAAGCCATCCATATTAATTGCAATATTGAAGTTCAATCAACCTCAATTACAAAGAAAAAAAATGTAGAAAATGAAATTCATTTTAAAAATAACCAGGCTGCTCCACTCCACATCAATTCGTCATGCACTCATTGAAATGTAAATCAAATAAGTTTTCCTTTAATTCATTTAATTATTTAATTACAGGTGACAATACCGCAGCAATATCAAAACGAAAAACAAATTCGGCAATCACATCAACTTCAACTGTAGCATTTAATACGTGTCACAGTTGTGTCATATTTAAATTCATATGCTTAGTCCCAAGTGTCATGTTAACATTATTAGCTATTGCGAGGTAATTATAACTTACCAGTTGGAATCCATTTTAACTGTTATCGTAATGAGAGTAACTATGGATTTCAATGTCTAATGTCCACTTAATTCCGTTTATTTATTCATAAAATTTATATTTTTTTTTGTCTATTTTCAGTAGCTAACTGTTAATATTTCGCATCTAAACACATATTTAGCAGATAATTATGGGATAAAAGCGACAAAAATATCTAAATATACGATGGAAATGAGTGTAGGCTGGAATGATGTGTGATAAATTTTGGATGTTAATGCTCTTGTTAAGAGTATTTAGAGATGCTTATAATCCAATAATAAAATACCAAAAAAAAAGCAAAATAAATAAGAGGATAAAAACATGGTCATTGTACGAATTGTATCAAAAAAAGGTAACTTGAATTATTTTTATTAAACTTACACGACCTACTCAAATATTCATGTTAATAATTATAATTATTATTTTCCTTTTTTTCTCTCCTTGTTTATTACAAACAATAACCATTAATTGAAATTCATTCATTGAATTCATGGCTGATGATCTTCAATTGAAATTGTCACAGGAATTTATTTTTAAAACTTAAATTTAATAGTAATAAATTTTGTACGTGCCTTAAAATTAAATTTTAATGTAAAAAGTAAGAAAATGAAACAAAAATTGTGATAAATGTTTAATGTTAAATTAATATTATTAATGAAATTAATAAAAATTTGTAGATAATAAAGATAAAAATAAAATAAAAATAAAAGAATACTAATAATTATATTTAAATTAAAAATAATAGAATTTTAATTGATAAATCAAATAAAATAAAAAAGTATATTAAATTACTAAATTAATATGAAAAAATGAAATAAATGAAAATTAAACTTGAAATTTTATTTGGTTCTTAAAATTTTTAACAGAGGCTTCAATGAATGTTGTTCAAATGGATTTTTCGCCTTGCGTTATTCTTGAAAATAAAATTCGTTAAATTCTGTCAGCGAATTCTGTGCGAAATGTTGAGTTTAGAGCAAAACTTTCTTCTGGGATTTGTTCTTTGTATGAAATTGAACATTTTTTGTTTCGATAAAAATTTTGAGTTTCATACAAAAATTTTACAGAAGAGCAGGTTTACATTGTCGTGCAATATCACAGAAATACGTACAGAAGTCTTTCATGAAGAGGAAAAATTAGCACTAAAATCTTTGCTTTGAGATGAGTGTGAAGTTAGAACCTATGAAAATTTGAGCACCAACGAAATTTAGCACCAGAGTCATTTTTTAGCACCAACGAAAGTTAGCACCAGAGTAATTGTTTAGCACCAATTAAAATTTTAAGCACCAATGAAAATTTTTAAGCACCAATGAAAATTTTTAAGCACCAACAAAAGTTAGCACCAGAGTCATTTTTTAGCACCAATTAAAATTTTAAGCACCAATGAAAATTTTAAGCCCAATGAAAGTTAGCACCAGAGTTATTTTTAAGAACCAATGAAATTTTTTAAGCACCAATGAAAATTTTTAAGCACCAATTAAAATTTTTAAGCACCAATGAAAATTTTAAGCGCCAATGATCATTTTTAAGCATCAACGAAAGTTAGCACCAGAGTCATTTTTTAGCACCTAAATAAATAACCGTTAAATATTTCATAAAATCATTTCAAAACATAACGAACTTTATTTAAATTTCATTTAAATTCCATCTGTCAGCATAAGAACCAAATAAGCGCATCAAAGTAACCATATAATCCATAATTTCCGTTGCTTGTCCCAAAAAAAAGTAAATAAATAAATAGAAATTTTAATAAATTCATATTCAGATAACGAAAAAAAAATTATTATTGAAAAAAAAACAGAAATAAGGAAACATGCTTTCCACATAAAAGACAAATTTCAACCAAAACGGAAAAAAGACAAAATTTACAAATTTATCATTCATACAAATCTTTTGAAAGTAGATAAGCCTAAACTTAACTTGTCCTTGTCCAAGTTCAGATTTTGCTCACAATTTCTCGTAACATTTTTCAACTTTTACAATTTCTGCATAAACCAATGTTTGAATTGAATGACATTTAAATAAATAAATAATAAAAATGATGATGATAAAAATAAAAATGAACATCTAGAAATATTTTTTAAGTAACTTGCGAGTGTATGATTGATTGTTTTGCTCGTCACAGTTTTGGGTTTTATGGCGTAAAATGACCAAAATGCATAATGTGATAAGAAATTTCCATGGAAGTTTAGTGAAAAAAAGATGAAAATTTTATGTAAATAAAATAAAAATAAATTAACTTTTATGATTTATTCATAAGAAATGGTTTTTGTTTACAGTTACATTTCGTCTTATCGTAAGTATTCAAATTTTTACTTGGAAAAAAATGGAAACGAAGATATTAAATGGATTTTTATTACTTTTAGCGGCGTTAACTCTCGTAAAAATGATAAGAAAAAGAAAAAAGTTTTACTAGAGAAATATTAATGAATTATTTATTATTATTAAATCGCCTTTTTTCGTCTTTTGTGTCTGCCACGGACATTTTTTCTTTTATTTAGATGGAATTCTCATTATTTTTTTACTCCTACATAAATTTATATTTTTTGTTTAACGTTTATTAAAAGATTTTTTATCCATCACATCGTTACACTGCCTCAACATTATTTTTATTGCGGTATTTTGTCTGTGTTTGAAGATCCATGAAAAAATTTTAATTTTACTCATACTGTGTTGAAATTCTTCACTTCATTTCAACGACTTCAGTGTTTGATGACAATTTTTTTTTAATTTCCTGGATATTTTTCTTTTTTATATAAAAAAAATTTGAGATTTGAAGTGAAATTTAAATGAAGATGAAAAAAAAACACTCATTATGTCCATGTCAGATTAATTTACTACGAAATTCGACATTTCACATGAATTTAATACTGCTCATTTTGGAATTGAAATCAAATAAAACTCAAAATCAGTAAATATTTTTTTCTAAATTAGTCCAATTTTCTAGGATTCAATTTCTCTTTTTTCATACCCTTCAGTTGTAAAAGTTAATAATCTCTAAATCTGATCCCATACAAATAAAATAAAATAATATGAGTTGGTTTGATTTGTTTTGGGCATTTATTTCAATTTATCCTTTTTTTGTTATCAATTTAGAGTTGAAATCTATGTCGATAGTCTTTTTATGAGACATAAATTGTTCCATGTAACAGATTAGACCTTATTCGGTAGGAAAAATAGTAAATTGTTTTATTTTTTGATCATTTTTAGTGAATTGATGTCGGTTTTGAAAGAAATGTGAGTATTGTGAGCATTTTTATTGTCCGTCCGTTTGACTTTTTTTGTAACAAAACTGGCAAACAAGACCTTGAAAACAAGGACAGTCCCCAAAAAGCACAGAAAATAACGAGGCAAGTACAGAAAAACTTCAGAAGCCCAGAAAAACCCCAAAAGCACAGAAAAACCCCCAAAACGAAATAAAACCCGAAAAGCACAGAAAAACCTAAAAAAGTACAGAAAACACCCAAAACGAAGTAATACCCAAAAAGCACAGAAAAACCCCAAAAGCTCAGAAAAACCCTCAAAACGAAGTAAAACCCAAAGAGCACAAAAAAACCTAAAAAAGTACAGAAAACACCCAAAACGCAGTAAAACCCAAAAAACACAGAAAAAACCCCAAGAGCTCAGAAAATCCCCAAAACGAAGTAAAACCCAAAAAGGCACAGAAAAAAACCCCAAAACGAAGTAAAACCCAAAATGTACAGAAAAACCCCAAAACGCAGCAAAGCCCAAAAGGCACAGAAAATCTTCAAAAGCGCAGGAAAACCTCCAAAATTTTCAGTTTCCTAAAATCATCAAATTTTTTGGCTATTGAAATGCGCTTAAGGATGTCTTTCATGTTCACGTTGTATATTTTCAATGAGTGTGCGTATGTGTGTGTCATATGAACGCATTTAAGAAGGAAATATATGATTTTCATTGTTTTGTTTTTACCTGAGGGAACGAAATTTTAAGGTTATCCCTGAAATAATTGAAAGGAATTTTCATTTTCTATATTTTCTTTTTCGTATTGACTTAAAGTTTTATAGATATAATTTAATACTTTGTCTGGTATTTTTTGGACATCCTATTACACACTTTACACACCTTTTAGTACCTAAAAGAAAGTTGTAAATATTTTGATAGCTTAAGGTAAATACAGAAACAAACAAGATAATCCTATCAAGTTAAATCGATATCCTTCTTAGGATTCTGTTCACCAAAAAATATCGACTTTCTTGTTTTTCCTTTTAATTTAATGTTTCGATCCTTAATTTTGATGTGAATGATTACAAAACAAAATTTCATGTCATTTGTAGAGCTCTTTAACTGTAAGCAGTGTTTCAAGAAGTGTTACAAAGTAATTTTTGATTTTTAATCATTGAAATGGCATCTCAATGGAATTCAACTTTAAAATGAAACAAGAAATCTTTAAGATAAACAAAAAACTAAAAATAATAAACAAAATGCCATCAAATAATCATTAGTTTTAATAATGTAAGTCCCATGTCATTGCCTTTTCCGAACCTCCCCCAAATTTTATTTTCATTTTTCTTATTGATTTTGAGTCTTTTTTGTTTGTTTCGTATCACGTTGCGATAATTTGATTTATATTTTAACACACAAACATACAAAAAACTAACAACAGAAAAATTAATGTGAGCAAGGTTCTGAAAAAATCGTCTCACCTTCTCCATTGATGTCATTTACTCGTACTTTTCCGATCCCGTTACATCGCATCATATTCATTATTATTTTTTTTTGTTTACTTTTTTTTTTATTGTTTCTCTTAAGTATCTTTGTCATAACAATATTTCACATTATTTATTAATAAATTATGAATAGAATGGGCAAATATTTTGCTTTCATTTTCAATACATATCGTTAAAATGATTTTTAATGATAGTGGATTGAAAGAAAATTAGAAAAATATGAGAAAATGACAATACTTGTTGGCTTTTTTTTTGCTTGTTTATTGTTGTTTTTATTTTTCTTATGATGTCTAAGATGTCTTTAGAGAATTTTTTTTTTGATAAATTGGGTACAGAAAATATGTTACATGTCTGGTTTGGGTAGTAATTTGGTTCACTATTTAATTGTTGTTTCATTTTTGTGTGGCTCCTGGGAAATGAATGTAAAGTTTTTGAGTGAATTTGAAATTCACTTATGTTGATATGAAAGAAAAAAAATGTGCTGGATGAATTTTAAAATTCCTAATATGAGTTTTCCAAATCCGAAAAACTTTTAAAAACCGCGGAAAATCCAGAAATTTTCGGAAATCGCAGAAAATTTCAATAATTTCCAAAAACGCGGAAAACGGTCAAATTTCACTTTTTCGAATAACTTTCAAAAACTGTGGAAAATCGAGGAATTTGTAGAAATCACTGGAAATCGCTGAATTATCAAGGTCCTCAAAATTTTTCAAAATGAACGAGTTTTTCAAAACGGAAAAACTTCCTTTGGTGATTGGTTTTATAACGATCACGCCCTACAATTTTAAATAATTTTTTCCGTATTTTCCATTTTTTAGTGCAAACTGGGTTCCACAGCCTTCAGAGCCTGAAAACGGCTTTAAATCTCAGATTTTATCAAAATGGAGAATTTTTCCAATATGGCTGATTTTTTAATTTTTTTTCAAAATGACGTTTTTTTTAATTTCAATCAAGTCCCATTGAAATTCACTTTTCTAAGCCGCCTAGTGGATAGCATTTTTCATTTTTTAATGTTCCTCGTACTCAAAATACAAATTTTTTCAAAGAAAACCCACATAAAATCTCATCATAATTTTCGCAAAGTACTTTTAATGGAGCATTTTCACAGTTTATTTAAATAATAAAAATAAACACAGTTAAAAAATTTTCACTGTATCTTCTTTTCATGTAATAATTGAAATAATTCTAAAGGAAACAGTTAAAATAATTCATTTTTAACCATTTTTCTGCGTCATAAATTCACAATAAAAGAAAATTTACAGAGAAAACGTTGTATTATTACCCCAAAAAAAAAAAGAAGAAATAAAATAAAATATTATACAAAGTGAAAGAAAAAGCACAATAAAAATAGAAAAACAAGGTCTTTTCCGTATAAATAAAAATTGAATAAATTTTCCCAGTAAAGCCACTTTATAGCTGTTAAAAAAATGTGTATGAATGTGAAAAGTTACAATTTACCATGCGATCTTCTTTTATGTGACAAGGAAAGAGAAAGAGAAGGAGAAAGTGCAAGTATTTATTGACAATTATTCATTTTTATTAATGTCAATAAATATGATGCATTGACTTGGTACCACGCTAACAGTTGAGTCACTTATTACTTAGTTGAGTTATTTTTTCTTCTTCTTTTTCTTTAAAATATTATAAGGAAATAAAAAGAAATATTAAGGTTACGTAATAAAATACCGCATGAAATAGGACACATTTTTATTATTAATGTCTTTTTTGGTACAATTTTTTAAAAAGTTAAAGGTTTTTACTTGAATTGAAAATTGTGCGAAGAAGTTTAATTTGTAACAAACCGTTTTTAGTTAAAATATGAGGTCATTTGAAGACATTTCCAATTTATCATTTCGAATTGCATTACAATTTCACATTGATTTTACTTATTTTTGTGCATTTTCTTCTTTAATATCATTTTTTTAGTGCATTTCACGTTGATTTGAAAAAAATGAGTATTGTGGGCACTTATGCCATCTGTCTGTCTGTGTTAAAAAATGGCTGACTTTTCAAAATGGCCGAAATTACTCAAATTACTTTTTTTCCAGAATCATTAAAAAGCAAGGAAAAACCGTTAAATTTTAAAAATAGCAGAAAGTTACGTAATTATCGGAAAATCGCGAATAACTTCTAAATCGTTGGAGTTCTCCAAGGAATACAATTTTTAAAAATTGATTAAATATTGAATAATATCGAAATTCACTAAATTGTCGCTTACGAAAAAAATGCCATTTTTTTGGGCGCTCATGCCATCCGTCTGTCTGTGTCAATTGGTCTGTCGATTTTTCTTATATGATGGGTTATGGATGAACGTTTTTCTCATACAATTGACTTAAAATCTAATTTACTTAAAATTAAAGGTGTAAATTCAAATTTAAAAATAATTCAATTGTGTCGAAGATCTTTAAAAATATTTTCATATCAATTGCGGGTGAAAGCTGCAATTAACCTCATCAATTATGGACACTGACGTGTTGAAGATACCGCCGGATGGAGGTCCAAAAAACCCAGGCAGTTTTAATGTAGTGAATCAGCCATGGAGCGAAATTGCCGATGAAACAGTAACCTCCAATTCGAGAGCCACCGAACTCAACAGAAGAAGGCGGTACATAAAGATCGTACCAGGTCCAGGAAGCTTCACGGAGCACTCTGTTGTGGAGTTAGGACATTTTTTCAAGAGACACTTCACAGGAGCAACTGAAATTAAACCTCTTAGAGACCAGGCTTTAACTTTTAAAACAAAGTCATGTGAACAATCTGTGAAATTGTTATTGTTGAATGAAATCAAGCTCACGAGAATCCAAGTCAGGAAATCAAAGAATCAAGTCCGATGATAAATGATGTAGAAAATAATGAACTTACTGAAGCCACAACAATATTGAACGCACAAAAAGCCCGAAAAGAAGCCCCTCGAAATTTTCTAAGATCTTACTTTGCTAGAATTGCGAAAAATCGAGAAAAAATCAAAGAAATTTCAAAAATACTATTACGCTGTTTTCCAGAACCCCGGAAATTTGCGGAAAATGTCTGGATCACAAAAGTTTTCCTAGTAGTATAATTTTTCAAAAATAGGTCAAATGTTCACGAAAAGTCGAAATTCACCAAATGATTGATATTTTCAAAATGGCCGAATTCAATCTGTGGAAATGCGCTAAGGTATTTCGTTTAAGATAACGTTTTAATATTTTTTGCCTCGTCTCACTTTCTGTAATGTTTCTGCTTAAAGAATCTCATTCACATTTCTTTGTATATTTTGTAGGGTAAGAAAAAATAATATAAAACATACAAAATGGCAATAAAAACGATAAAAACAAAAGAAATGAAATAAAATAAAAGAAATGTGAGCTTTCAAAAAATGATAAATGGAGTTAAATATTGGATCATCATTTTGCTTGAAAAGTAAACCACCAACGTTAAATTGACCGTTAATGGTCTCAATTTCTCTTTCTATATCACCTGGTTACAGATGGCAGTCATGAGAAAAAAAATATTTCGTAGTATAACCTGATAAGAAAAAGGCAAAAATTTACATTGACTTTGTTCAAACGTAAAATACAGATAAGGATTTCAATAAAAATTTCAATGAAAAAATGAGAATGAAATTTTTTTTTTCCACGTGCTAAAAATAACCTCCATGACACTACACCACTATTTCCAATAATAAATAATAAAAAAAAAATTCTCAGTGAAATATGACAAACATTTTTTGAAAAATTGAATCACAAATATTCATTCATTATTCAAACTCAACTCAATTCAAAGCCAAACAGCTCGTATCTTCATATATTGAGTATGTGCGTGTGTGTTTATTAAAACATTTTGATAAATTAGGAATCATTTGAAAGTCTCAGCTGGTGTCATGTGGTGCAGATCACAGACATCTCTATGTAAAGGTAAATTTAAATGTACACCGCTGCGTTCAAGTACTTGAATGATGAGCAAAAATATGAACTGTCAAATGTGTTTTGAAAAAATGAAAATGAAAAAAATGAAAGTGTATTTCAAAGGAATATGAATAAAAATGAGTTCGTTTACATAAAAATTGATGACTGTCACTTTAAAATTGATTCATCAAAGAAATTCGACTCTTAAATTCCAGTTAACATTCCAATATGTTAATTCAACTTCAAATTGAAATATTATCATGTAATAAAGATCAGACCCCATATAAAACAATAAAATACAGGAAATAACGATACACAATTATCCTTTTGCAAAAACACTCGAAAATGAATAAACACAAATTAAATGAACGACACTCGAGGAAAATTCCTATCATACTTCAAGGTTGAAATGGTAATTTAATTAAGAGCCTTATTGATATACGAAAAATTTCGAAGCACTTAATTAAGTCAACAATTCATAACATTATTATTTGATATTTATTCGATAAATAAAATTATTTAAATACAATTAAAATGAAAGTGTGAAACAATCAAAAAGTGAAAAGTGATAAAATAAATGAAAAAAAATGTAGAATGTGATTCTGAGCGCTGTGCACGAGCGTATTTCCTTGTGATATCATGATTTTTTTTCAAATGATCGTTTTATTTGAATCCAGGCATCTTCTGAATGTCTCATTTATTGATTCAATGTCATGAATGTCACAGAATGAGGGACGACCCAGGAGCAGTTTTGCTTAAATTCATATTTTCAATCAAATTTCAGCAAATTTTATATCGATGATTCAAGAAACGGACAGACAACTTAAGTCAATCGATCCTAAAAGAGCATTTTTAATTGATATTTCTTAAAAAAATAATTACTTTTATGAATAAGTGTGATAATTTGATGAATAAATAAATAAATTGTTGTTTAGTCTTTAATTTAATCATTTTTCCTGTTATTTAATTCTCATTTCTCAAATTAACATAAAAGAAAAGGTCAAAGTAATTACAAGCAAAAAAGGACATGCTAGAAAAGTCATTTTAAATTATGTCAACATTAATCATCTTTCCATTTATATATCACCCATGATATAATTGGACAAATAGTTAAAAATTATCATGTTTTATCATTTTAATTTGTTATTTTTTTTTATAACTTTAATGAAAATTAAGGGTTCATTTTAATTTAATTACTTTAAATTTAATTTTATCATTATCAAAATAAAAAATAAATAAATAAATAAAATTTGTATCCTTATCACTTTTAAGTAATAAAAAAGATCATAAAATGCTGGGACATGTTTAAAAGGATTAAAACATTTATAATTTAATTTAAGGGAGGAGAGTTCAAAAAATAAAATATTAATTGTCAACACGAGTAATCCAGTTAAGGTTATGAAATTTGTCCGATTTTTATCCTTTATAGATTTAATTTAATTGTTTTGTTTAACTTCAAGGTAATCGAGGCAGCTCTGATTTAGATTAGACACTTGTGATTCGTACTCACTTTAGAATGAAGCTACTTAAAAAAAATTGGTGACCCCGACTTCAGAGATGCCTGCAGAGAAGTTTTTCATTTAAGGTCGTGGAACCCTTTACCGGACAAAACCCCTTACCGTTCCATAACTTTTTTATAATTTAACGATTGAAATTAGTTCTTCAAAAATATTGGGCTGAATTTTTAAAGAACAGAAGTTTAAAAATCTAGTGGGCAGTACTTTTTTGCTGACACTAAACCTATACTCGCTTCAGATTGACTAAAGTCCAAATGACCAACAGAAGTTTTTTTCTGCCGAATACTTAACGCGTCGGGGTAGGTGTGATGCTATTAGCTGAAGCAGGATCTAAAACAAAAGGAAAAAAAGTTAGTTCTATCAAATGAATTAAATTTTATTTACCTCCAAAGTAATGTCTCCTTTTCCAGCTGTTCAATTTGAGTTAAAGTCTAGATAAAGATTGCTTGGGATGACAGGATTAAAGCTAAGACCCTCTAATGATGATAACAGGGTATGCACAATGAGCCCGACTGAGTGAAGGCTTATTACCCACCATTCGAAAACGTCACTTCAAATTGATTAACTTGATTAAAATTGAAATCCCATGAATTTTTAATAATTTTTTGTCTAGTCCAATCTCAAACATCGTAAACGTTTTTTCATTAAATAAATTATTCATTTCAACAATTAAAAATAAAATAAAAAAAGAGTTTCCATTTTTTATCATTATTTTACAAAAAAGTAATTACTTTACATTTAAACATCTGCTAATCATCGTGTAGCACACTGAACACGAACAGTATTTTAACATAGCCTACGCTCTAATTAAGTCTAAGTCAATGATTGTCATTTTCATCAGACAACCATATTGCCAAAAAATAACCGTAAAGTAAAGTAAAGTGTTGAGATAAGAATCGTTGCTTCCAGCTCAGGTGAAGCCTTTTTGTATTCAATTTTCATATCAATTCATGTAACTTTAAGCTTATGTTTAATTCAACAACAACAAAAAAAATTACCTTTTCCATTTAAGTTTTAAATTGCAAAAATTGTAAAGACAAAGACTGAGAATGAGAACAAAGGTAATATGAAATTTTAATGACTATCACGTATTTGTATTTTCTTTAAATGGATTTCATTATAAAATAAGCCCATAATATTAATTCAGTTTTAAGACAGAAGATTATTGGATGAGTTTGAATTTAAAAAAGAAAAGACAAAAGAAAATTTTCGTGTTGTGTCATTGAAAATACAAAAAAAAATCTAATTAACTACAAAATTATCATTACTACGATTTTAGATTTAGATAATTGGTTAGACAAAGGAAATGATTTTATATTCTCAAAGGATTTAAGGAAATTTTCCATTATTTAATTATGCAAATTCACAAAACGTATTGAGAAATTCCTGTTCACTTAATTAAAGAACATTTTTCAATCACGTAAATTCTCAGGAAAAAAAATTCAATTAAATTAATTGACTTTTGATTTCAATTTACATTGAAAATCATCATCGTTACAATCTTTTACGTTAAAATGATGTAAAACCAGATGTTGTTTAAATAAATATTTTACTTTTACACGATTCATTGAACCACAAATATAAAATTAAAAAAAATATCAAATTTCCTTGAATTTGTTCAAATAAATTTTAAGAGAAAAAACTTGTTTTGTTTACTTTTATTCAATGTAAAATAAAATAAAATAACAATTTATGGTTCAATACTCCATTAAAAATGAATTTTCATATATCAAGTTCATATTTTATTGTTGCGGAGTAAATTAATGTACAAATTAAACATTGAATAAGTATCAAAATACAATAAAAATGAAAAGGAAAATGCGTGGCTTATATTTGTATTTGTAAGGTTAATATTTGAACATAATTATATTTAAAAGAAACGAAATAAGGCCAATTAAAATAGAAAACAGCTCGTAAATTGTCTAATTAATGGTTTTAGCGAACGCAATATGGTGGTGTTTTTTTTGCTGTTAAGCGTGTAACTTTTGTGTAACATTTGATTTTTCTTTGTGTGTGCTCAATGTACGCTCAAAGGGGAGAATTTATATGGGTATTTGTTAAAGAATGTTTATTATGTGTGTGTGTGTGTGTTTGAATTTATTTGAGAAATATTAACAAGAAATTATTTGTTGGGTTAGTTAATGGTGTTTATTAATTTAATTATGTTCAACTCAAAATTAAAATGTGGTTAACAGCTGTTAAAATACGTTAAGTAAATTATGTTTCATTAAATTCAAGTGGCATGAGTTGAAATTTCTTGGAAGGTTAAAGCCAAGAGAACGTGCTAATTTAATAAAGTGTTCCCAGTTCACATTTAATAGGTAAATTTTAGCTTTTTATGGACCTAATGCACATTTAAAGAATTCATGATAAATTTATAATTAACTTTATTTTTTTTCAGAAGATAGATGGTAAAAAAACTAAAGGTTAGAGGTAAAAATGCAGAATTTAGTTTGAAAGTAATGTTAAGCGCATTTCCTACAAGAGCTCCAAAGCTTTTAAATTAAAAATTTGAATTATATTGGATTCCAATGTTATTCAATTTGTTAATGACAAGCTAAATAATGTGTCAATAAATGACGTCACACACTATGAAAAATTCATGAGATCTATTTGTACAATCGCTAGTTATACCTTTTAAGTGGTTTGCAGTAAAAATATAAATGAGTGGTGCAAGGAGTACTCTATATAACTAAATATGTCGACTGGTTAAAAATTTTAACAAGGAACTTATATTACTTAGGTCTCACAGTATTCGAACATTTAAAAAGATGAAAAACACCTGGAAAGCAGTGTCAACTCGTAAGTCTTTCGTTCTTGCTTTTAGAGCTATCTTTTTTTTATGTGAAAAAAAGTTTTTTTTAAAATCAGTTCGTAATAAGTATAGTATAAGTTCGTAACATGAAAAATTCAAATAACATTGGAATTGTTCCTCGTGCTTTGCGTGTTCGATTCTGTCTTGTGGAACAAAATATTTCACAAGGCTTCCAGTATCAATCTCTACCGCCATAGCCAGTTAGGATTACTCAAAATGAAGCACCTATTAGAAATTTTAATCGAGCTTCTGCAAGTCAAATCAGAGCACCATTGAGTCAAATTCAAAATCCAATAAATCAAACTCAAATGAATCAAACTCTAGTAAATCAGACTCCATTGAATCAAGCTACAGAAATCAGACTCCAGTTAATCAGACTCCATTTAATCAAACTCCAGAAAATCCAACTCTAGTTAATAAAACTTCAATTAAAAATACCTACTTTCACCAAACCGATGAATATTTTATATTATTTTATGCGAAATGTCAGAGATACAATCATGGCGGCCAATTTACTGGATCTGGCATTTCAAATTGAGAAATTTTTGATAGATGAAGCGGTTAATTTTTCTTTTGACATGTTATTAATGGAGAATGATAATAAGCTAGATTTTGGGAAGAAAAAAAACAGTTTTGATTAATATGGCGAAGAGCATTACTTTAACATTTCCACGTCAGGAGAACCTTATTAACTTTTATTTTTACTTTTTTTTAAAGGAAACATTTTTACATAGTTCTATACATCGGCAGATCAAGAGCAATTAAAAGCAATAAGTTAAAATTTACTTGTGAAATCAATTTATAAAACACTTAATTGTGAATATGGACTGGCAGACGATCAACTCTTCAAGGTTTGTAACTCCTAAAAATGATCAAAATCTTCTACACTGCTAATATTTCTTAGTGCATTGACGTCGAACTGGTTTCTCACTTGTTTTGGGTTAAGACTGTATTTTTATAGGAATTTTCTGCTAAATCTAAATGTGAGAATTTACTTTTCTATATAAGATCAATCGAATTAACTAAAAATATACTTGAAAATAGAAAACTAAACATAAAAGAAGCTTCTTGGGACGGTAAGGGCTAAAAAAAATTAGCAGTATCCGTTTTTGGAACGGAAAGGGTTAAATTTCACGAAATAACGATTAATCCCCAAAATCATCATTCACATAACAAAAAAAAATCGCCCATTAAACATCAATTTATTCAAAAAAATTTCCACTTAAATGCCATAACATTTGTTGAATAATTTCTTACCCCGTATTTTCCTTTCATCCTAATGACATGACAATGTTGGGAATTGAATGTCATAAAATTTATATGTTTTTTCAAAAGTTTATTTTTTCAAACTCATTTATTGTGAAAATGAATTCAAATGATGATAAAAAGACTCTTCTAAAAGAATAAAATAATAAAAAAAAATCATAAACGTTTAACCCCTTTTTCATATTTTTTTCTTCTTTTCTTTTCAAATCAATTTTGATTTGATTTTCACACTCGAGAGCAATATTGAAAGCTTTTGTATAAAGAGATATCACATTCAATAAGACATTTTCTTCTTCTTGTTCTTTTTTTTTATGGGAAAGAATTTGATTCTTCTTTTCTTATACATATTTTTTTATTTTTTATTATTATATCGTTTGATGTGACTTTCATTTGTATAATAAAAATGCGATGAGTATAAATCTGTAAAAATGTTTTTTTTTCTTTCTTTTTTAAAAAAACATTATTTTATTTTATATTTAATACATTTTAAGCCTTCATTTTTTAAACAAGAATACCGTTACGTGATGATTTTCAATATTGTATGAAATGTATAAATCTTCGTTCACATATCACTTGTAAATAAATATTTTCTTTTTTTTCTTTTAAATAAAAACTTATGTTTGATTTTTTTATGTCTTTTATATTGTTATTATAATCATAAATGATGTGAAATTTCCATTCTAATGCTATCAAGTGAAAATGTTATTAGAAATGCTTTTGAAAAAGTGCAATCACAACTCACACACATACTCATGTGAATTCATGTCATAATTTAAAGAAAAAATTTATGGAATGAGAATAACGAGAATCATTTTTTTCTTTATTTCTCATGACAGCTCTTATCATTGCACGTTTCACATAAAACTTATATATTATAATGAGGAATGAAATGCATGATTGATTTGATTTGAAGAAAAAAGCGGAATATTATAAAAGTAAAATTCAATCTCAATGATGAATGTAAAAAAAATTAACAAGATTCAGGATTTTATTAGTGGGGATTTCCTGCAAATCAATCTGTATGGATTTGTATGGGACTTATACGTGTCAATACTCAATTTCAATTAATTGTTATTGAAATTGATTCAATTTGACTTGAAATTACAATTTTTGAACAAATTTTTTTCAATTCAATTCAGCATTTCGTCCTGGTGTGAAAAAGTTCAAAGATATTTTGCGTTCTAAAGTCAAAAATGACATTTATCATGTTACATGTTCACTTTAAGAAAAAAAAATAGAAAGCACAACCTTCGAATTGTATAGAAAAGTGCATTTCGATGGGATTCGTTTCATTGCATTTAATTAAGTTTTAATTTTAATAATTATACGGCCATTCTAAAAATAACTGCCATTTTGATAATAATTGTCATTTTGAAAATTTTACGCCATTTTGAAAAATTTCCGCTTTTTGAAAAATTTGAAAAAATCGGACATTTTGGGCTGTTGACTGTTTTCAGGCTCTGGAGCCTAATCCCTTAGCCCAATTCCTGAGCCTTATTTCAGAGCCAATGAGCTAAAGTTCATTTTAGTAAACTTCTTCTTCCAACAAAGAAATCATCAATTTTTTTAAATTTTTAACCGTCTTTAACGGTTTTTCAGGCTTTGGAGGCTCTAGAGCCCAATCCATGAGCCTAATCTCAAAATGAATGAATAATAAATTATCCTTATGATCTCTCTATCCAACCTGGATCCGATGGACCATTCTGGAGTTATGGAGATAAATATGGAACAGTGTGACAGAGTGAGGGCGGACAAACCGTTTGTAATAGCGCATTTTTTCTTCCAAATCGCCCTTAAAATAAAATAAAATATATATTTAAGTCAAGAAATGACTTTATTTTATCTCAATTTCCTCCTTTTTTCCTTTTTCTGACAGATTTTCCATTTAATTTTTTTTTTCTTTACTCTAAATCCATGTGCTTACATCAGAATCAAATTCAAATTTGTGAGGAGAACAAAAAACGACATTGATAAATGAAAATCTGTTGAATAATTCCTGGAAAAAAATTGTTACTTGTTTACTTTCATGTCACATGCAATTCTAATGATATCAAAAACTAAATTCATCGAATGTAAAATCCAAGCTTACTTTTATTGTTTACACAAAATGCATCTGCCTTACATTTTTTGAGTTGAAAATACAAAATTTCTGGTTAAATTTGTTGTTTCAACTCAATTCATAAAACAAGGACGATGCACTCACATCGAATTTTTTTTCAATGGAAAAGCAAAATTGTGATTTATTATTTTTGAATGCAATTTTAACAGGACACAAGTTTTCCTGTATTACACAATTTTTTTTCAGTTTTTTTATGAATTGTCTCCTATTCCCAGAATTGCATGACACATGTTTTGTTTGTGTAAAAATTTTTTGTTCATGATATTTGAAAAGAACTAAAATGATGGAAGTTGATGCACGATTGTGTGAAATTAGCTCGAGGCAAATCATCAGAATTGGTAGAAAATAAAACAAAAGGAAGTCATATCAGTTGCTGTTGCTACAATTTCTGAAAAATATGGGTTACTATCATTTTGATATTCTTGTTTTTATTTTTAAATGCTTACAATTCAAATTTTCACTTAATTTGATGTCAAAACGATCTCAATGAAATCTGAGTCAAGTAAAAACCATTTAAAATGAGACTCCACCTGTAAAAATACATTTTCATGAGCAATGAGAAGAGTAATTTTGCATAGTATTTTTCAATGAAAGCTGAAATGAGTCCTATTTTTAAAAATATTTACATGAATATGAAATGTTACATTAAAATTCACACATTTCCATTCATTTATTTATCCACCCTTAAATTGCCGTAAGCAATCAATGTATATTTATATATTTTCATGACAAAAACAAAATATTACACAACAACAACAAAAAAAAAATAACATGATGTTGTTTTTCGCATTTTCCTCTTTTGAATTGAAAATAACAAACATGCATATTTTTGTATACAATAAAAAATAGAAAAACAAAAATAATGCATTTTTTTTTAATATGAAGCGAAAAAATTTAATAATAAAAACAACGAGAAAATAAACGTCATAAATGATATGATAAAAATATATGAAATGTCATTATGAAAAATAACAACAAAATAATTTTTGGAACGAAAATGGGTGATTATGAATGAAAATGACTTTTTTTATTTTTATAATTGTTCCTGTTTAATTTTAATTTTAATGAACTTTTTTTTTTGTAGAAACAGTCAAAATAATGATAATAGCACGGTAACCTTTTTATTTTTTTTTCAAATATTCAAGTAACAAAAATATAATTTTATCAAAAAAAAAAAAAAAAAAATCACAAAATAATCAAAAAAAGTAGAAAAAAAAATTCCATATTTTTCAAAAAATTGCAACATTAAAAAATTTAATTGAAAAAAAAAAATTTTCGGTATATTTTTGAAATTTTTAAAAAATTATGACAAAATTTAAAAATTGTCTGTTTTGTCAAAAAAACACCAGTTTGAAGTTATCAACGACCTAATTAAAGACACTGTCAGCCTTTGGAAGTGGTTTTTCTGACTTTCTGGACTCTTTTCGTCACCCCCTTCGGAGACTTTAACTCTGAATTTTTGTGTTTTTGCCCTTTTTAATATTTTTCTCCATGTAAATGCCAAAATCAGCTAAACTTTGAACGTAATCAGGCTTTTGTTGATATATTTGCTATGGCAAAAAGTCATTGATGAGAATTCAAATCGATAGAGGACAACAAAATCATATATGTCTATTTAGGTTTTTTGATTGGACTCTTCAGAGGTCGCTGGTGGCTGTATTTCTAAATTTGAGATTTTAGACTTTCTGAAAAATTTTCAAAAGGAAAAGTCGTTGATGAGCATACAGATTGATAGAGAATGAAAAAATACAGATTCTTGAATTGAGGAATTTCGATTGGACCCTCCAGAGGGCGCTGAGAGCTGATTTTAGCATTTAAACGGAGCAAGAATTAAAGAACAGCAAAAAAAAAACAAAAATTCAGTTTAAAAGTCGTTGATGCTCTTTGGAGCGTGTCGAGAAGAACCCAGGGAGTCAGGAAACCCCTCCCTGAAGCTGACAAGGTCGTTGATAACTTTAGCCTTGTAAAAAAACTGCTCAATTTTTAGATTCTCGTTTCCAAAATGGCCCACTGTTCAAATTGGACGAATTACATCAAAGTGTTTAAGTGCTTAAAACTTGTCACAACACCGTTACAATTTTGATAGCAGATGACTTATTTCCAAATCGATGGAGAACCGTGGAGTTTTTAAAAGTTTGATTGCGGGTTTGATATTTCTGCGATTTTTTTTTAAATCCCAGTTCCTAAAGAAACCTCAAAATTTCAGAATTTTTGAAAACGCTGAGGTGTTTTGGGATTTTCAAATTTTCAAAGTTTCTGCAAACTTAACGATTTTTCGAAGTTTTTCAAATATATGAAAATTTCAGTGTTTTTGTGCGATTTAGGACATTCCATATTTTTACAAAAATCCATTTAACGAGAAATGCGCTAAACATTTATTTAATAATAAAAATTTAACTCCGCAACCGCCCCGCGGTCGACGCGCTGAATCTATCAAAATGAAAATTTTAAATTTTTTCGTTGTTAGAATTCAAAAATATTGCGAGAATTTAATGCAATTTTTAATGCATTCTATTTCATTTGATTTCCTTGAATTTAACTATTCCATTATAAGATTATAATTTTTTATTTGAATTTATGATTTCATTTTCGTATCACTTTTTCCTTGAACTAACGTGTGATATGAAATTAATTTATTTTTTTCTGTTTTTTATAAATTATTCATCAAAAAAAAAAAATTATTTTCACACACATTTAAAAATACTTGGAATAAAAATGAAATCGTCTTACAAAAGCTTTACCTGAAAATTAACTTACAAATTTAATATGAAAGAAACTAAAACAAGCACACAAGGAAAAAAGCAAGAAAAACAACTGCAGTGAAATGTGATACACATACAAGTAAAAAATTTATATAAATTTTCGGAAAAATATAAACAACATGGAACAAAAAAAAACTTTTTAAGCTTCTTTTTCTTTTGAAACACTATACATTGTGTAAAGTCTAATCCACAATTTATGTACTGAAGATACAAACAAACACCATCCTTGGTTGACACTGCACCAAAAAATAACGTAAAAAGATGAAACGATGAAAATTAGTATGATTTTTAAATAAAAGGTTTTTTTTAAGCTCAAATTATAGTTTGTTGTAAATGGATTTTGTAGGAGAAAAAACTAGAATTGGGTCAATTTCAACAATTTTTTTTGTATCTTGTGTTTCTCTATTAAAAAGTTGTGATGTTTTTGGTGACAATTCAAAAGTTGTTTATAAATAATGAGGATTTTAAGGTATTAGCAAAGGATATTTTTTCTGTGTATCACATTCAAAGTGAACCAAAACAACTTTTTTAAGTACAATTTAAGATGAAAAAAAACACAATTTCTTACTCAATACGATTCATATACAAAAAAAATGTAATTCACACAAAACTTTGGTTCAAGGTCAACATAAATCAATTGCGAAAATAATCGTCACATTTCTTTACCATCATTTTTATGAACGAAATTCATCACGTAGTGCGAGTACAGGAAACAATTTAATGCTAATTTACTGAAATTTACCCTCAACAACGCAACACACACAACATTGAACTGCTTGCTATATTGCCAAATAAATGGATCTATCAACAGGATTTTTTCTTATATAACTTAACTATATTTAATTTTCAAATTTTAACGTACATCACACATTTTATACACAAATACATACAGAGAAACTTTCAATATTTATTATGAAGGTTCATAGACATTTACCATTAAAATAATAAGTTAAATGAAATTGTTTATTTCACTTGAAGGCACATATCGGTTTGTGTGTATTGAAACAATTACAACTTTTAAAGGAATGCTCTAACAACTGTTTATTAAGATTCACTCATGCAGAATCTCAGAAAATTATGATACACGTATAAATGTGAGGCATTTAATAGGATTTGATGAAAACCGGATAAAGTTCAATTCATTGTTTATAGCTGTAGTTTAAATTGTGTGTGTGTAAAAGTGAATGGATTTCAATACAGATCAACTTTTATTGTAAGGTTCATTCGTATTTTGTAAGGTTTCAAGGATACAATTCATAAAAGGTCTTTGTAAGGTTTTTGTGATGTTCTCTTATGTATATAAAAATTGTAACGGAAATTTATTTGAATATTTTCCGTTCGCGCATGCGCAGAACAATTGCATTTAAGGGTGGTTTTCCTTGAATTTATTTTGAACGTTCACCTTATAAGGATTTTGTAAAATGAATTATTCAATTTTATCTCAATCTATTTATAGTTCGATGAATGATTGAATTTAGTGTGGTTATTGAGGAATATGATTCAAAAATAATTTTATAATCAACTTAAATTGTGAATTCAAAATAAAAACCGTTTACAATTCAAATATGGTCAAATTCCGAATCGGTTGGAAAATGACCCAATATAAAAGGATCACAAGGCATAAAATGTAAGAGGGTGAAATTCCTGTTGCATTGAATACAGTTGAATTTTGGTATAATTTTGTTTCAATGAATTTTAAATGTGTTGTTTGGACTAACAAAATGATACTATGTACAAAGTGTTACGCAATTCGTACAGATATACACAAAATACATAACAAGTTCAATTTTTTTTAAATGCACCCTTTACATGAATTGCATAGATGAAAAAATCAACTTTGGTAAAAAAGAGGTGATTAAATGATAATTAGCGTAAGTTAAAACTATGAGTAATGACTTGACAGACTTAGGAAATGTTAAAATTAAACCAAAGTACATTTTAAGCTGAAAACGACCCGTAAACCATCCGCGACATTATAAGCGTGTACAACTAGAGTGCCCTATATTTTTACAAATTAGCAGGAAATGTGAGTAAAAATTTCATTCATCAAAGACGCCCTGTGAGCGTCAATCATAGATCTCCGTCTGCGGACCAAATCACTTTGTACTGCGGAGCGTTTTCAACTTACACTATACTGATACCTCACTGGTTTAAATACTAGCTCTACTAAACCTTCATACACGGACACAGACGAGGTGTATCAGGTCCGTACAGTAGAATCACAGGTAAGGTTTTACAAGGGCACCACCGTGGTCTCAATGAGTCTTATTATGTGAATTCCTTAGAGTAAAATCACATTTTAATACAGAATTTTAATTTTAAAAGAATTGAATCAGCTTTTACTATTTCATAAATATACAAACTCATATAAGTGTATCATTTCTATTTTTAAGTAGTTTCCATTAAAACAATCTACAGAAATAAGAGCTCATATAAATTTAGTTGAGTTTAAACTCATTTAATATGTTAAATCATTATAAACTTTTATTCTTACTAATATTCTATGATATTCATATTTGCGAATAGAATTACTCCATAAAAATACAAATTTTGATGAATAAACTAAAACTAAAAACTCCAAAACGTAATTATAAATAGAAATTATGAGCACATTTTGAGAGATTTAAAACTTTTATCAAAAGTTCTGTAAATCCATATCACTTATTTCGTACATAAAAGCCACAAACCCTATGCTTATACACAGGCAAAGTGTCTTTTATGCACGGAACGAGCAATATACATTTCATAAAATTGCCCCATTTACACACAGACAACTAAAGTGTCCAATTGGATCTAAATTAACAGGAATTACGTTTAAAAAGTAACTTATGAACTATTATTTAACTTTAAAAGAAAGTCAAAAGTTAAAGATTAGTTAAATATTTGAGTTTAAATTAAATGAATATGCATTAAAGTATAAAAAGTGCTTTTGTAATTCATTTAAGTAATTTTGTGAAATTGAATTGAAAGACAAGTGCAATTACATTTTCAAGATTGTAATGAATGCCATGGAAGAAAGCAAGTAAAGGATCCTTATTGCAGAGAGGTAAAAATTCTGCCTAGGGCTGTTGAAACTTCTTGAGACAGAGAGGTAAGAACTCACACATACCATCTTATTATTGACTTCAAATCAGCCTACGACAAGATCAAGCTTAGTTTGTTCTTCGTGATATTGAGAGAATTGGGCTTTGAAGCAAAGCTCATACGACGAGTGGCCTTAAAATTGAATAGATCAAAATCTCAAATCAAAAGGGGTAACCAAGTATCTAACGTATTTGTGACCAACGAAGGACTAATAAAAGATAACTGTGTAAACTTCATTTTGGTGTCGTTCTAGAGGGTGTCTAAAGACGTGCTGGCCTTCAGGAATCCCGTACCTTAATATAGATAGACTATAAAAATTGGAAGAAAGTGACATATATTTGATTGGTACTAATAAAGATACACCTTACATGGATGCAACAACAGACCCTGTAACCTGATGTCAAGGTTACAAGTTAACTTCATTAGAAGCCTTTCATATGAACAAGATAACTTTTTCCCTACCGCCAACTCAGGTGACAGTAGAGCGGGCTTTACAGTACTGAAGTGGCTGGTGAGTGATCTTTGTACATCGTTAAATGGTAATTTATACAAGCCTGATATCTATTTATACAAAATATTTTTCAAGGGAACTCCTCGACCGAGTTGGTTAAATGAGTGGTATGATTGGCAACAATCTGTTGTCAAGGGTCGATAGCATGAACATTAATTTGTGTTTTTCGAGGTCTTCTAGAAATTTGGGATTGCTGAGTAAAACGTCAGGGCGACTTAGTTAGATAATAGTATAAAATAACTGAAGTAGATCAGATCAGATCAGATTTGTAGGGCGGCTATTAAGCCTGCACTCAAACTATTAGTCAGGCTCATTGTGCATACCCGTTATCATCATCCTAGGAATATAACTTTTATTCTGTCATCCCAAGAAGTCGCCACTTTTATCTAGCCTTTAACTCAAATTAAGTAGCCGGAAAATGACTTTGAAGATTATTAAGTTTCATGGCCGAAGCGAGAATCGAACTACCATCCTAAAGATTGATAGTCAAAGAAGCTAACCACTGCACCGTACAATCCCCAAATAAGTGAGTAACTTCAAACTTCAATTTCAGTTCAAAATACCTTTGATTACAGAATAAAATGTCTTATCTTCTCAATTTCCAATTCAAAAGATAAGCAAAAAACGTTCAAACTATCATCCAGTTAAAAAAGTGTTGAAAAATCAATCGAAGTACTACTACTTTTATTTTAAATTACTTTAAAATTTAAAAGAATTGGCCCATTATTGTAATTTATGATCATTATTCCACGATTTATCTTACTTCGATTTATATTTTATTGTAGTCTTATTTTAAACATTTTTTTGTCTTGATTATATATATAAAAAAGGTATGGGAAAGAAGAAAAACGGATTAGTAAATAAAAGAAAGGTAAACTTATTTATTGATTACTTCCGTCTTCTTTCAATGTAGTTTCATTGAACTTTTTCTTACATAAAATCCTTTAAAAATAGGTTAACAGTAAATTTTATTATAAGAAAAAATTGGATATTGCCATAAAGTTTTACTTTTATCATTGATATTTAATGTAAATCTGAACTTTATTATTTCAAAATCATTGTTACTTAATCTCTTATTTAAATGATTCCTCCAAATTTTAGTCCAATATAAAATAGCAAAAGATATCCAATTTTGAAGTACAATTAATTTTTGCTTATATCCCACACTTTAGTTAAACAATAGAACGAATTTTCTTTCAAATCTTGTATTCAATTCATTTTGTATAGTATTAGATTACAAACATCAGAACATATTCGTTTATAAATATGACCAGGTAACACAATTAAACTTGTTATTTCGATAAACTCACATAGTATGAAAATGAAAAGGACCGACAAGTAAAAGGATAATAAACAGTCTTGTAAAAGATAAAAACAGCTTAAATTTTATGTAAACAATTTTAAATGTTCAACTGATAATAATAATTTTCGGTGGGAATTCTCCTTTACAAAATGTACAGAACAAAAGTTTCCATTCATTCAATTTGTTGGCATTACACGGCAAATGCAAAAGTTGCCGTATTTGTTGCCGTAGACGGCAACTTCTTGCCGTAGCACGGCAACTCTACGGCAATTGTACGGCAACAAATACGGCAACATTTTTAATTTTTTTTTTCATTTATACAATATAATTTTTTCAAAAAACTCAAAATTTTCAAAAAACTCAAAATTTTCAAAAATACTCAAAAATTTCAAAAAACTCAAAAAACTCAAAAATTTTAAAAAAACTCAAAAATTTCAAAAATTTCAAAAAATTCAAATTTTTCAAAAAAGCCATTTTTGAAATTTTTAAGGTTTTTTGAAAATTATCAGTTTTTTGAAATTTTGAGTTTTTTGAAAATTTTTTGCTTTTTTGAATTTTTTGACTTTTTTGAAATTTTGAGTTTTTTGAAAATATTGAGTTTTTTGACATTTATGAGTTTTTTTAAAATTTTGTGAGTTTTTTAAAATTTTGTGAGTTTTTTGAAATTTTTAAGGTTTTTTGAAATTTTAAGTTTTCTTGAAATTTTTGAGTTTTTTTTTAAATTTTTGAGTTTTTTGAAAATTTTGAGTTTTT
>LN483446.1:392313-402357 GCA_900002565.1 Culicoides sonorensis | reverse complement strand
TTTTCAAAAAACTCAAAATTTCAAAAAACTGATAATTTTCAAAAAAACCTTAAAAATTTCAAAAATGACTTTTTTGAAAAATTTGAGTTTTTTGAAAATTTTGAGTTTTTTGAAAAAATTATATTGTATAAATGAAAAAAAAAATTAAAAATGTTGCCGTATTTGTTGCCGTATAATTGCCGTAGAGTTGCCGTGCTACGGCAAGAAGTTGCCGTCTACGGCAACAAATACGGCAACAATACGGCAACTTTTGCATTTCCCGTGTATACACTGAAAATGACTGAAATAACACAAAATCTCTGTATTTAATTTGCGATTTAAATTGATCGTGACATAAAATAAACAAACAAACAAAAAAAAAATTGTTCGTCAGTAGGCAGTTAAAATTGAAACAATGTTACATGGTAATGTTTTAAGATAATATGGAAAATATGTATTTGTATACACAGTTTATTTTGATAATTTAAATGGGTCAACGTTATCGTTCTCACGGATTATTTTGTTAAAATTTTCTGTTTATTGTGAAAACAATACTGAATTAATAATGTAAATGGTGATAAATATTTGGATGTTATATGAAGATAATTGGAATGAATTATTATTATTTTTTTTTGAATTGTTGAATGTTGATTGTCATTTAAAACAGTATTTTGTTTACAATATTGATTCATTCAACCAAAATTAAATTGAGTTAAAATAAAAAAAATCTTATTAATCAATATTTTTTTCAGCATCTTGATGGCCCTACTATCCTTGTAATGACCACTGATCTCCCACCGGTTTCGGGTTGAGCGTGTAACCAATGGCGTAGCACTTTGAAAGAGTGGTCAGAACCAAAAAGATTTGCACCCGTTATGTTGGCAAGCTCGCTTCGTTGGTCTAGTGGTTAAAGCATTCACTTTGCCACTGGATGGCTTGGGTTCAATACTCAGAGCGGAAGCCGTATTTTGGTCGTAAAAGATTCAGATGCTTAATATTTGTGATACTTAGTCATGCAAGTTATCAATCAACTCGTCGCCTCCGTACTTCTGTAAGTCAGTATCTATTTCATTTAAACCAGAGGCGATGTTAATCTTGAGCTAGTTGATTGCTTTACAGTTGTGTGGCTATTAAGATACAGAAAAATCTTTTTATAGATCATCTGCCTTGATCATCCTTCTCATTGGAAAGTAGTCTGCAGTCCAATGTTCTATGCTCACATCTCTACTTTCGAGTTGAAACCATTACACTGAGAAATAAAGGGCTGGTAAAATTTTTAGCATTCATTTCAATTCATGCAAATGTTACTCTGAACAAGAGGAGACTACTGCACATCTGCTATGTGTATGTCCTAAGTATGCCAGATTGCTTGGTATGACGCTGGGTGAGTACTTTCCCAGTCATGATTCCATCATAAAAGTGAAGGTGTCAGCTCTGCTTAGTATTGTGAGGCGGTTCAGACACTTTCCTGAATTGAACCAGGTCTAGTGGACTTCTTAATACTTTAGTTGATTCTCTTGATTTGGTTCCTTCTTCGTCACATATGATGATAAATGGGTATGCACAGTGAGCTCGTCTGTAAGTCTGAGTGCTGGTTCTCTTCTGTGGAGATCGCCCTAAAAATCTGATCTGATCTAAAACATATACCTCGGATGCCTTAAAAAAGCTAACTAAAATTCATTGTTGTTTAAAAGACAACAAAAAACGTGTCCAAATAAATTTGAAAGAAATATTCAACAAAATTTCCCAACAAAACAAAACATCAATTTGTCATTTTTACAAAATTTTGACATTCAATTTTTACTTGCCATATCCAATATTTTTTTGTGTTATTTAATTCTGATTTTGTAAAACCAAAAGTGTCTCTTCCTTTGTCTGACTAAAACTAAAATTTGAATACAATGCAAAAAAAGGAGATTGATTGATTTGCAAATAACAACTTTAACCGACATTTCAATCAAAAAAACCCGAAAAATATGTTCAAATAATAATTTTCAATCACTATTTGAATACATTGTGTTTTTTTATCTTTTGAATATTAATAAAATTCAATTTAATATTCCAATCACAGAAATACCTTTCACGCTTGAAAAGAAAATGTTACAAAAAAAATTAAAAAAAAGAAATGAAATGAAAAAGACTGATTTTGTTTCTTAGCATTAGACAAATAATTTGAACAGAACACGACCATTCAAAATCAATATTTATTTATGATTGCCACTTTTTTTTGTTTATTTACATGTAACAAGCACGCAATCATATTCAAATATTTTATTATGACGAGTGATTTCATGCTGTGTGTGTGTGTGTTTGGGTTAAATTGAAAATCAGTAAAATATTTTTTTTTTCATCGGAAACGGAAAATTAGGTAAATATCAATCGGAAACTGCAGGGAAAATATAAATAAAATAAAATAAGGGTTTTTTTTCCAAAGCAAAATAATAAATCAATCAAATTTTTCTTTACATTTCATTTTAAAGTGTCTTCATGTTAAAATGTGACCTAATTTCCTTTCAAATTAAATCCATGACTTTAATTTTTCTTTTGTTTTACATTTAGCAGATGAGCCAAAATGATGCCTAATTTTCTAGGAAGCGAAAACTTATTTTTTTTGTTTTTGAATTGAAACAATGTTGTTATTTGGCTCAATTCAGCTTCATTGAATACGATGCGAGATATAAATAATGGAGACTATTATAAAAAACATAGCATCGGGAAATGGAAAAAAAACAATGATCACACTTGGGATAGTAAAAGTTTTAATGAACTTGTAAAACAACAACCAAACTAAAATTTTTCATGAATGAAGAAATGCTTATTGAAGTCACACTAAAAAAAATAAAATTTGCAAAAATAAAAAGAAATCCTTTAAAATGAAAATGATAATAATAAACGGGAAAAGAAAAGTTTGAAAAAAAATAATTTTCATCCGCGCTCTCGTTTGATGATGTTTTTTGAAGAAAATTGTGGCAAATAAGAATTTAATCAAGCACATTTCCCATTTTCTTACAAGAGACAGTATGTTTCTGACATTTCACAATGTCTTGAAATTAGAATATTTACAATGAAATTATTTTCATACTCAAATAAAAATGGATAGAGGAAAGTTTGAAGTGGGATAACATAATTATTTTATCTTGTGCATCAAACAGATGGATGCTACCATAATTTGTCTGAAAATGATGATAATAATTTAAATATTCGTGAATATGATAGAAGAAAATGGAGTTTGTGAGAAAAATTGCCCTTTGTTGAGAATTCTGTTGACTTTTGATGTCATGAGGTCAGAAGTAAAGCAAAATTGAAGACACATTCATGGATTTGAAGACTGTTACACTGTAATTTGAAATTGCCTTGATCGTTCCGCAGTGCTTGACGATTCACTCAGGGTACGGGCCATTTCTCATTTGGCAGGAATTTCAAAAATAACTGAATTTTCTAAAACGGCGGAAAATCACGTGGAAATTTCCAAATCCACGGTAAAATGTTCCGAAAAATTGTGAAAATCGTTTAAAAACTGTAAAATTTTCAATAAATTGCGAAAATCGGTAAAAAACTGTAAAATTTTCAAAAAAGTGCGAAAATCTGTTAAAAACTGTAAAATTTTCAATAAATTTCAAAAATCGGTTAAAAACTGTAAATTTTCAAAAAATCGAGAAACTTTCTGAAACCAAAGGCCTCAAACGAGCTTATCAAAGAAAAACCGCATTGATTCGTCTAGATAGCCAACTATGCCCCTTCAATTTAATTTTTTGAAGATATTTTTTGTTTTGTTCGCTTTTACGAAAATGAATCCATATTAATAGAAATTTCAAAAACCAGTAATTTTTACATTCATTTCCAATGGAAAACTGTTCATTTTATTATCAAAACAATAGAATCTGGGAGAGGCTTTGAAATAACACAAAAAAAAAATATATACAAATCAAAGTATTTCTACATTGGAAAGTGCAAGAGCCTAGTAAGAGCACTTAAAAGCCTAGCACATATGATTTGTAACGCATGCGTCCTTTTTGCAAAATATTCTCTTTCAAAAAAAGGAATTGAACTATTCTCTCACTCTCTCTCTCTATTAAAGTTTTCACTTAAGAAGAGAAAAGAGATTAAATTCTCACCGTTAATCAAATCTCAATTTTTTTATTTTTTTTTTGTATTTTTGTAACATGATATTAAATGTACGAAACCTATCTCAACTTACAAATAAAAATAATAATAGGAACATAAAAATGTGCCGCACTTGTTCTGAATACAAAAATCGCAAAAAAATATTCTTTTTCGCATAAATAGTTTACAAATTTCCCTTATACTTTACTTGTACTTGTATGTCCTGGAAAGTGCGTTAAATATAATAAAATAACATAAAAAAATGTAAAGGACCGGTAATTTTTAAATTTTATTTTCGTCTATTTAAATAAACGATTACTTAATACTACAAATCCGTTTCTCAATTTTTTTGTTAAAATTTTTCAAAAAAAAAAATAATCATATGAAGAAATACGCATGCAATGATATACGTGAAAATATGGGATTCAAATAAAAATATAAATGAAGGACGTCATTGTGTGTTCATGTAAGGGTATGAAGTGATTTGAATAAAAATCTAATCAAATCTCAATCAGAATAATTATATTAAGGAAGAGAAGGGTAGGTTTTTAGGAGTTTATTTTGGATTTTGAATGAAATTTAAAAAAAAATTGTATAAAATCTGAAACGTAATTGCCAATGACATACAAAAGTACTTTAAGTCTGAGGTGGGCTCTTAAATTAATTTTGAATTATTTCTGACAAAAAACTATCTGCGAGAATCGCTCTGAAAAAAAATATCACGGCTTCAATGCAAGTTGGAGGACGGAAAAATTGGCTTACAATACTTCAACAATGACTTTAAGAAAATGAGGAATTTTAACCATTTGGCGGTTTGGAAAAGTGTATTTCGATGGGACTCGTTTCATTGAATAAAATCAAGTTTTTTTTTTAAAGAATTTTTCAAAATGGCAAATTTATTTAAAAATACCGCCCTTCTGAATTTAAAAAAAAAAATCTAAAATTTTTTAAAAAAATGCACTCTTAAAGATTATTAAAAATCGGCCATTTTGAAAAAAAAATCAAAAATATTTGGAAAGATGTGTAATTTTGGGCTTTTGGCAGTTTTCAGGCTCTGAAGCCTAATTCCTGAGCCTCATCTCAAAGTTAATGGGCTATGGTTCATTTTACAAAAGCTCCTCCATCAAACAAAACAAATCATCAATTTTAAAAAATTTTTAACCGTTTTTTAACGGTTTTTCAAGCTTTAGAGCCTCTGGAGCCAAATCTCAAAACGAATAAGTTATAAATAATCCTCATGAGTTCCTTTGTCTTACAGAAAAAATTCGCTCCGATAGACCATTCTGGAGTTATGCACAGTGATTAGTGACAGAGTGACGGCGGACAAATCGTTTGCAAAAGTGCATTTTTTCTTTCGAAATGCTCTAAAAATATTCTTCAAAATCATGAAATTCAAAAGCTTACAAACAATTGTTTTCATAAGAATAATTTTCATCTTCACCTTAAATAAAAAAAAAAAGTCCAGAAGTAGTTTTACACTCAACTGAAGTGTCACTTTTATGAATCTGTTGAATTTTTGTTTCGTTTTTAAAAAGACTTGAACAAAAGTTTCGAAAAAGGTGTAAAAAATTGTTAAAATGCATGTATAGAAAAGTGTTTCTTTTGTTAGCGAAAGCGTATTTCAGGACTTTATCTCTCATATTCTCAATCGCTCTTTTTTACACAGATTCTCTGTCGTTCCTCGCTCTCTCTCTTTCTGCATTATTAGAATCTCTTAAAAAATAGACGGACACCAGTGGGCAATCTGACAAATGTTAGAAAGGCCGCAGTTAATCATCTTGTAAAAGTAAAGGCTAAGTTTTGAAGAAAATCATACAGAATGCCAGGGCCGTTAATAATTTTCAATCCGCTCCTGATAGACTCATGAATCGTCCCAAAAGAGCAGTTTTAACTGAAATTTGAGTTTTTTCCCTTCGTCATTGTTATTTCTCTCACTTTCTCACTTTACACGGTAAAAACAAAAGTTGCCGTAAAACTTGCCGTATACAGCAAGTTGTTGCCGTATACGGCAACTCTACGGCAAGTTTTTGAACTTTGTACTACAGAATTTTCAGTTTTTGAAATGTGATATTTTGATAAATATTTGTCGTAGAAAAAATTCTAATTATGTTTTGGAAACAACAGAAAAACATCTTTTAGAATCTTATACAACATTTTAATTTAATTAATAATAGAATACGACAAATATTTATCAAAATATCACATTTCAAAAAATGAAAATTCTGTAGTACAAAGTTCAAAAACTTGCCGTAGACTTGTCGTAGATTTGCCGTACAGTTGTCGTAGAAAACATAGTACGGCAATAACTTGCCGTATACGGCAAGTTTTACGGCAACTTTGGTTTTTACCGTGTAGGTGTATTTCTTTCATTTTTACCCCACTGACTTCGGTTATTTCACAAAATTTGAGTCAATTCCATGGAAAACAAAGCCTCAAAGCTTCAATGTCCAAAAAATATGCACTTCAATTTGTTTATTAAGCTCCAATAATCATAGAAGCAAATTTTTCATAAAACAAAGTCTATTTTCATGACCTTAATACAAATTATTTTTCAATGTACATATTTTTTTTCTGTTAATTTATATTGAAGTACAGAGCTTTCCAAAGACTATTTTTTCATTTTAAAATTGTGATCATAAAACACTAAAAGCTAATAATGTACAAAAATTGAAAAGCCATTAATAATGTTCCTAGCATATTTCTATGAATTTGGCAGTAAAATATGCTTTTGAATTGTGTCTGTTTTTAAATTGATAGAAATTGAAATAAAAATGCACTTAAGTTGACATTACCGTTGTATTTCGTTTAAATTTTTTTAAAGAAAAGAAAAAATGCAAGACTATCTTATTTTATTTTTTTTAGACATGGCTTCTAATGTATTTTATGTTCTTCTTTAAATATCTCCCTTACTCTCATGTGGCTTAAACATTATGCCTTAAACAATTTGAAAATAAAAAAAAACGTATAATAATTTTACAACAATAGAAATTCTATTAAAAAAATTTCATCTAATAACTTGAAACTGAACCATACGTTCTTGGAAAAATATATAATTTTTATAATTTTTTTTTTTATATTTTTAAAAGAAAAAATTATGATTTGCCACTGTTATACATAATAAGACAAGAGAAGCAGTTGCCAAGAATCACAGTGGCGAGGCAAAATTACATTTAACATTCAAAGAAGGGAAGAACACTCGCAAAAAAAACAAAATTCATAAAAAAATGAAAAGAAGTTTTTTTTTTGTAGGAATAAAAATAAAAAATATAAATTTGAAGGCGAACATGGGAAAATGTAATTTTAATTTCATTTTATTCGAGTACTTGTATGATTTTTTTTCTCATGTCTTTTGCATGCCGGCATTTTTTTTGCTGTTTGTAAGTAGGATAATATATAATAATAAAGCCTTTGTGCAGAAGAACTTTCATAAAATACAAAAGTATATTTTTTAAAAATTTATTTTCATCTTTCACGGTTTGAACATAATTTTTATTTGAAAATCATTTTAAAAAAAGTATCAAATGGAACTTAAACGTTATGCGGAGGATTGTACGAAATATGGGGATATTAAGGATGTGGCAGAAAAATCCTCTTAATTCTTGATTACCTTTTGAACTTATTCGTTAATTCTATGAATGTTACAGAGAAGAAAAAAAATTGTATAATGTAAATGTAAAAAAATATTTTGGTGAAAAAATTATAGCATTAAAGCAATGGAATTATGAACCCAATTCGTATTACAGTTAAAAAAAAACGAGGATAAAAATAATAAATGTGAGATACGAGGTGTGAAAAAAATTAAATTTATTTTTCCGTTACCGTTAAGCACAATATTTTTCCATTCCATTTTTAACCATATTCTCTGTCAATAAGTGTCAATCGCGCATTGTCATTTAAAAATGTTCAATATTCAATGTGACCTGCTTCAAACTGAATCAACAATTCTCTGAATGTGCATTAAATTTTATATATTTTGTGTTTTCTTTGGCATTTAAATTTAATTCATATTTTTTTTTCACCAAAAAAAATTAATACATTTCTTAGAATAACTCTCCAATGTTTTTGGCCTTGTAATTGCGTTGCTACAGTGAAAAAGCAACAGTATGAATGTAATATAACTGAACTAATTTTATTTTGTCTCGTTAATCTTGTTTATTGGACAAGTTCATAATACACATTGTAAAGCAGCACCGATAAAAATAATTTATTTTCTGTTTCTCTTTTTTCGAGTACTTTTTTAATTGAAAGTTGGGTGAAAAATGTGCCTTTTGAGCTGGGATTGAATTTAGGTCAAAATTCGTCAGTCCGCAGTACAAAATGATTTGGTCCACAGACGGAGATCTTTGATGAACGCTTACAAGTTGTTTGATGAATGACATTTTTAAGGCATTTCCTGTGAATTTGTAAAAAAATCCACTGTTATGGGCACTCTTGTATTCTTCGCTTATCATGCGGTTTGCGGGTCGTTTTCAACTTACAGTGTAGAAAAGTCAGCCATTTTGGAAAATATTTCGATCATTTTGTTGACACAGATTGGCAACATAAGTGCCCACTATTGAAACACGTTACTTTCTGAAAAACGTTATAAAGAGAATGAATTTATTTTACTGAAAATTAACGACATTATATTTTGACACAATATAAAAAGAATTACTGATGAATATAAAAATTATGATTGAAAGTGGATTTCACACAACACTCCTGGTCAATTCATAATGTTTAAATTCATCAATTTGCACATGTCTGAATGTTTTGACTTCTGTAGACCTTTTGTCAGGATGTCTGCTTTTTGTAAATTTGATTGTACATAACAAACATTGACAAAGCCCTTTTGAATTGCTTCACGAATGAAATGATAACGAATTGAAATGTGTTTTGTTCTTGGACTGTAACCATTGTTGCTTGCTAGAACCATTGCACTTTGATTATCACAATTGATAGTAACTGATCTTGTTTGTTTCAGTTCTTGTTGAAAATTGTACCAGAAAATAGCTTCTTGACTTGCTAACGACATTGCTATATATTCTGCTTCACAACTACTTAAAGCCACTGATTCTTGCTTGCTACATTTCCAAGAAATTGGCCCTCCTGCCATTTGAAAGATATAACCAGAAATTGATTTTCGGTTTTCTTCATTTGCGCCCCAATCTGCATCACTGTATCCAATAACTTCATTAGAACCATGTTTTGAATATTCTAATTTGAAATTTGAAGTTCCTTTCAAGTATCTGAAAATTCTTTTAACAGCAGTCCAATGTGATTGATTTGGATTATTTGAAAATTGACTAACCACATGTACAGCATAAGAAATATCTGGACGTGATACTTGTGCTAAGAATAATAAGCTTCCAATTGCTTCTTGATATGGAACATTTTTCATACTTGGATCATTTGATTTCGATTTGGTTAACTTGACGCTTGGATCTGTTGGTGTACTAACTGTTTTGCAATCAGTCATATTGAATTTTTCAAATATTTGACGTATATAATTCTCCTGTTCAAGCCAAAGTTTACCAGATTTGAAATTTCTTGTGATCTTGATTCCTAGACAATATTCAGCTTCGCCTAGATCTTTCATTTTGAAATTTGACGTGAGAAATGTTTTGAGATTCTTTAACATTTTCTCATCATTGAAAAATATCAAGAAATCGTCCACATAAATTGTAACAATTAATATTTTATTTTCTTTCATAATAAAATACATGCAAGGATCCATATTTGATTGTTGAAATCCAAATTTCTTCAAAGCTGCATCAAGTTTGAGATTCCACACACGACTTGATTGTTTTAAACCATATAATGCCTTGTTTAATTTGCAAACAAGATTTCCTTCTTGAATAAAACCTTCTGGTTGGTCCATGAAAATTTCTTCATCGTTTAATTCACCTTGAAGGAAAGCAGTAACAGCATCCATTTGATGAATTTTTAAATCCTTTTGAACTGCAAGTGCCATTAAGTATC
>LN483446.1:291124-391684 GCA_900002565.1 Culicoides sonorensis | reverse complement strand
CTTTTAGGCCTCCAAGGCCTGTTGGTGCTTCGTCCAGGAAGATCACATTGCGACCAAATAAAAATGTTTGTGTTTCCGGACTATACAGACGATAACCCTTTGTTTTTGTGCCATAACCAGTCAAAATGCATTCTTGTGATTTTGGATCTAGTTTACGACGTTTTTCTTTTGGAATTTGAAGCATCACTTTGGAACCAAATACACGTAAATGAGATAAATTCGGTTTTTTACCACTCCAAGCTTCTTCTGGGGTTATGTTTAAACCAGTAGTTGGGGAACGATTGATCAAATATACGGCTGTATTGGCTGCTTCTGCCCAAAATTGTTTAGGTAATTTTGCATCAAACAATAAACAACGAGTTTTTTCGATGATTGTACGATTATAACGTTCTGCTAATCCATTTTGTTCAGGAGTATACGGAATTGTCAATTGGTGATCAATGCCTTGAGAAGATAAATAGTTTTCGAATTCTTTTGAAGAATATTCTCCTCCATTGTCAGTTCTAAGGATTTTGATTTTTTTACCACTTTGTTTTTCACAGCGAGTCTTGAAATCCTTGAACGATTCCAGAACTTGAGATTTGTACTGCAAAAAATAAATAAAAATTTTCCGGCTTTTATCACATATAAACGTTAAAAAGTAGCGACTTGCCCGGAATGACTCCGACTCCATGGGACCACAGAGATCGGAGTGCACGAGCTCTAGAAGCTCGTTTGCCCTATGTCCTTCTTCCTTGAAAGGTAGTTTAGCTTGTTTTCCTTTGGCACACACAACACAATTTTGCACGTTTGACTCTTTGAAATCAATGCCAGTAACGATACCTTGCTTCATTTTTTGAAGAAATCTTACATTTGCATGACCTAGTCTACGATGCCACAATTCAATGTCATTTTTCGTTTGAGAAACTAGTGAGTGATGTTTTGGATTGGTTTTCAATTTGTAAAGACCACCTTCATCTAAAATAGCTTCTGCAATGATTGAATTTTTGTTGTATATTGTACATCTGTTCTCCGAAAAATCGACTTTAAGACCCTTCGATGTGATTTGTTTAACAGACAAAAGATTTGTTGCCAAATTAGGAACATAAAGTGTATTGTTAATTGTTAATGAAATTTGTTCATTTTCTTCAGATATGACAGATAAATTAACGATACCACGACCTTCCACTTGAATTGAATCTGGACCAGCAGTTTTAACAACATCAGAAAATTTTTCAATTTGTGAAAAATTATTTAAACTGTTTGTCATGTGTGACGTAGCTCCACTGTCTATGTACCATGCTGTACTATCAACTACGCCTACTGCAAGAACTGAGAAAAGAGAAAAATTTTTATTACCGTTACGATTTGGTTGCTTGGTAACATTTTGTTTGTGAAAATTTTCTTGATTTTCACGAAAATTCTTCTTGTAAAATTTTTTCTTCCTATTTTTTGAATACAATGCAACGTCATTCTCTTCATGTTCAACGATTGCTACATCTTGTAATAGTTTCGACTTCACAGCATCAGCAGTAATTACTTTGCCAGAGCTTTCCATTCCTAATATCATTGGCCTATATTCTGAAGGTAATCCAGCAAGCATGAAAATTCCAGACCATTCATCTGTAACTTTAAGACCCGCTTCAGTCAATTTGTGGCATACTGTCATGATTTGATCCACATAGTCCTCAATATTTGGAAAATTTTTGAGTTTCGTGTTGACTAGCTGCACAACTAAAGCTACTCTTCGGTCCAAGCCATCGTCTTGAAAAAGTCTTTTCAATGATTCCCAAGCTTCGCTTGCTCTTTTAATTCCACGAACATGGTTGAACAATTTGGAATCCAATGACATGTTAATTTTGGTGAGTGCCTTCATATTTTTCTTGTCATCTGGTCCCGTGGCAGGAATATCTTCAATTATGCCATCCCAAAGTTCCTCATGTTGTAGATAGTTCTCCATACTAAAAGCCCATGACGAGTAATTTGACCGTCCTTTTAATTTTTCGATATTGAAATTATTGCTCGACATTTTTATTAAATAATTACTTTACTTTAAATTAAAATTAATTTATTTTATTTTAATTTAATTTTTTTTATTTAGTCTCATAATCTATTGAAACACGTTACTTTCTGAAAAACGTTATAAAGAGAATGAATTTATTTTACTGAAAATTAACGACATTATATTTTGACACAATATAAAAAGAATTACTGATGAATATAAAAATTATGATTGAAAGTGGATTTCACACAACACCCACAACGCTCACATTTTTTCAAATAGACAAGAAATGCACTGAAAAATGAAAATTGTGACCTTCCGAGTGCTCTACGGGTCATCTTCAGGGTCGTATGCTGCCCATTTTCAAACGTACAGTGAACTTTTCGATCCAAACGTCTAAATTTTTATTTTAGTTTAAATTTTTTATTCAAATCTCAAATTAAATTTAAATGCACTTATTTTCTTTCATCATCCTTCCATCCGTCAAATTCTTCCATTTTAATTTCTATTTCATTACTGTATTTCTGCTTGTGTGAACAAAATTAATCCATAGTGTCATATTCCATCAACTTAAATTGTTTTTTTTTATTTATTCGTTGTATTTCATTTCATTTACTTTAATATTATTACATTAAATTAAAATTAATTAGACACCCAAATTGATTTAGTCCTCTAAACGAGAGTGAGAGCAAAAAAATAATTGTTATGATAACAAAACGGAGGTCAATGATCGATTTTACTGACAAACCTACAAAAAAAACGTATAAAGGTGATGAAAATAATACAAAAAAAATTAATAGGAAACAATAATAAATTCAATGAATTGTTTCAGACATCACACAAACAAATTACTTATAAATTGGTCTGTCAAAAAACAAAAAAATAAGAGATAAAATTAAACAAATATGCGGGTAATAACAAAAAAAATGTATATTTGTTTGTTTAACGAAGTTGAAATAATCCAAAAGCGTCCAAAATTATTTTTCCATAAATACGAACTGTGAATGGACTCAGCTTGGATATTGCTAAACTTTTCACATTAAACTAATTCTTGCATATAATTTTTATTTCGTCTGCTTTGTTTGTTTTTTTCTTTTCTTTTTTTTTTATACATTATGGATCCGGTGAAAAAAATGAAATGAAATGTATGAAATTTATTCTTTTTTATTAATTAAAAACATTTTTTTTATTAATATCTTTTTTCGATAAAATCATTGTCTGGGTATTCAATGATATGTGCTGAGGGTGCTCTGTCAAAATCATTTTGATCTGATTGAAAATTTCCATTAATTTAATACCAATTAATTTTAAAAAATCGAAAATGAATATGATCATATTAAATTCGCAGCATACTCGTTTTGGCCAGTTATGACAAAATGTAATTATTCATAGAGATTACACTTTAGGGCACTTTAAAATCAAAAATTATTAATTATCAGTGTCAGTTTATTGTGTTAATTGTTGATATTTAATATGTGCAATTTTTTTATTCAAAAATTTACTGAAAAATTTATAAAATTTTCATAAGAAGTCTGTTAATCATAAGAATAGTCCATTAATTGATTTTTACTAAGGCAATTTTGGATGAAGAATCTCGAATTTGATTTTTTTTTTATATTTGAACTATATTTACCTTTGAAAGACGGTTTTTTCGAAAATAATGTCACTTAGCTCTCATTTTCATGCATTTTCTTGCTTCCTTTAATTTTTTCTAGCTCTCTCGAAAAATTTTTCTAGCTTTTTCGAAATTTTTCTAGGTTTTTTTGAAATTTTCCTAGCTTTCTTGTAAATTTTTCTAGCTTCCTTGAATATTTTTCTAGCTCTCTCGAAAAATTTTCTAGCTTCCTTGAATATTTTTCTAGCTTCCTTGAAATTTTTCTAGCTTTCTCGAAAAATTTTCAGCTTTCTTGAACATTTTTCAAGCCTACTTGAAAATTTTTCTAGCTTTCTCGAAAATTTTTCTAGCTTGCTCGAAAATTTTTCTGGCTTCCTTAAAAATTTGTCTTGCTTCCTTTAAATTTTTAGTTTCCTTGAAATTTGACTAGCTTTTTTGAACATTTTTCTAACTTGCTTTAATTTACTTGACCCAATAACTTTAACTGAATGGAAATATTGGTCATCCTAACAAAAAAAGCATGAATAAAAAGTAGGAAAAAATCTTCACAGAAGTGTGTAATTGAATACTTTCTTTGTAATTGTATCTTTTTTTTTGCACCCCATTTTTTCTTTCTAGTTTTATCTCAGCACAAAATTCTTCTCCGGATGTTTTTCTATTATTATTTTTCAATTTAATTGAATCAATTTCTTTTGAGCGTTTGTTCAAGTCCAGTCTGAGTACCAAATTCATCATAAAATAACAAAAATTAAAATTCTTTTGTTCTCAATTATTTCTGTGTTATCTTAGATCATCATTCCATGAAAATGAATAAGAATGAGAAAAAATAAGACAACAAAAAAAAATGAAATGTTTATCTTGTTGTTGTTTGTAATCATCAAAAGATGAAGTGAACAGTGTAAACAAATTGAGCGTGTCAATTATTAAGCTCTTTTATATTGTTCTTGTTATTATTTTTATTGTACTTGTTTTAATATAATTTTATCTTTTTCATATACTTTTTTTGCGTTATTTTGACTGTAATTTTATTATTTTTGTATTTTAATTGTGTTTGTTAACAGTGTTGGCTTCTGATCCGTGAATTTAATTCGTTTGTTCAGTTTTCATGGAAAAAATTTCAATGTGATTCAGAACGTTTAAAATGTATTCATGGAAATTTTTGTGTATTCGAAAGAAAATGCAATATAACCATTTTTTTCATAAAAACCATTCAATTTTTTTTATAATTCCCTTAATTGAGAAAATTCCAATGAACCGATCACGAAAATGTAAAAATGAAATCATAGAAAAATTCAAATATTGATTACAATTTTCATAATAAAGCATTTTAAAATACATGTAAAATGCCAATATTTGATTTTAATCATCATTTTATTAATTTGTTTGCAACTAATTTAAACGCATTTTGATGTTTGGCAATTGTAACGTCAATTGATCAATTTAAATATTAAATGTTTAATCATATGATTAATTTTGGGTTTTAAATTAATTGCTTATTATTATTATCGGGGTGATTAAATACAAAATTTTGAACAAAAAATATCGAAATTAAAAATAAATTCTAAAATAGTTTTAAATGTCATTTAAATGACATATGACATTAATAATCATCGTTAATTGTAATTCTAATCCATTATTTCAATGAAAACTTTTAATTTCAAAACATTTTATTGTTCGCTTCATAATCATTTAAATAAATGCACACTTAGGTAATTGCATACCATTCACAAAATTCCTTGAAACCCAAAATTCCTCAATCATTCACTCATTGTTCTTCCACCAAATTCCAAGCGTTAGATCCATGCGTAAAATTATAAAATTAAAATATTTATTGTTTTATTATAATTTGGAATTCCTGTTTTCTATCGCATTTTACTTTGAAAGAAGAAAAAAAGGTAAGGAAATACACAACTAAAAGGAAAATTGAAATATTTTCTCGTCTCAAAATTTTCCCTCTTTAAAATTTCAATTTGAAAAGTAAAACAGTCAAATATTATCTTGTCTTGTAACCCAATTTTATTTTTTTTTTAATTTTGGCTTATCTTAATACTCATTAGAATCTTAAATGAAAACTTTTTCATTGTGCACGTGTAAACGTACGTGAATACAAGACAAAATTGTATGAAAAGCGAAAGAGGAATGACAATGGGTGAGGTAAGGATTAAAAGTTTTGTTCTTTTATTGAAAATTGTTTGAGAAGTTTTACGATAATAAATTTATTTTGTTGATTATTTTATTTTATTCGTTGAATTAGGTTTTGTTTTGTGTTTTGTCTATGATTGAATTAATGATTTGGTTTGACTGAAGTTATCAGCGACCTCATCAATGACCTTGGCAGTTTCAGGGGATTTTTAGGACCCTTGGACCCTTCTCGAAACGCTTCAGGTGTCATCAAGGACTGTAAAGCTTACCCAAAGGCTCTTGAGAGAGCTTTTTGTGTTGTTTTGGTGGTATTTGAGGCTTAGTTGAAAACATTCCAAAGGCAAAGTCGCTGAAGAGCAAACAGATCGATAAAAAATTCAATGCTGCAGAACTTGGTAGTCTGGGTTTTTTAATTCGGTCCTGCAGATGGCGCTGAGAGGCTAAAATTTGATTTACACGAAAAAAAATATGAAAATAGCAAACGTAATTCAGCGTTGATGGACCCTGGAACGTGTTGGGGGGCGAGAGAGTCCGAAAACCCTTATCTAAGGCTGCCAAGGTCGTTGATAACTTGAGTTTTATTTAAAAATTCTGTATTTCCTTTCATTAACATCTCTAATCTAGATATTTTTTTTTACTTCGGTTGACTCATCTTAGTCAATAATATTCAAGCTCAATCAATTACGTAAGTTAGCCAAAGGCCTCATAAAACTTTAGAACTGGCTTATTCAATTCAAAGCTTATCATATCAAATTATTCTAGAAATTTCTTCTCATTTTGCCTTGTCATCATCGACCATCAACTTTCAAAATATTGCTCATAAAAAAATAATTGAACTGCAACTGTAATTACTTGGACTCCCTCCAATTAAATTTCCTTTTTTTATTCTTTCATTGTAATTTTTTTTTATTACTGATAAAAATAATAAATATTTTTTTCATATTTTTTTCTCCTTTGAATGAAACAAAGCTCATTTTAATTAAAACATTGTTGACTGCAAAAATTTTACAAAGGCTCAATTAAATATCAATATGCACAACATCAACTGAGTCCAATAAAAGGACAATTAGAAAAATATTTGCACTATCATATTTCATTCAATTGAGATAATTGAAAAAAAATTTCAAAGTTAATTTGACTTTTTTTATTGAATGAAAAAAATTGCAAAAAAAAATGAAACATCTTTTCATTTTATTTTTCTTTTTTTTCCCCATTATTATTATTGTGGTATTTTAGTTGCACAAATAATGTGCTGCAGACAATTTTTTTTTGTTATTTTCATATTTCACACATATATCATCGTTTTTTCCTTCCACATTTTATTGTTTTATGATAATGTGATGTGAAACATTATTTTTTGTGCATTTTGTATTATTTTTTTCCTTTAAAATGTAATTAAAAAGATTGCTCAGTTATGTGTCTAAATTGTGGTGCAATAATAAAATAAGAGCAAAAAAAAAAACTAAAAGATAATTAAAAAAATACTAAAAACGAATTAAATGGCACATTATTCACATTTGATATCTATGAAGTGTTTGGGTGCCAAATTAGATAAATGACTAGAAAAAAAATGTTTTATTTGTGTTTTTTTTTTGTGTGTATATGAAAAAAAAATTAGTATGATGAATGAGATTCTGCTTACTTTTATGCAAAAAAATGTGACATTAATTAGATCCTACATGGCATGTACAAGAAAAAAATTCCTTATTTAATGAATTTATAATTATATTCCATCTAAAAAAGATGTGGCTTGTCTGCCTGGTTTTTAAATTAAAATCTTATTTTTAGCGCATTTCTTGAAAATGCTGACATTGAGCGCGGTCATGCTGTACGTTCGTTGGTTCGACTATTTCAATGTCGCCTATAGTTGAAATATGTCGCATATGATTGAAAAATGTGGCATTAAGGACAACTTAACTGTCCAGAAAGCATGAGTATACAAAAAGGTGTTATTAGGAGTGAATAGATGTTGATAAGTTGCAAGCGACGGTTTTCATGGCAACCCACCAACCGCATATAGATTTTTTAGCCAGTTATAATTAAATTACAATGTCCAGAGGGGATATGATTTTCATGCGTGTGTTCAGAGTGTACAAATAAAAGTTTACAGATTCAAAAGTCGACTTATCGAGGATGGTTCTGATAAAAAGCGTTTCACGGCAATAACAAATTTTGAGGTCACAGAAGGTATTAAAGTATAATGGATCTGTATATGAAGTTTGTCTACTTCTTAATGCAGTCCTGACGTTTTAAAACCCAATTCTGAGCACATCTCTCAAATTCAAGTGTTCATTCTTGAAAGCAAAGCTTGTGTGGTGAAATATTTCATTACTCATTCATCTGTCTCACCAATTTCATAGTCTGAAATTCCATGACTGTATTTATAGGGAGAACATTCTTAACGTGGTCATTGTAAAGTGATACAGTAGGAATCAATGGTGACTGATTATGAGTAATTTTCAAAGCTCTGTTTTGCAGAATCTGAAATGGTCAAATGTTACATAGGTAATCACATCTTCGAACAACGAACTCAATTCTTGTACTCTGTCAAACATTATCAAGCTATTTATTGTCATATTGACATCCAACTGGGACAAAATTAACACCACAAATTATTGACACCAACAAAATGACCAAGTGTAATGTCATTTCAATATGGGCTTATTTGCTTTGCATCACCATGAACATCAACCATCACATCTGTAATTATGTTGTCCGTTAAATTTATGTTTTTGCTTAGACATGTCTTGTTATTCATCTGAAATCAAATGGTAATATTTCCTGCATGAAACCACATTATTTTCACAAGTCTCAAAACTAATTACAGCTGAGGTATCTTTTTGAGTGTAATATGCATTGCATGGTAACAATTTTTGTGGTTCACAGTTATAAATCAAAAATCTCTTGAGAAAAACACCTTATTTTATGGCTTTTATTCGATTTTTGTTGTTCAATATTATTATTAGGATTATTTTCGGTTCAATTTTACGCATAAAATCATAATTTATTATAGTAATTTAACTTGAAACATTTTTTTTTCCATGTAATTCAATACAACAAACTTTTCCATGAATAAAATTCTAATTGAGACAGTATTGATTTGAACTGAATCAAATTTTTGTTCAATTAATACATGAATGGTCAAAATATCACATATCTATTTCAGTTCATAGTTTGTCTTATCATATTGAATTTTTTGATAAATCAAATACATACCAAATTTGATATTCCCTCGATGGTTGAATGTCATGTATGCAAACAAACACAAATATTTTCTATCTCTCAATCTCGTAATAGGAAATTCGATATTATACCAAACCAAAAAAAAAATTGTATCTAAATAAATTTTTAGGATATGAAAATCAAAATAATACGTAAATATATTTATATAGATGACTGGATTGAATAATAATGATATTTGGTCATCATTACATTACTTTTTTTTTATCTTTTCTCTTTTTTTTTGAATAATAAAGAGTTAGTGAGATGTTGAAAAAATAACACATTCATATTATTAGTTTTATAGGCTATTTGAAGTCCCTTGCGGATATTAAATATTCGGTAATGTACAAAAATATAACGTCATGATTGAAAAAAGGTTGCTCATATCACTTTTGATTATCTCAAGCTGTTAATGGTATGTATTTTTTTTCTACCAAATGAGAATTTGTTTCAGTATCGATTGAGTGTCATTGATCTGATGAACACGTGGTTCTAACTCTGGATCTGAAGCCCAGAACCGCAGTGAAGGTCGAGGATCGCAGGATCGTTTCGGAAAAGCGCAGCTAGGACTCAGTCGTGGTCCATTCGTGCTAAATGACCTTCCCATCGAAGTCGGTTGACTTTTACAGTTGCAACGATGTTTGGTTTCGCATATAACCGCTCTAGCTCGAAGTTATACTTTCTTCTCCATCTGTCGCGACATGTCGCCTTTACGTAGGCACCAAAGCGTTACGTAGCACCTTTCGTTCAAATGACAGTAGTCGCTGTTCATCGCTCTTGGTGAGTGCCCACACTTAATACATGAAATAACGACTTGGTCAGTTCAGCAAAGTTACAGCTTGAAATATTCTCTACAACTTTGATTCGGGTCACTTTTGTCTAAAACTTACCAAACATTATTTTTTTTTCTCAAAAACGTAGAAATTCGTTTAAATTTATGTTTTTGCTTTAGAACATTCTCTATGTTTTCCAGGAATAGCTTTTGAAGTGTTTCTAATTGAATTTAATTCGATAGTTTAAACTTTTTATTCACTTTTTTTTCAAAACATTAACAATTCAATTGAAAAGTGTGATCTTGTTTCATTGAATCTCGCTGGTATATCTGACAATTATTTTTAAACAATATCACAAAAATCACCACAAATATTGTCTCTGTCTCTTCAACCATTGTACAGTCTGAAATTATTTTCCGCTTTCATTTATTTATTTATCATTATTATTCAAATATCTGAAGTACAAACGCGCTTTTTTTTAAATTTCCAACCACAAATAACAGTTGCATATGAAATTTATTGACAACACTTGAAATTTCATCCTGTATTTTATTTTATTTTAAATGTTTAATATTTTTTTTTTAATTTTTTTCCTCGTATAAAAACCAAACACATACAAAAATATTTTCAAACATTTTATTTTCCAATTTTAACAATGCTGGACCAGAACAAGTCCAATCATATATATGCTTAAACGACCAATAAACCCAACTAGTATGTTAAATATTTATAATAATTCTTTATAGTTTAACACACACACAGGCAACACATTGATTCAACACAAAAATATTTGAACCTCATTGAAATTTAAAATCATTATGTACAGCAATAAAATGAAAATGCAAAAAAAAACATTTGAATATATTGAAACCAGTGTGTGTGAGAGTATGTGTTAAAAGCAAGTAGATTTTTTCATCAACACTCATATAAGATAAATTTTGCAATGGGACAGATGGGAGAACAACAATGTTCTAGATAGCTAGAAACAATTGAACCACAATAAGGTGATTTTCAGTTTTACAAAACTATGTATGTGTGTATCTGTTTAAAATAAGTCTTTGTTAAACGATATACGTCCTTATGTGTACTTGGGGGGAAAAACTATTTATTTGTATTGAATTGAAATAAATATAACACATGTGGTGCTCTGCTGTATCAAATAAATACACAAAAACTATTTAATAAAATAAATTTAAATAGGTTTTTTAGTTTAAAAAATAAATATCTTGGTGGTGTGTAGGTTGGACATTTTTTTACTACATTTGAATGAATGAAAATCCCGCTGCAACTTTATATGGAATGTTTTAGAAAAATATTTGAATGGGTTGTTTCCTATTGCTTTTTTTCTAAAACTCAACAGTTTTGTTCTAATAAAGTAGAAGTGATATAAAACCTTAAAATCTGATATCAGTAAATTAAATTAATGTTGATTCAATTGATGAGTTTGATCGATGAATAAATCTTGCTTATTTATACAATCAACGTTTTGGCAAATTTAGATAAATAATATCAAATTTTTAGTTACTAAAGTTATAAACGATCTGATATGATTTTTGGGTTAAACATAAAATTGGAGTCGAGAGCTATGAATTACAATAAAAAAAAAAAATTAAAATTAATAAATTTAAAAAAAACGTTTTCTATTTGCTGATTAGATGCTCTCGGACTCTAGAATTAAGTTTTAAAGTACAAACGTGGTCAAAAAACCTTTAAGCTTTATAAGTTTACTGATGTTAGTAATAATTATCCAAAGTTTTCAAATTTTTCTATAGGATCAAAATGCAAGTTCCGAAACCGTCTAGTGGTCAAAGAAGATTAAACTTTAAACAAGTATAAAAGCTATTGAAAAACAAACAAACAAAGATTGTCAGATTATTGATAACGAATAGTCCAAAGCTGTATCCTAGCGACTCTTTTAAGAAACAATCCAAAAGATCATCACGGTTTGGGTCGACCACAATTGACAAATTTTAATGGAAAATCAATAAAAATTTATGTGAAAATGTAATGTCAATGAATTGTATGTTTCTTTCATTTTAAATTTATGTTAAAGTGAGAAATATAAAAGTAAATCAAATTTTTTTAAAGGTAAGTAAAAAGGTTTTTTTTAAACTAAAAAGTTTAGGATAATCATGAATGTTAACTCAGGATTGAAACTTAAAAAAATAGTGCAATTTTCAAAATAAGTGAAGAAATACAAAAATGACTTCATTAAAACAAATCAATTAAAATAAAGACGATTGAAGAAAATGTGTCAAAATTTCATTTATAGGTGGTGTGGCGAAGTGGCTCTTAAAGTTGACACATGTCCTTTTTTCCGCCACTCAAATAAAGCTTGATAGAAGCTCTAAATCTTAAATTGAAGTTAAAGTAACTGGAAATAAAAATCGGAGAGTACAGAGCTCTATAATCCTTGACAAAAAATTACCGGTTAAGTTAGTAAGGCTAGGCATTGCCCATCACGACCAGTCTTGTTGTGCCTTTTTGTTTACTATTCTACCAGCATAAAATTACTTTACATCGTACGATAAGCCACCATAAATGAAGCTATTTCTATTATCAAATGCAGTCACTTCTTCAAGGAAGGGTTTAAAATTTCATATTCGAGGTGAAATAATTTTTGCAGTTCCTTGGATCGTGCTCGATACCTACTAAAATGTGATACATTCACTTCTAAGGTGTGACTTTTCCAATTTAAGAAACTGAGTGTCGTCAATGAGTTCGTCTAACACATCAGATCAACTTAGGATCTTTCAAAAGAGGCGATTGATTTATTTGATTACGTTCTAATTGAGTTTAGTATTTTTGTTTATAGTTAGAAAGCAGTGATTAAATTATATTGATTTTGATAGTTTAATTGAACCGAAACTCATCCGATTAAGTTTAAAATCTTTTGAATTTTATTAAAATCTTCTTGTGTTAGATTTATTACTTATTTTAAGTGACTTATTGTTAAAATTTCATTCAATTATTTCATAATCACAACTTTTATTCGATTTTCAAATTCATATTACATTTTTTATTAAATTTTACAGACAGGATATTGATTTTGATAAAACTAGTTTTCATTTTTCATAGTTTAAGGTCTTCAAATGCATTTTTCTAAAAATAAACCGATATCGTGTAATTTTATATGAAAAATCATTTATTATTATTATGATTTCTCTTCATTTCTACACTTTATCAAAACTATAAAATATTATTTGATTTTAAACAGCGTTAACAACCATCCTTATTTTCACATATAAAGGTCTATACAAGCACAAAACACACACATAGAAAACAGAAAGCATTGAACACTCTATAAAATCATATTATCAAATCCATGTCATGCCAGTGTTCAATATTATTATTTTTATAACAAGTACTTGTGTTATTGCGATTTTTAGAAAATATATCGAGCAAAAGTGTAATTTTATATTATTATTGATCGGAAAATGATAAAAATACATATTTTATAAATTTTCCAAGTGCACTCACTCCGGAAGATGGTTCAAAGTACTTTTACAGATGTCTTTTAAGTAAATATGAAGGAGAAATAAAAGTTTTTTTAGTTTTCAAAAATAAATTTGATGTAAGAAGTAGCAATTCTCAAGTTTTTGCAATATATTTTTTAATCTTTTTCTTGCCACTTGTGGTTAAAATGTTATACAATTTTTTTCCTATATCAAACAACGGCTTATTTCTGACATATCATGCTCTTCAAGCATTTCAAGTATGATCATCTTTTTACATTTTTGTTCATTATATTTCATGTTTTTTATTTTATTTATACATTTTTTTGTATCTTTATAACAATGTTTGCATTGCAGCAACTTTTTCACTGTAGCAGTTTTTGTCTGGAAATACGAAAAAAAAAATTTGTTGGTATAAAAATTTCAAGTTGCAATTCAGACTACAAGACATCTATCTGATACTTTGAAGTAGTTGATGCCCATGTGGATACAAGTAAGTTAAAATTTGAAATAATAAAAAAAGCTAATCAAAAAAAAAAAATTCTATGTTCTTTTTCAGGGCAATTTTGGTTTCAGAATATTTTTGATATTAAACAAATAAATTTCAATCACTAAACCCAAAAAAAAGCTCATTATTGACTTTGATGTTAGTCAACCACAATATCGTTATTGACCACTAACGGATGAAAGTGAATCAGTCAAATAGTGTGATATTTTCATCATTAAACCACAAGCCAAATCAATTTTAATACCTGTCACACGCACATACATTTTGTCTCTTAGTTTATTCAAAATGCATTTAATATCATTATATGAACAATCTACCACATCATTTGGTTTGGTTTCTATTTAATCAAATTTAACTTGGTTTTACGATGATCACAGGATAGAATGTGTTTATATTTAATGATATTCAACATGTTGGAAAATTATGCATAATTTGAATGAATTTGATAACATTTCAATAATATACTGCAATTAATGGGCATTGTTTAGAAATGATGCCCATGATAAATTTGTGCTTGAAATGATATCCCGTTGTACTGTTAAAACAGGATCATTATTTTTAAAAAAAGTTGATTTGTATGAGAATCAGGAAAAGTTTTGGATTAGATCTACATCAGACCTCTGATAACAATATAAATGGAAGCGCTTGAACGAGGTAAGTTACTCGAGTATCAGATGAGTATTCTATAAAGGAAATTAACATATTTAAAAACTTTGCAGATGATCGGGCACCCTAGCCGATAATAAATGTGAGCTGTCTCATAGGCAAGCTGACATGCAAGAGAAACTATCTGACTTGGCCACGCAATCGGCTAAGGTTCGAATGAAAATCAACGTCAACAAGACTAAAGAAATGCGAACTAATTCAGAATCTCAAGTTGCTTTAATGCTCGATGGAAATCTAATAGAATAAGTCAACGAACTCACTTATCTAGGCAGTGTAGTGAGCGTGGATGGCAGCTAAAGATGGTCAAACCAGGATAAGAAAAGCGAGGGGTGCCTGTACGATACTTAACCGTATATGGTGCTCCTGAGTTAATAGCAAACCGGTTAAACTTAACATCTTTAGATCGTGCGTACTCTCTGTCCTTCTGTATGGTTGTGACACCTGCCTCGTTACAGAGGACATTAAGAGAAGACTGCAAGTATTTGTCAACCGCTCTCTTAGACGAATTCTGCGTATCTTCTGGCCGAATAGAATTTCGAATGAGGAACTTCTGAGAGAAGCCGAGATGCAAAACATAAATATGGAGATACGTAGAAGAAAATTTGTTTATATTGGGCATACCTTACGAAAAGACCCTTCAGAAGTTTGCCACCAGGCACTATTTGTGCCAGGTATACAATCCACAAGGTAGTCGTAGAAGACGTCGACCAAGAAACACCTGGCGACGCTCCACGCTCTCTGATGCCAACTCAGTCAGAAACACAAATGAGGTACAATTTAACAACCTGAGGGAACTGAAACAAATTGCAATTCTAGCCTTTGCTCAACATGAGGACAGTCTGAACTCCCTGAGGAAGGACAAGGCGTAAAGTAAGTATAAATAATGTCAAGAATTAACAAAATATCATATCCTGAATTGGATGAATGTTACATTAAAAAAAAAAATAAAATTCCGTCTTAATTAATTTTTAACACATTTCGAGGCTTACTAATCACAATTCAAACTATGGTAAAATTTTGCTTCGTTAAGTTCAATTAAAAATAATTTCAAACCTCAATTTTCCTAGAAATCAGTTCATTCTCCCACAAAAACAAACAACAATAAATAATTTAATCATTTTAAGAATCATTGAGAACTGTAATTAATTTTAAAACTCACATCATTTAAAATCCTTTTAAAACATCATAATGAAGTGACTTGTGTTTGTTCTCATATAAATTATTTTTTATATAAATTTAAAATGAAAATAAAAAATAAAACTAAAACGTATAAAATGGAAATTAATCTGAAGAGCAGACTATGAACTAGTATTAAAGTAAAACAACACCAACAACAATATAAAAGAGGTAATAGAAAAAAACATGAAAAAGGAATGAAATTTACATACACACACACACATATAGAGAGAGTTTTATTTACTTACATTTTTCCTTTGTATATTATAAACAAATTTTCGCAAATACACAAAAGAAAAGTAGAAGTAGTTCGTACACTTCACATACGACCACAGTTTACATATTTAAAGTTTAAATGCATTATGCAAATAAGCTAGGCTTCCTTTGTTGCTAGTTGTTCGTTATATTGTTGTTGTTGTTGTTGTTGTTATTTAAACGAAAATTAAAACGATAAACAGTTAAAGCATTGTGTTATTTTTGCTCTTTCCCTGTATATTCTTGTGATTTGAAGTAAGTAAAAACAAGAATAGCGAAATCAGCCTCCAACTTTGTTCAAATCAAAAATATAATAACAAAAAATATGTTGTATAGAGGATAAAATTTTATTTTTTCATTTTATTATAAGGATGAATGAAAAACGAAGCAATAATATTGTTACTGCTGTTCGGATTATGTTTTTGTCTTGTATTTAATATTTTTTTATTCTTTATCCGGCATTATGGCTTTTAAAGTGATGATGAACAAAAAAAAATGTAAACTATGAGGAATAACGTCGTATAATTGCTACTGTACTGCGGAAGGAGACTTTAGAAAATAATAGAATTATTTTACAACAATAACAATGTAGGTGTGTGTGTGTGTGTGTGTGTGTAATCATAAATAAATAAATTGTGTTTACATAAATGTGGAAGAAGAAAATTGTATGTTGAATACTTTTTCATAGTTTTACAACACAACACAAAAAAGCAAACAATAAAGAATGATGCAAGGAAGGTAGTTATTAAAAGATTAGGAATCAGTATTGTTGTTGTTATGCCTAAATTTAGGTAATTTATTATGTAAAGTGCCTGAAATGGTTTGCGTTATCACATAAATTTTCTATGAAGATTTACAATGAAAAAGCTGTCAGTTGTAAGAAATGATCCTGTTGCGTAAAACTAGTAAAAATTAATTTTTAAAAATGGGATAATCCCTCATAGAAATTTAAATGAATAAAGTCATCAAAAACCGTTTTAAATTTAAATTTTATCCTTGCATGATAACTATTAGAAACATTTTCAATTAATAGTTTTCAATTAACATGTCAAAACCTCAAATTTAACATGAAAATGACCTATTTTATTAAATTTCTAGGAACATATCCTGAAAATTTTAGTTATAAACCTTTTAACATAATTTTTTATAGGAAAAATTTTTAATTGAAGTATTTCACAATGGAATTTTCAATCGAAAATTCATTAAGCTGTAAAAACAAAAGTTTTAAAATGAAGGAAAAATCAGGTCATTTAATAGATGAGAGAATAAAATGTAAAGCAATTTCAATTGAAACGATTTAAATATTATTTTGCTTACTGATTATTATTTTATTTTATTCTGTATTGCTGTGTGTGTGTGTTTAATGTTTAAAATTACATAAAACTTTTTTGTTGTAAGTTCATTTTGTGTTCATGGGTGATGGGAAAATACTTTGATTTTCGACTTTTTCGATGTTTTTATGGGGGATGACATTTGACATTTTCCTTTATTTACAGATCTAACAAATTCTACAGAGCTTAAGTTGGATAAGGTCGCAAGTGTGGCTTTCAAGACTCATATTTAGCTCACAAGGTCCTTCAATATATGGCCTAAATATATCAGTTGCTCCATCTGTTTTGCACAAAAATCAAAGTTAAAAGTGGCTTAAAAATATTTGAGCCAAGGAAAACAGCTAATCGTACTAATATTCAAGATCAATGTGTTAAAATACAGATACGGATCTGCAAGGTTTTTGATGGACGACGAAACGATCATTGCAATTCCAGTCAAAATACTCATGACAAATATTCAGTGCCTAATATAGCGCCTAGCGACAACAGTTTTAAAAAAAAAAATAAAATATCACCATTGTCACCAAAAATACATGCAATTTGAAACCAAATTTATGTAACTACAAAGACAAACAGCCTCCAAGAACAACTACTGAAATATCATGCCTAGACTGTGATTCAAAGTATATTAGACAAAGTAGACGAGCTATCACCGACTGCTCAAGGAACATAAGGAACAAAAGCGCTACTGACAATGGTCAGATCGAAAGAAGCAGCGTTGCTTAAAATACGATAGTTTATACAATAGAATTAACAATCATTATCTTAATACTAGTTTCTATACGAAGAATGTGATGTGTATGGTGTATAGTTTAACTACCAACTATGCTGCCCATGCTTTGCTGCTGTGATTTTTGTTCAAGAGACGGTTTTGGGGAGGCCGAAATAGTTCCAGAGTCAAGTTAAAACTTGTTTTATGTCTGAATCTTTTTAATATGATAGATGAAGGCTACGAATTCGACAACATTGCAAAATGAAATATGTAATGAGTCCAAATGCATGGGAATCATTATTCATCTCCAACTCAAATTCACATTTAATGAGAGCCGCCCCGATCACGTCTCATTTTTTATTTTGACAAGCATTAAGATAAGGTAACATCAGTCTGACAAAGATCGCCTGATGATGAACAACTAAAAGTTCTGTCTTGCAAATGTAATTTTAAGCAAAATACGGAATTTGATTTGGATAAGTCGATCGCTATTTCAGTCCTTTCCTTTTATTGTAGAAGCTTCATTTCAATTGCATCGCATTAAATATAATTTCAATTGCATTTTCCTGTTGTTCAATTATTTGATTTGAATATGAATTTAAATTTCAAATATCAATATTGAGTAAGGAATTAAGAAAGCAAAATCAAGGAGTCAGCATAGAAAAAGTTTTGCTTAACTTTTTCTGAATCACTTATTTTATTTTCTATCTAAATTTGAAAGTGAGCAATTCTATTGATTCGCGAACAACTAAACAATTTTGAATGGAGTACAACTATAAAAGTTCGATTCTTTTTTTGTTTGGTATTCGAGGAAAGAAAATACAAAACATTAATGATAAGTATTTCAAGTAAAAGGAAGAACTTTATTTCATTAAAAATGCAAATAACACAATAGAAAAAAGAGACAATTTCGAAAGTGATTGTAAAAAAGAATCCTTTTGTAAAAAAAGATTTGTTTGATACGATATCATAGAAAATTTCCTCAACTTCCTTGAAAAAAAGCTTTAAAAGCCCATTGAAATTTCAAACAATGGTCTTACACAAGAAATATTAATTCTGATTTCGGTTTGAAAATTCAATCTAAACTAGAACCCATTAAAAATGTTCAAAAGGAAAAGCAAATATTTGAATTCAAATTCAAGTTCTCTAATCAGGTGGTTTTTGAATGTTTTTAAAGGAACACAACAAAAAAATGTATCACATGCTTTTCCTTCATTTTAATAACAAAATGTGACATTAAATACGTATAAATGACAACAAACATTCTTTTTTTTCCTCTTCCAGATATCAGATCATTTTCCATTGTATACACACTTTTGTGTCATTTTGTCCTTATGTTACCTTTATAATCGGATATTTGACTTATTGTTACACATATACACAAAGTTTTGCAAGTCGATATTAAGCTAAAATGTAAAAAGGGTCAAAGTAGGTCATATATTTGTTGTTTAGATCGTACAACATGCTGCTCCTGCTGCTGTTAAGATGTTTTTCAATTTGTATTTTCATTCATAATAATCACAATAATATGAAAGGAAACGTTGATGATGAATCATGAATTGAAGGTGCATTTTGAGTATGACCTACTTTACCTTTAACAAACTAAGGAAAGGAAAGGAAAGGAAAGGAAAGGAAAGGAAAGGAAAGGAAAGGAAAGGAAAGGAAAGGAAAGGAAAGGAAAGGAAAGGAAAGGAAATCAAATCTAGTTTCCACTGATGTTCAAACGACATCTTAATGATTTTGCACAGAGAAAGAGTGTCCAAAAACAAACCGACCGACAGCTGTGCGATGCACAATGTCGCATTTTTTCTTCAAAAAAAAATCAAAATAAGATGTATTAATAAAAAAAGAAACGAATGGGACAACGAGAGATGTGTCAAGTGAAGGTTAGTAACTCTATAAAAAAAGAAGCGAACAATAGAAACGAGATTTGTTTGTCAGATTTGTTAAGAGTCATAACGGAGAAGCTTTTAAAAACGTGAAATAAATATGAATTCCTTCTTTTCTAAACATTTTAAGGGGACATTTTTTTCCTTTCTTTTGTATGAATATTAAAATGTATGTCTCATATTTTTATTGTCATTCCCTTGTCATATGTCATTGTTATTTGTATCACATTAAAATATGAAAACAAAACAAATATTAAATTAGGATGAAAAAAAAGTTCTTAAAAGGTCGAGGAACTTTGAACAAAAAAACCATTAATTTCATGCTTACTTAGGTTGAAATGAGCAAACAATTAAAAGAAAATTCCTTGAAAGTACTTTTCTGATTTAATATCATACATTTTTTTGGTAATTTTGGTAATTTAAGATTTTAGAAAATAATTATCCTCTAAGCTCCATCATGTCGCGCTCATTCCCAAAATTAAGTCAATAAATTATCATGTGACACATCACAAATCACTTCAATGTTGCATCACATTGCAACAATTCTTCACACACTCACTTAAAATATATATGTATGTATATGTGTATGTGTTTGTATGAAAATGTGTGAGGAAAGAGGAAAAACCTAAACCGACATAAAATCATCAATTTCATGTTATTGTTGCTCTGAGGTAAAATCATGTCAATTTATCTGTTAGATGCAAAACAAACTCATTTGATTTACTCTCCTACATACACAGACACATGCACACATGCACACATACACCAAATAAATATCCATATCAAATCCACAGCAGATATCTTTTCACATTAAAACACATTTCTCATCGTTTCTCCGAAAATTTAAAATGCCTTCTAGCTAAATTATGTATTAAATCACTTATAATGAGGAGGAATGTTGATAATGACAAAGTGATTGCAACAAACTCACACACACACACACCCACACACACACATACAATGGCAGTTTATCAATCAAAGTTGCATTCATTGAGTGTGTTTACGTTCAAAACGAGACATAATGGGTTATAATCTGAGTATTTAAATATCACTTTAAATGCATTTTATTATTATACATTATTACCTTTGTTTCAATTATTTATTGCACTTGCACACATAAAAACGAGACACATCAAATACGTTTCATGATGATAAAAAAGGGTTTTGAAAGATATTTAAATATAAAATTGAGAGATTTATTCAAACATTTAATTTATTATGTTGTATCAATAATCTGTTTTCAAGTATCCTTTTTGTGATAATTGATGTGATGTGTCATATCACTAAAATAATTAATTGGATTTATTTTGTATTATTTAAATGGATGATAACAAAAATACGGTTTTTCGGAGAATTTTAAAAAGGATATTGAAATAAATCATTTAATTGTTTGATGAGTTGAATTGAATTTCATTCAATTTTAAATTGACTTCAAATTTTAATTTTTTAACATTTTAAGCAAATTTTTCATCGATTTGTTAAAAAATATGAGGACTTTGGGTCCTGATATCCCTCCGTCCGTTTTTGTTACACAAAATAGTCAAATTTTCCAAAAACCCTGAAAAACTACGGATTTTTCCTTAACCACAGAATTTAAAAAAACCATTAAAATTTAATAAAACCGCAGAAAAAATACAGAAAAAAAACTGAGAAGTTTTCTAAAATGACCGACTATTATAAAAGCATGGAATTTTCTAAATCGCGGATAATCACAGAGTTTTATTTCCTGGTTCTTAGCATAAGAAATATTAACGGTCAGTCAGATATTTGGCTCAAATTGTAGACAAATGTTTTAAAAAAGTTGGTATTCCAATTTATAACCTTGTAAATAATGCGTTAAACGGTCATCAAATATGCATGGAGTTTACAATAGGTTTCAAGCATGCCTTGCAAATGAAAATCCATTGCAGATTCATATATGGTGCTACGCAGATGTGTTAAACCTAATCATGACTGATTGTACAGGAGCTGTTTTGGAGAGTTCTAGTTTATTTATGCTTATAAATAATTTAGCAAATTTCATCAAAGACTCGTATATGCGAATGAACGTATGGAACACCTTGTTCATTTAATACTTGAAGACTGGAATAAACACCTCATATAATTTATTTTGTATCAAAATAAGTCTATGGCAAAAAAAAATAATTTCTTATTTAAAATACATTTCAAGCTTAATTTAAAACACACACTCAAGGAAAAACCAAAATACATCCGGGCACCAACATCATTTCCATTAAATAAAACAATTTTTGATATACGACAAATTTAATACAATAAATATTCAAATATTTTTACATCAAAATCATATCAATGTGTGTTCGTGTATGTGCGAAAATCATCCATTAAAGAAATATTTTCAAAATATTTCCGAATCACATTTCCTGCTCAGATTACAACCTAATTTTATTGCTACAAAAATTTACTTTTCATACATAACTCTCTTTTTATGATTTGATATATTAAAGGTCATTTTTCAACAAAATGTACTTATATCAGCTAAATTGGGCTTAATGTGAGTAGTTTCAGTTCAAATTTCAATTCAATTTATGTCGATCAAATTTGTCATTCATTTCAATTAAATCCTTGAATTTTTTATGGGAATTTTTTTCATGTAAATCACTTTAAGGGAGAGAGAGAGTGAAAGGAAAAAGGAGTTAAATTAGAATACAAGTCAAAATCTGTCGTTTGTAAGTATTTGTCCAGTCATATAAAATGACAATAAAAAAAGGGAAGAAGTAACAAGAATGGACACAAATTATGGTCAAAAGTAATAAATTTTTTTGCTACACTTTACATTCATACTCTTATATGGATTGTGATACAAATAAATACAGAAAAAAACATGAATTTCAAGAGGAGCCAGTGTTTGAGCACAATTACAAATGACACGTTTGAATTTAATGTCTGACACAATTGAAGTTGACAGATACAAATGTATGTATCCCAATATGAACAAACAAAAAAGTATCAAATATGACAGTAAAAATAAAAGTTTTAATTCAATTTCAAGGCGAATGTCCATTCCAGGCTGGTTTTTTCCTTTGTTTGTTTGTTTAGAAGAAAAAAATGCTCATCCGCGCATTTTACGTCGATTTGAAAAAAAATAGTTTTGTGTGTCAAATTTTTCAAAGTCGCAATTTCTTAAGTCGTATAAAAACGTGGATTGTCCAAACAACGTGAAATCTGAAATTTTACAGAACCGCGGATAATGGCCGTGAAGAATTACGAGTTTCCTCTTCCTTGTCCAGGTTGATTGGTACTTCCTTGAATACATTTATTGATGTGTTCCTTCAGTAATGGGTCGTACTTGCTGATGAGCAGAATGATTTCTAAAAAATTCCCGTGAACGAGGGCTTGGTCATTTAAAGTTCGTGCAGCATCATAAGCTGAGCCTCGATAGCTTAGACCACACTTGCCAATTAATTTAATCACATCTTTAATTCGTTCCACTATATCACGATGTTTCCGCACTTGAACTCGTCGTACTGTCGTTAAATTATTTAGCGATTCTTCAATATTACAATTTTTAATAAATTGAACGTAAGATTCGGTTGAATTTGTATGCATTTGGCTTTTTCCGTGCTCTTGCAATCTTTGATGAATATGACGACGATCTTGGTAGTCTTGGACAAATACTAAATTCAAATATTTTGAAAATCCAAAACGAACAAAACAGTACAATTTATCCTTTTTTAGCACAATATTAATAGGAAATTTTGTGAACCACGGATAATCGCAAAAATGTCCAAAACCATGGAAAACTGCGAATTTCTATATAAGAATATTTAGAATATAGAGAATATTTCTAAAAAAGCGGAATTTTTTAAAATGATCTAATCATTGTAAATGAAATGCGCTTTTGTATATCGCTCTCAAGTACGTTTTCCATTTTTTTTTGTATTTTCATCATGGATACAAGAAGCTTGACTTGAAATATCCCTAAGAGGGTAGGTTTCCTGCTCATAAAAAGTAAAACCAGAAATTATTTTAAATTGATTTGAATAAAGCTTCCTTGTCCTGAAGGAAGGACTGTAATCTAATCTGGGTTAAGAAGAAAAAAATCTAAATTTTATCATATTTTTTTCAACTTACCAAATAAACAAAATTTAATTGAAGTTCAATGGCGAGGATTTTCAATGATATTTTGTTGATATTCCTAGAAATAGTGAATAAAAAAAAATATTTTAATATAAAATTTTAGGTTATCTTTTCTTTATGTATCACAATAAAAAAAAATAAATAAATTAATTACCACTTCAAAGAAATCTTTTTACCAAATTGTTAAAGGCTTTCAATGGATCTTAATCAAACCCTAGTTAATTTTTTTTTATAACATAAAAAGGAATTTGAAACTTATTTTATATTTATTTTTTTCCTCCCATTTTATATTTTTTTTTTTTAATTTAGTATTCAAAACACGATTTATTTAATATACTAAGCCAAATATTTAAGCAGTTACATAGAATAGGAAAAAAAACTGCTTGAATCGTTTCTTGAATGAATTCAAATGACCAATAAAATTTAACATCCTTTGGATACTGACCTTTTTATGATTTATATGTGTGTGTATGTGTGTCTGTACGATGTACGTGTGTGTGTGTAGCTGTAATGAAAAAAAAAATCTGAAATGTGAATTTTATTTTACTTAACGATCTGTTAAAGAAACCCTCAACACCCACGTTGAAGATTTCTTTTACTTGAGTGTTGATTACAATTTAAAAAAGGACATTTTTTAAGTGAATTAAATGACAAAAAGATGAAAATTACGCAATTTTTTTCTCATTGAATTGTATATTCAAAGGCGTTTTTGTTTGTTAAATGAAATTAGGGGAAAAAATCAACTCAATTATGATAATTTCATGACATTTACAAACAATTCATGTAAAAATACTAGCTAAATGTGTTTACAATAAGGATGTTACCAAGACCAAAAATCATGTACAGATGGTATAAAAGCACAAATTACACCAAAAACCACTTTACTCTAATTTGATTGAATGTCACACAAACACATTCAAGCTCATGTATGTAAATGATCAGTTAAACATGTGAATACTCTTCGTTAGCGTTGACGATGAATATGAATTTGTTTAAAAAAGAGTTGGATGTTGTCGTTCTACATTGCAGAGTATTACAAGAGTGTAGTTTGTTGTGTAAATGCAAAAAAAAAGTAAATATAAAGCCATGAGCAAAACATTTTTTTCTAACAAACATTTTTGGTTGCATTTGTAACACACTCACACACACACACACACACAGTATAGTAAATATATTCATATATCAAGACCACGATATGAAAATAATAATAATGTCTTACGTGATGATTTGTTCGTAGAAAGTTTTAGTTAGAAGAACGCTTTTTGCCTTAAAGAAGAGGAGAAAACTTGAAAGCAAGGCGTCTCGAGTGGTTTTACTTTATATGCACACACTCACACAAATTTAATTTCTCTGTACTTGAAATTTTTGTGCTGGGTTACATTTTTAGTCGTTTGTCGTCATCTTTCAACAATATTTCAACTTCTTGTTAGTTTTCTGTAAAAGAAAAAAGTAAGCAAGTGCTTTTTGAATGCTGTTTTCATGTTGTATATTACATTATTTTGTGTTGTAAAGAAGTTGTAATTTAAGTGGTTTTTAACGTTTTTCTCTCATTTGTCGCTTTTACACAAAAACACTCTTACACACATTTGAATTTCACTTGAAGTTTTAGCTCAAGGAATTTTCTATGGAAATTCATTCTCAAGATTTCCTATGTAATTGTATTGAGTTAAGTGTAGCTTTAAATTACACGAAATTTTTCTCTGACATTTACATTACAATGTAAAATTTTCCTATTAAAGAACGTTGTTTTAAGGAATTAATGAATCGTTTTTTCATTTCCTTGCCTTAGCCTGGTCAATTATATGCTTACTTCCCCATTAATTTGATCAAATTTCATTCAATCTTCTTTGATTCATAGAATTTTACACCTAAAAATATGCAATGTACATTTCTTTAACTTGAAATAACATTCATTTCCATGTCCTTTTATTTTTCAATGCGAAGAAAACTCGAATTTGTGCAAAAATAAACCTTATTTGATACAAAAATTCAGGAATCATCAAATTTTATTGAAAAAGTAAAATGTATTGCATACATTTTGGGGCAAAAAAAAATAGTTTTTCTGATCCCTTATGTACATGTCTTAGATATAATTTGTAATTAAGCTCGTGATTATGATTTAAGTCTCATATAAATTAAATAAAAAAATGCACATGGAAACGCCTGGTATTTAGTAAAAATCAAAATTTTCCACAATAAAGCAAAAACCGTTTAAAATAGCTCGTTCACTCAACTTCACTATATCTCATTAGTATCACAGCTGTTCTCATTATTGCTCTTCATTTATTTTTCTCTAAATGTAATATATTAATTTCATAGAACCTACAACCATTGAAATTGAGAGCTTTTCACTTTAATAAATAATGATATTATTTACCTTATTATTATTTAACATTTTTTTTTTAAATTGTATTAAACATAATATATTGCAAAATTTTCTCATGCATTTTCTGAAAACTGTTTATATGATTGCATAATATTATCATATGATGATGATTACGATGATGATGATGATGATTATGTGCATTTACATAAAATATTCATTTTAAAATTTAAAATGTGGAGTAGCAACATTAAAATGCAAAGAAAAAAAATAACAATTTAAAAACATCATTCGAATTCGTGTTGAATGATGTTGTGTTTTCAGAAAATTTGCACGATATATTTTTGTTGTTACATGCATTCGAAATGTTTATGAGTGTAAAATGATTCTTAGAGAGAGAAATTTCTTGTTGATTATGATGAATGTCGGTGTGCTGGTGGCAAAGGTAAAATCATGACGATACAGCAGATGATGGTATTCAAAATGTGGTGCATTGAAGTGAATCTCGTTAACTTGAAGCGTATCAGGATCAAATCGTATTTTAATCAAGGATTTTAGTATCAATTAAGATAAGGGAAGATTCCATTTTATGTTACATCAATTTGAAATTTTTACTCCTAAAGGTATGCAATTCAATTTTCACTATATTTTTTCGTTTCAAAGTGGGCCACAGGCCGTATTTTCTCAAAAATAAGCTTATTTGATATGAAATTTCATAAATCACACATTTTAATTGTAAACGTAAAAAGGATTGCATACATTTAGGTATAAAAAATGCTTTAACTTCATAGAACTTATCATTTATTATTTGTAATTACGTCTAAGCCATAAAATGTAATAACAAAATTCTTTGAAAAATATAATTTAAATTCATAAAAAATATAATTTAAATTCATAAAAAATTTAAAATAAAAAAAAATCATCTCACACAATGAACATTAAATTAGTAATAAACGTCATTTACAAAGTAAACACACCTTGGTGTCCCACAAATATGCTCTCTTTTAAATTGAAATGTCAAAGAAAACACAAATGCTTTTTCTAGCTAAAACATAATTTGCATCATTTATAATTTAACTAAACATACATTCATAGTAAAAAAAATAAATTGTTAAGTTATTGCTTTTCTGTTCTAAGAATCTTTCAATTCTTTGTATTTTCATCTTGCATTTTTTTTTTTAACTCTCATATTTACATACAAAAAATGTAAGAAAAAAAATAGACAATATAAATTGTGTGAGAAAATGTTTTTTCTGTTTCTGTGTGTTTGTGTAAGTAAAATGCATCAAGAAAACGTGAACATTTGAAATAAATTATTATGCCCAACGAGAAAATGAAGGTGAATGCATTTAATGGCGTTTTTCTGATGAAAAATTTATTTTCAAAAAATAAAATAAAATGAGTGCTGTGGAAAAAAAAGTTTTTTTTTCATTTTAAATTATTATCATATTTTTTTCATCAACTTCGTTTAAAAAAATAACGTAAATTATGGTGAAAAAGTAAAGTAAATAAGTTTTATTTTTCAAATGAGTGACAGATGCATCGACCGATCATAATGAAAGATTTCACTGTAATTTTTCCTTTTTACATTAGAATTCTGTCAGTATTTACGATGAAAAATGTTATGCAAAACTTCATCAATTTTAATTATTATCGTCATCGGTTTACATTTTACATTGCAAGCACAAGTTAAATTGAAGTCAGTGATTTGAATGAAAAATAATTTAATGTAGGTAAATTTATGATAAAATGTAAAAAAATTACATGGAAACGACTGGTATTTTGTGATTGAATTAATGCAATTAAGTATTCAAATGATATAAATAAAATTAATTTGTCATGTAATTGAAATAAATCACGAAATTTGATCCAAATCAGGTTCTGTTTGAATTACAATGTGAACCTTTTTCATTCAAAATTTCTGATAATATTCAGTTGAAATGAAATGAAACAAAATAAGTAAATAAATGAAAATGAAAAAACTGACAATAAATGACAATCACGCACTTTTTAATAACAATCATGATCTAATCGACAGCTGGTCGATATTTTAAGGGACCTAAAAATCGTTTTTATCATCATTTTTTTTTCTATTTTATTAATAAAATGTGTAACCAAGAGTCACGTGCAGAGTAAAATTAAATCCAATTATAGTGAAATATTGGTTAATAAATGAAATGAAATAAAATATAATAAATATTGATTGATTAGCAGTTTTCAGGGAAAATTAAAAATAAAATTGTGAGGGAATTCAATTGAATAAGAAAGTTTTTGGGATTAGATTAGATAATGAACAAGCTACGACGTGGACCCAATGGATCAATTTTGTTCATACTACTTCAGCCGAAGCTTCCATTGTAAGCGCCTTTTATTGCCTTACTACTGAATTTTTAGAAACACAGAACTGAAGTTATCAACGACCTCATCAACAACCTTTTTAGCCTCGAGGAGGGGACTTTCGGATCCCATGGACTCACCAAAGGGCGCTGAGGGGGCTTTTTGTGAAAATTAGGTCAGTTTTTAGACTTTCCTGAAAAATTTTTCAAAGGAAAAGTCGTTGATGAGTAGACAGATCGATAGAGAACCAAAAATGCAGCGTCTTGCTTCAGGGTTTTTTCGATTAAACCCGCCAGAGGGCACTGAGGGTAATGAGGGGGCTTTTTGTGAAAATTAGGTCGGTTTTCAGACTTTCCTGAAAAAAAGTTCAAGGGCAAAGTCGTTGATGAGTAGATAGATCGATAGAGAACCAAAAACTACAGATTCTTGTATCAGGGATTTTCGATTGAACCCGCCACATGGCGCTTATTTTGAGATTTACACGGAGAAAAAAGTAAAAAAACAGCAAAAAATAAAAAGTCAAGATATAAGTCGTTGATGACATCGGGAGAGTGTTGGGGAGAGTCCAGGGTGTCAAAAAATCCCTATTCGAGGCTGAAAACTTCTGTCTAGTTCAGAAACCGTGATTTTTTTTCAAAATACCCGGTAAAATGTCAAAAAAGTGCACAATCGTAGAACTTTCGAAAACCGTGAAATTTTCGCGGTTCTCAGCGACGACGTTTTTAAAGATTTTGGCGATTTCTCGAAATTTGCGATAAAAATTACAGTTCTTTCTACTAAAAATTTTGTCATATCTGTTGCTGTTCAAAATAAGAGTGTCCATGTACAAAAATATCTTTAAAACAGTGGAAAAAAAACAAAAAATTATTGAAAAAGTCGAAAACTCGTTGAAAAATTATCAAAAACAGTAAAAATCGCTAAGAAAATTAAAAAATTATATCGGAAATCGAAAAACAAATAATTTTTTTTGGCATTTAACGTCCCGATGTAAAAATACCCGGCATTTCAACTTCATATCACATTCAAACAATGCTCACATCATAAAATTCATTTTTCAAAAAAGAGAGAGAGCGAATGAAATCCCACATTCCAATATCCAAAAAATTTTCTCTGTTATTATTGTGATTTGATTATTAGCACCCACAAACAAACAGCTACAAAAAAAACTACAAATACCATAACATTACTTGCCATGTGTGCAAAAAATCATTCAATTCAATACATAAAACACAAAGCCGCATATATTTCATACTCTAAATGAAACAGAAAACAGATGATTTGTAACGCATGCGTTTTCCTTCTCCTTTGAGGAGATATGAAGCAAAGAGAAAATTTTCCTTTTTCTCTTTTCATATTAAAATGTACATTTTTATTTGTATTTTAACGAAATTGCTTCATATAAAATGAATGAAACACTGAATGAAATGAAATCAACGACGACAAAGTAACAAAAATTTAGGATTTTGAGCATTGAGATTAATTCGGGTTGCGACATTGTCGTGCGAGGATCAGTGTCATGTTCTTTAAATTCGAATTTATTCTATTACTGAATAAAAAGTTATTAGAAGAAAAATGTTTTCCAGTCAAATGAATAAAATAAAAAAATAATTGAAATTAAATGAAATTAATGAATTTAAATGAAATGAAAAGTGAATTGAAATTAAAATAATTTCAAAAAAAGTACGAAAATTTATAGAATTTAGCTCAATTTCATATTAAAAACAATTTCAATACACAAGAAAACGTGCGTGACATTCATTTTTAAGGCAAAATATACGAAGAAAAATATTCAAATTCAAGTAAAAAAATACAAAAAAAACAAAGAAAGTAAAATAATAACAATTAAAATCACTTTAGCTCACTTTAAATGCAAAATTGTAGTTATTTTAATATAATTCTAATTACTATAAAAAAAATTACAAGAAATTTACATTAAAATTACAATTAAAATAAAAATTAAGAAAACGAAAATTTAGTAGTATGAAAATTACTCATAAAGTATAATAATATAGTTATAATTACATGTTAAAATAAAAAAAAAAAGAAAATTTTCCATACAAATAAAAAAAAATACTGTGTAATTAAATTCTGTTATAATTAAAATCGTGGTTTTGTGAAATGTTTTGTGTGATGTGAAATTCATGCAAAAAAATTCAAATTATGGTTGTAAAATTGTTTTATGGATAATATTAACTGTAAATTGTATGCAAGATAAGGTAATTTTACTATGACTATTAACTTGAAATTAAATTAACTTGAAATTTTTAAAGGAAACTAAGCGATTTCATTTCAATTTCAAGTAAAATTCAATAGCATCATGCCTCTTATATTAATTTTTTTTTTGGACATGAGCCGATTTGCTAATAATTCATTCCCTTTGACATGAATTTGAATGTCTTAATTTAAACAAAAAGGGAATAATTTGGAACTCAAAGGAGGAAAAATTTAAATAAATGAATAAATAAACAACTTCCTGTTATTTGCAAGGAACAAGAAAAACTCATAATTTATCGTTGTACAAGGAAAGTGCAGATTTTTTGCATATCTAATTTTATTTTATTTTCTTTTTTTTTTGTATAAGAATAAAGAATAATAAAAGTAAAGAAAAACATACAAAAATGAAGCGGAAATTTGGGTAAAAGGGGGAGACTATTAAAATGAAAAATGTGTGTGTGTGCAGAAATTCAATGAAGCATGGTCTTTTGATTCCTTGCAAAATTTTACTTGAAACCGCTTCCTTTTTTTTCATTTAAATTTCTTGGAATTTCTCATATGAATATTTTTTATAGGATCCGGATTAGGAAATTCTTGGAATTGAATAAAATTTGAGATTTTTTCTTTTTATAATACTTTTTTAATTCAATGCTCTCATAAACACACAAAGAAAATGACGATGATAATAATAATATTAAGTGAAGTGAATGAAAATTCTCTGACACAGACAAAATAATTTATTTTTATTTTATTTATTTATCTTTATACGAGTCTTTGCTCAAACGCAACAAATAATGTGGAAATAAAAAGCAAAAGGACTCATGCATGTTTGATTTTTATTTCCGTGTTTTGTATTTTTTTTTACTTTTCCTTTTTTCATGTGTATCATCATGTGTATGGTTTACTTTTCTCTCTTTCATTGTGTAAATATAATTTTGTATCTCAAACCATACAATTTTGATGTGACATAAAAGAGGAAATCTAATATTCAGCAAAATATGGTTAAGAAAAGAAACATTGTTTTGCTTACTTTTCTGATACATGTGCGATTTTTTTCTTCTTCTTCTTCTTTATTTTATGTGAGTGTATGTAAAAGTGTATGTGCAAAAAATGTACAAAAAAAATTATGTATGAATTTCAGAGAGAAATGACAACCAGAGGCATAGTAAAACATACATATAATGATAATAATAATAAAATAAAAGTGTTTTAGCTTGAATTTGGTTTGAATATGTACGGGAAAGGTCCTTTATTTTTTCCAAGAAAAGAAAAGAAAGTTGTATGTCAAAAAATAGTTTTTCCCCTATGTTGCTCTTTTTTTATTGTAATTTGAATATTTTATATATTAAATGAAGTATTCAAGGTATGAATTGAAATCAAAATGAGTTGAAATAAATAAAAAGAAAAGACGACACTGTAACTTGTTAAGAAAAACTAGAACTTAGCGATTTATATCGAGAACAGAGTTCTTTGCTTGACGCGAACAGGCATTTGTCGGATAAAACTATGCAGCAAACCTTTATACCGATATATTTGTGCGACGATATTTTTTACAAAGGGTAACCAAAAAACCTTCAAGTAACTTTTTATTTTTTAAATTTTGGGAGGGGGGGTTCCTATCATCGAATGCTAGATCGATATTTTTTATTGGCGAACATGTTTAGGGGGAGGATTTGCCAAATGTACCTTCAAGCAACTCCTTAACTCAAAATTTTCGATCTGCGAATATTTTTGAATTTTTGCCTAAGAAAACTCCCAATAACTCCTTATCGATATTTTTGATAAGGGAACAATTTTTAGGAAGTTTTTCGCAGCAGCCCCGAATTTCAAAGCAATATGTCCTAAAATTCCTTGTCAGACAATTACATACATATGCTTAAATAAATAAATTTCAATATCAAACAGAAAAAAAAATTTATTCAAATTAAATTCAATTTAATTATGTGTTTTATTTTGCTCAATCTCACAAAATTTACACCATTTTTTCATCACACACCGAAGAAGAAACAGGGCATAACTTACTTTACGCATACATAAATAATTAACAAGTAAATCCACTTAAACTTGACATTTTGACATAAAAAATACATAATCACTAAAACGAAATGAGTAATAAGCTTCCTTTAAACTTAAAAAAAGGGAGAGAAAAAGCTGTTTTATACGATTTTAAGAGATTAACAACTTTTTATTCTATTTTTATGGATAAAAATTAAAACTTCAGACTTCAATTCAATCTCAAAATGTGTTTTTTCATGTAAAGTTGTCATGAAATAATCTTAACTTAATAAGCACAAAGTAAGACGAACAAAAATTTTAATTAAATAAAATAATTTCCAAATCCATTTTCTTTCCTCTTTGTATGTGAATGAATTTTATTATGACATGTTCTTTAAATTCATCGTTGTTCTCTCGTGTCATCATCTCTCATGCAAAACAAAAACATTATCATTATAATTTTAACTCTGTGATGTGAACTCTTTTTACATTCCCTTCTTTTTGACAAAAAATTTTTACATTTTAATGTATGTGAGTATATCATAAAAAAAAATTGGGGGTAACAAAAGACAACAGTTATAACATATAAAAGGTCGTTAATATTAAAAATAAACAATTTTCTCTCTGTATGTTGTCTTGTTTTTCTTTTTAACATTTACCATGATGTGCTTATATTTTGAATTTCAAGTAATTTTGAACTTGTGTGTTTGCCTTCTATAATAATGTTATTTTGTTTTATGATGTTAGTTACATGTCGTTCCTCGTCATTTTACTTTAAGAGCATGTGTTTGTGTAGTGTTTTGGTAATGATAACACTAAAAATTACATTTTCATGCAGTATGACTTGTTTCGTTTGCTGTTATTTTATTTTGGAATTGAGCTTATAATAAAAAGAACTGGTGAAAATAATTTAGTTGTTTTTCTTCTTTTTTTTTTCTCTCACACACACAAAAAATAACAATTCAACGTCTATTGGAAACTGAATATTTAATTTTTTATGTGTGTGTTTATTTTGACAGCCAAAAAAAATATTTTTAATGTTTTTAAGGCTTCGTCAACTTTTTTTATTTATTTTTTTTTTCTCAATTTTTAACAAAAAAAACAGTGATGATCATCACGCTTGTTCTCAGACTGTTATCGGGACTAAAAATACATTTAAAAGTTTATCAAGCATCATAATACGAAACCATAAATATGTGAAAAAATACAATTTTTTGGGTGGATGTTTTTGTTTCTTTAGTGTTTTGTTATTGCACGTAAAAGTTTTTCTTTTGAATTTTTTTTTTTCTATATTGGAGTTTTCCCGGAAAATATACAGCAAAAGTAAGGCAGCGTAAATAATGCAGGATTTGTTCGAGAAAAGCTGTTGTTTATTTTTTTATCATGTTTTACATGGAAATCAAAAGAAAAGCACTTTTTATAAGCGGATAAAGGTTGACATCGTTTTTTCGGGATTTTCCTGGAAAAGTTAACAATTCATTTCCTTTATTTCATTTTTAAATGAAATTGGGAAATATATTGTTTGATTTTCAATCTTAAATTGACTACGAACTTTGATTTATTCTGGTTGATAAAAAATATCGATAAAGGTGGTTGTTGGAAGGTTTTTAGCAAACCCCCTCTTTAAAAGTACGCTAGTCATGTGAACTTGAGACTTTTCGATCCTCGAAACATATAATAGTAGTCACTCAACCTGTCAGTGGAGCATTTACGGCCATTTCAAGCCCCGTATCAGAGGTACAGGACTTTGCCTTGGTAACGATAGAATTTCCATTGAGATTTTGATAGACCTCAGCTGAAAGCCTCAGTATGGAACCTGGGAAGCTGAATTTTATTGTTTCTCTATTCCTTCTGAGAACAACTGATCGCGTTCTCATGGTTCGTCCTGAAACGCAAGAAAATGGATGGATCGAAAAAAAAATTCAAATTCAAGATGACTTCATTTCTTTTAATGCTGCTGTTTCTGGTGGAGCGGACAAATGTATCTCAAGTACACCATCTTCAGTGTTTCTTGATCTTTTTCATCTTCAATATCTTTAATGCCCAAGTTTAAGGATCTGGAGATCTTCCAATGTAATCTGCATCATTCTCCTGATCCGACGACAGAATTGTAAAGGGTTTTAGAGAAAATGCAGATCTTCATCTCTCTAATACATAAACCTTACCTGTATAAAGGCACTTGTACCTGTACCTGTTACCTGTATTGTAGGTTTTAAACGTTTTCGAATTATTCAAAACCTTTCACGTGGGAAGCCAAGGGCTGGGATCGTTCTATCAATGGACTTGATTGTCACCCATTTGTCTCGTTTCTTCTCTGATGGCCTGGTGGCTGTCACCATTAATGTATGAAATTATGATTACCTTCAAGGGTAGTTTTCGCGTTGAAATTGAAAAATCTGACATTTTGGAAAATTTAAAATTTTAGGCTCTGGTGCCGAATCAATGAGTTTTGACAAACCATTGTGAGCTTCTGTATCCAACAAAAAAATAGACTTCGTTCACTGTCAGAGATACGAAAATACAGTATACGAAGTTAAAGGGTGACGGCAAGTTACGAAATGCACTAAAAATCAATTCCATTCAAAATCGAATCAACAGTAATGAAAACAGATGAGACTTTTTTATACCATTCCAAAAACAAATTTTTTGCTTCACTATCATAATATGAACTTGATATGTCTACAAAAAACTCACACACACACTTAAACACTCGTCGATATGCGTCCTTGAACACCTTGACTGTGTGTGTGTGTGTCATGTCATTAGCACATATTCAACAAATGTCTCATAAAAATGCATTTTCCTGAACTAAATGCTTTGATAAAAATAAAAATAAATTGAAGAGAAAAATCTCTTAGTTTTTCTTTCTCTTGTTTCAATTTTTTACGTACGAATATGAAACGTGTAAAATTCATATGAAAATAAATATAGAAAAAGTAAAAATTACATATCATATGACTTTTAGATTACAAAAAAAAAAATTAAATGTGCATTTACATAAATTTTAATATGAAGAAAATTGAATGGAAATTTTCTGTAAGATAGTTTTTAAATAAATTTTAATAGAACGAACATGAAAATAATTAGAATTTGCTTGTTTTTAGATTGAATGAGATTTTTATGTGAACACAAAATAATAATAATAGACATTTAATGAGTATATATAAAATTTCATTTGTTATATCGAGATAATGTCAAGGAAAAAAAACTATACAAATTTTTATTTTTTTTTCTCTGTAAATGGAGTCACTTAGTCTGCTGATATGTTTTTATTTTCATTCTCTATTTGGCTCTTCAGACTAAATTGTTCACATGTATGGTGATAATATTAATGTATTCTCTCTGTTATATGATAAAAATTTCATATAAACGCTAACATATCATAATAAAAATGAAAATACACATTCACTAACTAAATGATAAAGTGTAATAATGCATGTCATCTTTTTTTTGCCTTCTTCATCATCTCAATTCATACACATTTTTTTTCATTATATTCATATAAAAACATTGATACAAAAGCTCAAGCATTATGTTAAGTATGTGAAAGAGATCTGAATGAGAATTTATAAGATGAAAGGATTCGTTATATTTGTAAAATAATATTTTTTTGAAATACAAACAAAAAAATGTGAATTTAAATGAGATGTGATGATGAATATAACAGAAAAAAATGTGGCTCTAATGAGGTGTGTTAAAAAAAAGAGTGAAAAAAAAGCTATTTTTCAATAGAATGTGATTTTTTTATGTATATTTTTAAATGAATGAAGGAGAGACAAAGCAACCAAGAAAATGAAAAAAAAATCCTAGGTTATACTTGTTTGAGTTGAGACTTTTATATTTAATGTTCACTGTAGGTTGAACACGACTAGAAAATTACCCCGTAGTGCTTGACGATTCAGTCCGCGTACGGGTCGCTTATTTTCGACGATTTGCAAAATAACGTGTGTATTGTGGGCCATCTGTGTCACAAACATTGCACTAATTAAAAACTTTGAAAAATTGTTGAATTTTCTAAACCTTGGAAAGTCGTGAAAATTTTTAAAACCGCCGAATTCGAAAATTTGCAATCACACCTTACTCATTCTTTAGGCGCTAAGGAAAGCACGACACTCGAAAATACTCACTTTTAGTGCCGCCAGTAGATCTCACATGATCCGCTGTATAGCAGATGTGGCTGTAGACAAAATTTGATTTAAATAAGGCATCATTAATCGATTCCCAGTGGTCATTTCAACGCCTGATGCTCTCCATCCGGCTAACACTTCAAAAGGTAAGCTTGGCATTGCAATTTGCAATGCAAACAAAGTTAGAAAAACGCGGTCCCATAAATTATGACTAAATCCGGATCCATCGTCTTCAGCGCAATCACAGATTGAAATCGGTCACATTCATATTGCAGATGAAATTGAAAATACGGAAGATATCAATATGGAAGAGAAAATATCGTGGTTGAAAAGTTGTGTCTGGTCATCGGAATCGGATACGGAAATCAAAGAAATTATGAAGATAACACGAAAAGAGAGACAAGAATTTTTAAAAGGAGGAAGAAACGACTTGATTTTTGAAATACATTTCCAAAAAGTCGATTTTGTTGGTCTTGGATTTGATTATCTGTATCCAGAAAAAGTTTGCATATTTCAAGATAACGCAGAAATACTGTTTCGAGCTATTGAACACTGAATCGAACAAAAAGTTGATAAGTACGAAACTTCAATACTGCCATTAAGTCGACTATATTTGCCTTACAATAGTAGCAAGAAAGTATTTGAATCTAAAATACAAGATTTATTTTCTCTCGCCGACGCTGAATGCACACCCGCAGATCTGGAAAATTTAGCAGCTATTCATACTCAGTCGTTTATCATCATACGAGATAGTGACCCAGTTCAAGTCGATGTTTATTATGAAAATATGATAAAAATCGCATTACTACTTGATTTATGTGGCTATCAAGTCTTTACTCCGGCGCATCGCGGCGTTTGAAGAGTTTAAAGTACTAATTCTACGATTAAAAACTCCAGTATTAGAACCGTGTCGAAACTTTCACCCAAAATGTCCTTTTTCTTTGCTTTCGATCCATTCAAATTCATTTATGCTTGAAAAATCCGTCCTTTCAATGTGAAACGTAAAAGCTCTGGAAATAAAACGATTTTCTAACATTTGCAATGATTCCCACCAAAAAATAGCGGAAAATGAAAACTACGGATAAGCCAAAGAAAAAGAGGGTTTTTTTTTAAACTTTGAAGCTTTTTTCAATTCTTACGAAATTTCAACACGCTATTGTAAAACCATTGAAAATGTGCTCGTGTTCATTACTCACGATGACGTTTCAATTTACATTTTATACCAGAACTCATAAATATGTGATTATGGAGCATAAAATCAAAGTAAAACAGTTATATTAATATGAAATTCCATTAAATTGCGAGAATTGTAACACTTACACCTAAAAGATAAACATTGATGAGATTTTCCAAGAAACACTTTTCATAAAATATTCTCGCACAAAATTCATGTGAAATGATAACAAACTTTGGAGTATCGGAAACTATGAAATAAACATCAAACATTTTTTTTTCATAACTATTTTTCGGAAAACAAGTTGCAAAATTACTTAAATGACACTTTTAGAGGAAATAACATGACACTTTTTGTTATATACATAAATAACAGAACATGTCGTTCCTTTATTATCCCTCCTTTTGTTTTTGAATGTATTTTATATATGTGAATTCATAAATATCAACATAAGCAATAACATATAGGTAACACCTTTCTTCCATGCATAATAGATATGTGTATTTCCATGAAAAAGAACAAGGATTGTGTGATCAATGTTGTGGAAAATGTATGTACAAGATATGTTATTATTATTATTTCTATAAGCATTGAAAGCAAAATACTCGTTTTTAACAATGTTGGACGACAACTAAACAACAACAACATGAAAGGTAAATAAAAGTAGACAAAAAAAAATAATAATAGAATATTAATAACAGCTAGTAGACTCTTAGATGGAAAACATGACAGTTATATTTCACCTTGAATATATTGCGAAACCACACTCAAATGTAACGGATATACGAGTGTGTCATGTGGTTTTCCTTTTTCCCTCTCTATCAATGTATATCATGTTTCGAGTAAAAGGAATCGGAGCAGCACTATCTATTATAAGCAAGGTAGAAATTGAAAATAACAACTTGATATAATGCAATGAAAATGGTGGAAAATGTGTATAATCATTATCATTTCAACAACATTTATCTAATGGAGTGAATTACGAAGAAAACTTTGTAATCATACATAATTTTGTATTTGCTCTACATTTTTTTTCTTTTTATCCTTCCTAATGTGGTTACATTTTTCTTTGTACTGTCTCTTATTATTACACCACTTTCTTTGCTGTTTCTTATTCAAATGATGATTCAAATTACTTGAAAAAAAACAGCATAAAAAAATATCTCGTGGTATGTCTTTTTTTTTGGTATCAAACGTGCCTGTTTAAAGGTAAATAACTTCAAGTACTACAAAATAATGTTCAATGTAATGTTAAAGTGTTTAAATAAGCGCATAAGTTTTATCATAAGTTAATTTGAGAAGAGAGAAGAAAATGAGAATTCCCAGCCCAGATGCGCTCTTCCGAAACGATCCTGAGGACTATCGAAGTGTTCGACTCACCAAACGAAGTGGATCGATAGCATCCAAGAAGAGCTAAGAACATTAGGAATGAAAAACTGAAAAGAGAACGCGCAAGATACAGAAACCTGGAAAGCAATTCTTCAACAAGCCCAGTTCAAGAAGAACCAGAAGCGTATCTAACTTTATTTTCATACAATGCCTAAACCTGATGGTAGCTCATTCGAATTACTATTTCCGTGGCAGTTTCCAGAAAAATGAACTCAAAATTATGTGTTTTGCCATTTTTGGTCTCTTAATATATAAAATATTGACTTGGTCACTTCAGCAAAATTGTAGCTTGAAATATTCTCTTTAACTTTGCTTCAGGTCACTTTTACCTAAAACTAACGAAAATATGATTTTTTTACTCAGAAACGTAAAACTTAATTTTTACTTTTATATTTTTCCTTTTGAAAATTCAAGTCGCATTTCCGATCGCATAAAAATGTAAAAAGTAAGTTAAAGCCCTCTCAAAACACTCCTTTTTACATTTAAATATTACTCGGATTATCACCTTATACAGATGATACACTTAATAGCAATGATAGAGAAAATAAAACGAGTAAATGGATGATGATTACCGTGAAAAAAACATTTTTTTGCTTCTCTCATTGCGTTTTTCTATTTTGAATTGTGGGTTTGACTGTTTTTTGTGGATCATTTTTTCCCAGTCATTTTTGCATACCACAAAATATAATTTAATACCCAAACACAATACAAAGCATCTAATAACCAGATGTAGATACTAAAATGGTGTGATAAAGGTGTTGTATGTTAAAAAGTATAAGGATATGACCTTTATTTGTCATTAAAGTTAAAGCTTTTCTTAGGATATTTATTTTCATGTCCACCAATAATTTAATTTAATTTAATTTATCCGGAACAGCTCAAATATGAAGTGATTGATTTTGCCTTGGATTTATTTAGGACAATCAAAATACATCTGTTTTTGTTCACATAAAATTATCGTGTGATTTGAAATCGTGTGAATAATTGACTTTGAAGCTTAATTTTCATAATATTAATTGTAAGGACACGTGGTTTGGTGATTTGGTGAAATGCTCATACCCAAATTTGACACATGCAAACTTGAGTTATGTTAAATCGAGGGTTTGAGTAATCAGTCAATGCTTGGATTTTGTCGTTGAAGCTAAAATATAAGAAGGGCCTTAAAACTGACTTTTAATCGTTGGGGAATGTTTTTATTTGAGGCTTTGGTCCCCTGTGACCTTTGTAGGAGCCAGCAAGGACATTCCAGGAACAAAAATATTTTTTTGTTTCAGCAAGGACCTTAAAAATGACTCTAATCGATGGGAGAGAGTCTAGCCCCCCCCCCTCTTTGACCTTCTGGAGCCCAGCAAGGCCCTTAAAAGTGTCTTTAAATTATTGCTGATGATAAGAAGAACATGAAAGTTTTTTCAAAAACTAATTCTCTGAATTCAAGAAGAGCAAACGAACCTTGAAAAGCCTTATAAAGACTATTTCAAGGTGATGGCTGGGATCAAAGAGAGGCTTTGGTAGTGCAACTTGTCAACACGACCCTCAACATTTTTTCAAACATTGTGTATTATGTAGATCAAATAATGAAAGTCTACGACAAATGAGCTAAAGCTACACTCTCAAGCCAAAACCAGTGAGGAGTCACAGGTGTTGGACTGAGTGAGTAGTTAAAAAAGTAACTGATGATTTGTCTGAGACTTTTATGCTTGCTAGTTTACCTTCTTTTAAATATGAATTAAAATTATAAGTCAAAAATAAATTTTGAAATAAACCACACTGAACTATATCATCGTATGATGAAAAGCAGAACAACAAGAACAGCAATCTTCTAATATAGGTCAATGGAACGATCTGGTAAAGCAATAACTGGGATGAAGATTTAGTTTTTACATTTTGAATTCTAAATTTGATTGTTCAGAGCTGTCATCCTCTCTGAACCTGTTCTGTCCAGTTGTGAACACAAGACATCCCCAATTGTTCGACGTCATGTTATGATAGCGTACTAGCCAGGAGTTTACGCAGATTCCCAAGATCACTTCAGCTCACTTTACAGGGTGGCCACAGACCTGGAAAACCTGGAAAAGTCAGGGAATTCCGATGGTCAGTGAAAAGTCAGGGAAAAGTCAGGGAATTCCAATAAAAATGGGTGTCTGGTCAGCGAAATTTATTAATCGAATTATTTTATTAAACTCAATTAATTTTTCTGCTTAAAAATTTTATAAACATCTTTAGTTTTTCAATAAATTAAACCGTCAAAAGTTTTGAATATCAAATTACACACTCTCTTACTCCGCAGCTCCGAGCATATATTTGTCTTTTAGCCGCACACTGGAAATTTCTTTGCTTGTTGTGCAGTCCCTAGTCGCAAAAAAAGCAAATTTTTTTAAAATCATTGCAGTTCGGCTTTAATAGTTCCTCTACTTAAGTCTGATCAAAATAAAAAAAAAATTAATGTATGACCTCTGAGCGTGGATACTTCAAAAATCGCAAAATGACCCATTTAGAAAATGTTACTTTTCAAAGAAATGCTCATATTTCAGTGTAAACTATATAGTGCGATTATTGAGGTATTCGCGCTCAGCGGTCATGCATTATTTTTTATAATTTTTTTTATTTTATTTCGATTGGACTAGCTCTTAATATGTTTCTATAGTCAGGGAAAATTTTTTAAAACTCTGGAAAAGTCAGGGAAAAGTCAGGGAATTTTGAACCTTAAATTTTGTGGTCACCCTGCTTTATATTTATGGGCTTTTTGTAATCCACATACATCATTCTGTATGTACTAGTGTTGTCTTATCCTATTTAATGTGCATATTGCCTTTTTCTCGAATCGTAATAGTATGGATGATTCAGACATATAACAATTTAATGTAGCGTACTTTTGGTAGGTGGTCACCCATCCAACAACGAGCCATTCATTCATAGCTGCTTAACCTAGTCCAATCAACGATTGTATGTTAAACCACTGCACCTACGGTAAGCTTCGTCGTCAAAGTAAGCAAAGATGTAAATGTCATAACCTTCTTGTTATCAAAACTCCTACCATGATCAGATTCTCTCTGTTACCAAAAAAAAACTTCAATTTCAAATCATTATGACTACCGATTTCACCTTAAAATAACATCACTAAGCACTCTCACCCCATTTTCATGTTAATACATTTCGATTATCACTCATTAAAATCCCAAAACATTCCACATTATAATCATTTAAATAATTATAACATTTAATCAAACGCACATCTCTCCTTCAGAACTATAAACCGAAATTCAATATCAAGATAAATTAGATGTCTATGATTATTAATTAATTCTAATATTTGTCAAAAACTTCTTGCCAATACAGTATAATAATAGACTCATGAAATTCTCTAATCACAGTATTTAAATTAGAAATTTTTGTTGCTATTTAAACAAGACGACAGCTGTTACTATTGCTATGTATTTACTTGATAACTAATTAAATGTTATCCAATTAAATAATTAATGATTTGTAAATATTCGCTTTGTTTAGTCTTGTTGAAAATCGAATGTTGTTGTTGTTTTATCAATAAAATCATTGTAATAGCTGTAATTTAATGTAAAATTTTAAAAGAATTTCATTTTTAATTTGAAATAATTAATTAAAATAATGGGAAATTGAGGAAATTTTGCCAATGAAATACTTCAAGGTTAGTTAATTTGAAGTTTAACCCGAAAAACCATGATTAATTATATATCTATATATTTTAGACTCGAAACCACACCCTGCTTATCATGTTTGACAGTTTACAATCCGGTGCTAATTTTGCCGAGTAATCCAAAAATAATTAATTTTAAAATTTGCATCTAATAAAATTTGGTGTGTTACGTTTCAAGTTTTTATTGACAAGGAATCGTGTTTGGCATTTTTCGAGTATATTAATTTTGTGATTATGTTTTCATGATGGACTTATGATAAGGATTAAATTGATGATTATCATGATGATGATGATGGTAATTGATATAAATATTCGATGTTATTTCTCTGCACAGTTAAAGTAATTTTGTTAAACTTACTTTATTGCTCGTATTATATCACATTGCTATCAAAAAACGATTTAACCTGCATTAAATGTAATTAGTTGAGTTACGTTTTACCCATATTTGTGTTGTTTGTTTCCTAATATTTGATTTTCATAATTAATTCGTGTAAACATCCGTAATTCATTTGAATTAAAAAAAAAATCAAATAATAAAAATACCAGGCGTATCCATTATTAATTTATTATGTTTTTTTTGGTTCTCCTTTTTTTTGTTATTAGGTTTGTAACGACTATTAATATTTTGGACAAATATTTGTTTTGCTAATAAAATAAAATTAAATTGATGTTGAACAATGTTCTGAGTAGGGTATGGTCTTATCTATCATTTATTAAGCTTAATTTTACTGCATTAGCAATTGATTTGGATGATTACTAGGCTAGCTCAAGTCAAAAAATACAAAATTCGACAGATTCCAAATTCGTCCGATTCCAAATTCGTCAGATGCCAAATTCGCAAAAAAAGTTTTTTTCTTGGCTGACTACCCCCTGCAGTTTCTTGATTCGCCACTTCGATATTAGGCCAAGTTGCAAAATGCACTTTTGAATATCATTCACTTTCAAATTCTCCAATTTTTTTTCATTATTAGCTTTAACTCATTAACCGCCGCTCCTAAAATATTGAGTTTTGAACAAAAAGTTCTTCTATGATTTATTCTTTAGGTTGAAATGTAGACTTTTCATTTCGGTGAAAATTTTAGGTTTCATATAAAAATTTTACAGGAGAGCCAAAACAAAATACGTATAAGTCCTACACAAATACATACAGAAACATTGTACGAGAGAGAAAAAAATGCGACTTTTCTTAAAAGTTTAGCTCATAATTTTTTAGTATAAATTTAAAATTCAAAAACGATTCAACTGTTTGATGCAAAACATCTTAAATTAAGACTCTAAAAAAGATTGACAAAGAAATTTTTTGATTTGAACGAGAAAAGTGACTTCAAAGTAGTGTTGCGTAAACGCAACGGTCGCGGTTAATGAGTTAATAATAATATGCCTGCTTCGATTTAAGCAACAGCAAAAAAAAAATAAGAAAAATGAGAAAAAGGTCATGAACAAACAAAACAAGACAAATTTTGGAAGTGAACCAACAGACAATACAAAAAAAAAGGCAACAAAAATTATTAATTTAAATTTATCTGAATATAAATAATCAGGAGAATCATTTTTGGTTTTTATGCCATTTTTTGTTGTTGTTGTTAAATTTGATTATTTATGCTAATTAAATGAAATTCTGATAAAAGGTCCTAATATCAGATAAAAAATTTAATATTAATTTTAAAATTCATTTAAAATTTCATCACTTTTCATCCTTGATTTGAGCATTTCTTATTGAAAAATAAAATATTTAATTTTAAAATGTACTTAAAATTTTTTTTTTTTTTGAGAGTAAACACAAGAGCATACTTTTCTTATTTTCATTATAATGAAAGTTTTTCGCGATATTACAAAGAAAAATGTTGAAGTGGTTCAATGAGCTCTATTGAAATTAAGGGAAAATTGAAAAACAGTCTCACCATGATGATGAATAGTCTAGAAACTTTCAAGTGTTTTATTTTATTTTTTTTGAATTTAATGTCAAGATACTCAGATTCTAGATAAAATTTTATTTTTTTTTCATTGTTTTTCTTTCGTGTACGTCACACATGATCCTATTCGTCTTTTTACATGCAGAGATAAGAACTTGAAAACTTTTCTTTTTAAATGAACTCTTGTGTTAACTCTCATGGAAATTTTTCTTTAAACGAATGTGTTTTAAAAAAATATTTTTTATTCATATTTTTTTTACAAAAATAAAATCCACTTTAAAAATTTGTCTGTCTTTATTATGATACTTTTTTATTTTTTTTTGTTTTGAGTGAAACGTCAAAACTAAGGGTTTTACTTCGCATATTTTTAACATATTTTAGTATATTGCATAGAACATTGTGTCCCACCCGATTTATTTTTCTTATTAAAAACGTTTTTTGTGAAAACTTACTTACGAATTGTAGAACACCTTTAAATGTTTTTATTTTTAATTACATTTTTCAATTACATCAATTGAATTGTTTTAAAAATGTAATAATTTAAAATTTTCTGTACAGGGTACGTGATACATTCATTTCATCACAATTCAAATTTCAGATTCCGATTTAGATTTCAGATTCCGATTCAGATTATTCGAGCTGTCAAAATAAAAATTGATTTGAAATATTGAAAAAAAACCGTTAAAAAGACATTTTCAATGAAAATATGAAATATTTATTAAATAAAATAGATGAAAATATTATGAAAATGAACACGCACTCAAAACTATGGATTTGCTGCGGCAGCTAATTCCTTACTTTTTTTTTTTTTAAATTGTCTTTAAAACAAAAGGAATTTTGCTTTATGTTATTAAATGTAAAAAGATATCGTTTTATAATTTTTCCCCTTTTAAATTTTGTCATAGAACAAAAAATTGTATAGCATTGTTCAAGTACCATCATCATTCAGCTTTAATATTGTTAGTTAAAGTATTTTTTGTACTTTTTTTCTTTTGTTTTTTGAAAATATTCTTCATTTATGACAATGCTTGAAAATAGACTGTAGACAATTTTAATTTGAAAAAGGGTATTTGTGAATGAAATAAAAAAAAAATTATTGTTATCAGAAAAATTATTAAATTTTTTTTTGTCTTGTAACCCTTCAAAAATGTGTTTCAATTGAAGTGACACGAAAAATTGGTTTAAATTACTAGGAGACAATGAGAGAAATCATCACTTTGGAATATTTTTCGTTTAAGTCAATCTGAAACTGAATTTCAACGCGACTCGAAATTGATGAAGCCTAGTTCGTTTATTTCACATACACTGAAAATCGAAAATGGTTCCCTGTTATGGGTTTTCAAATTGCAAAGAAATACTTAAGATTTTCCTTTTTTTTAGAAAAATTTAAAGCATACCTGTTAAGTCAAAGTAATTCATTTAAGATAAAAGTTCATGAATTAGGTCAGTCAGTTGTAGATTGGCCATACGGGCAATCTAGCAAATGTCAGAAAGCAGTCAATCGTCTTGTATACAGAATGCCAGAGCCGTTAATAATTTTCAATCCGCAACTGAATTAGGTCCATTTAGCTCGAGGTGTTTCAGATTTGCACTTGCCATCCTTAACTTTCTAAAATCGCCTCAAATCTAGAAATCAATCTCATATCTTTTCAAGCTATTCGACACAAAATTTGTGATTATGCTCCAAAAGCTCACTGTTTAATATTTTCATTCTGACTGAAATCAAAAATATAAAACAAAAATCAATAACCTACTAAAAATATTTATTTTACGTGAAATTATTTATAGCGCAAAGACAAATCAATATCCGGTTCAAAACAAACATTTCAGCCATAATATATTTTTGTTCCAGTCACAGTTAAAATACATTAAAAATAAAACAAAACTGATTTATGACACAAAACAAATATTTGTTGATTTGTTATTGACAGAAATTTCTTCGAACACTAATTATAAATATAGTTCATTGTGCAAATAAATTCATAATAACATGAAATTGTTGTAAATAAATCATCGAAAACAAACAGTTTCATTGAGTCTTAAACACCATCATACACCAATAAATTAAAAAAAAATAAAAAAAAACATAATTTCCCATCATTTTACTTTCATACACTTTTTTTCTTCATATTATGATCCTGTTCCTGTACATTTATTACCCTTAAGGCTATTATTATTATGATTCTTGCCACACACACACACACATATACAAGGTGTGTGTGTATTACATTTAAAGACTGTATTGTATCATTTTATATGACAAATTTATTTCTCAGATTACAACACTCTCGGTCGAAAGTAAGTGATATATGAATTAATTTACTTTTAACACACACACACACAGCATTTGTGTACACAGTGTATAAATTATTAGAAAAGTGGAAAGTACACCATGTGTAAAGACAAACTGAAACAAGTAATAATCCTGAATAATAAAGGTTTATTGACCGTTTGTTGAATGATTGTTGTTACTACTAATGGCTTTAATACCGTGTTAAAGGAAAATGGAAACAGGGAGAGAGTGAGAAAAAAAAATATAAATTCCTATAACAAGAAAATAATAATAAATATGTTTAAGGTGTTGAGTTATATTTATGATATTTTGTCATTTTTTCACAAACACACACACACACATATGAAATGAATGTAAGTGGCACCCACTTGAACTGAAATGACTTTTGTGGTAATGCTAAGTTATGTTAATTACAGCTCAAGCCTCAAAAGGAATTCATTATTATGATTATTATGGAGGAAATTAAATCAAGACTTAATTAGGGACAAGTTTGGCTTGTGCTTTATTATCATAAGTCAAATATTATCGTGTTATTTTTCTTCATTTCAGGTCTATAAATTTCATTTTGACTCGAAATTGACATCATAATACCCAAAATTAGATTGAAATTTTTGACAACAAACTAATTTAAATTTATTCTATAAATTGTTTCACGTCATGTTATTATTTGATCGCTTTTCGATGAGAAAATTCTAGAGAAATTCATGTTTGTGTTAATTTTAACACAACATGGTGATTATTTTCTCACTCTTTCACATTGGAGCATGTTATTTCAATTAAAATTTAATATCATTGATTAATTTTATTTGAATGGACTAATTAAGGGAAAACAGACTCAAAATAATTGAGTTACCACACACTGGTCAGAAATTCAAGCAACTCAAAACGCAGCTCTCAGAATAGCCACTGCATGCCACCTCATGACTCATCAAGAAACTAAACAGCTTCCAATAAAATGCCAAAATGAACTCATCACAAAACAGTACATCGCTGCCTGCCTCAACCAACAACATCCTAGCTCCAACATTGTCAGCGCGGAACAACCTTACCGAAACATCCGCAAATCTTCCAGACTGTTCATTCCTGTAGTCAACTTGCTGCACAATAACACAAATATTGACGAGCTCACATACCGCCACGCCATCAAGGACAGTAAGATCAACCCTATCAACAATTATCTGAGCCGCATCGACCCATCTATTGCCGAGCATTTGTGGCTCCATCCAAAGGAGGTAGCAGAACTCTTGGGCTGAGATCTAGACAAGTGACAAAATGTCGCTACAACAACAATCTCGGAGGCCAGTCAACATTGCTACAAGGAATTTTAAATGTAATTTTTATTCGCTTGAAAAAAAATGCATTCCGGACAATTTTTTTAAAAATAACCAAATTTTTTCTAGCTGATTTATTTATAAAACGGCTGGATCTTCAAAATTGCCAATTTTGGGTTTAAAAGACCAGTGGACTAGAAAGACCGAAGTCTAAAGGAAAAGAGCCCGCACCCAAAGCATAGGCACTTAACCCTAATTGGCCAAAACTTCAGAGATCGTGTGGTCAGGGAAAATATTTTTTCGACAACTAAGGACCAAAGTTCTAAGAATTTTCATACTTGTACTTGTGACTTGTACTTTAATTGAAAATTTAACAGAACGACTCAAACCTCATTTAAAACAACTCTTAATAAATTTCAATCTTAATCGTTTTACGTTTAATTTTATAAACGACTAACTTTAAAAAAACTCATAGAACTCTTAATTACCCTCTTTTTATTTTAAAAATAACATTTAAATGAATTTTAAACATTTTCCATAAAACTTCATGAAACTCCAAAAAAAAAAAAATGAAAAACTTTTATTTTGTTTTAAATAATTTTCCACAACATGTTAAATTCCCATCATATAAATCACACATGAACAGACAAGAAAATAACAAAACAAAGGTAAAAATAATTTTGTTTATGTCTTCATATAAATTAATATACAGCGCTATAAATAAATAAAAACTGAAACGCGAGTAATCATAATAGATAATAAATATTTTCACATCACACGGTTAAAAAGCAAGACTTATAAAAGGTAATCACATGACTATGAAAAAAAAAGAATATTTTACAACAAACGCGTATTATCATGATTAATGCACTTACTTAGTACTATTTATTTTACTAGCTTTTCTCTTCATACATCATCCATATTAAACATTATGATGTTGTTATTTATAGTTGTTCGTCCAAATACCAAGAAAAAAAAATACATATAAAAGCCCAGTCAAAGTTCAAAATTATGTTTACGTGTTCGAGTATTAAGAATTATTATGGTTGTTGTATATTTTTTATTATTTACTTGCTGTTGTAACATTTCATGTTAAATATTTTTTTTTTTATGTTTTTACGTGAATAAGCTTCTAGTTTATGTTTTTTTTGCTCATAGTAAAATTGAGGGTATTAATAATAAGAAGAAATAACGATCACCATTAATAGGAGAATGGAAGAAAAAATAATAACAATAATAAAATAGTATCTAATTAAGACTTAATCTTTCTTTTATATTTTTTTTATTATTCATGATCATGGTGGTGTGTATTGACTGGAATCGAATAAATGAATGATTAACGAGGAAAATTATTGATAAAGAGTAATTTGAAAGTTATTCGTTATTGTTTTTTATTTATATGATTGTACATTGAATTCTTATTTTACGCAGAATTAACAAATCGTATGATTGTAATGATTGTAATCGCTTGAAAATTGATTAATCTCGAGAGCTTTTTCAAATTACATCGATCCAAAGCCACAGTGGTCCAAAATGCGTTAAAAATTCTAGGAAATCTGTTAAAGATAAAAATGATTTAGGAAACTGATTTTTGGGGTATCGTTTTAAAGTTTTTAAAAGTACTTATCTAATGATTACTATTATACAATTTGACGATAAAGAAATCGATATGAAAACCTTCACAAAAGTGCAAAAGTGGAATTTTGGACCACTGTGGCTTTGTATCGAGGTAATTCGAAAAAGCTCTCGAGATTAATCAATTTTCAAGCGATTGCAATCTTTTCTAAGAAAAAAAGTGTACTACAAGGAGCTATATGCTACTCTAAGAAAACGGGGAATAAGGCAATACTTTTAAACTGGAAAGAACTTTTCATCAATTTTTTATCATAAAAAACTGAAGCAGGTTAAAATAATTTCAAATAAAAATATATCCCAGTGATCCTTCACTGTTCCTGACATTTTCATGACAAAAATTTAATTTTACCACATTTTCAATTTAATTTTCTGATTAACTTCATTTTCACTCTTCTAAATTCTAACTCACAAGAAATATCGTTATTACTCGTTTAATACAAAACCCTTTTTGCAAACACACACACACACACAAAATATGACTAAAACACTCACTTTCACTTCCTTACTAATAATAACATAATAAAAATTTTTTTTTCAAACTCATTAGCATAACACATTTACACACACACACACACACACACACACACACACACACACACTGACAAACACACAAAACATATCCATTATTACTTGAAATTTACCGTTTAAATAACATTAAAAAAACATTTTAGTAAACCTTTTTTTTTCTTCACTCGTCTTGTTCTCGTATTATGTACATTTGACTGTGTGGATCCTTCTTCTTCATATTTTCACTTTACCCTGAAAATGGTTGATACAAATTCTTGTTTTTTGTTTCTTTGGGTTAAATACACTGACTTGTCAAGTAAAATTTTCCATGTGTAATGAAATCCATATATGAATGTATGTAAAATGTAACGATTTTGACTTTGGAATGTGTGCTGTTTTTATTCGGGGTGTATTTATGCGTTATTTTAACTTTCTATAATGATGTGTCTAAACAATATATTTTTGGTATAAACAGAAAACCATAACTAATATGATCTAACTTGTATATTATACTGGTTGCTCGTGTGTGAAAATGAATTTCTCACATTTTTTCCCTTGTAAATTTCCCTTTAAATGAAAAAAAAGTGAAAAATTTGTTTATATTTATATTTTTTTTTTTGGTTGAAAATCATAGGAGAGAGTTTCAGTTCATAGCATCATACTACATTTTTCCAAGAACATATGTCTTGATATCCTAAATTTTTCATTTTAGCTGTATCTTAGCTCACATACGTTAAATGTCAAATCCAAAAATATATATTTAAAGACAAGAAATATAAATATTTTTTTTTTGTTTTTCCTTTTTATCCTTTTCCTTTTTTTTATTATTTATTTTTGTATTTTAAGACGTATTCGCACACACACACACACACTCACTTAAAGTAGTCTGTCTTTAATATGAGTCTGTTTAAACATGACTCCGTTGTTTGTTGTTGTTTTTTTTTATGTGTGTCATAAAAAATATCGTATAATTGATGTTTTATGTAAAAAAAACAAAATATGAGAGTGTAAAAAGTGTTTAAAAAATGTGTGTGCTATAAAAATGCTTTTAAAAGTCAAATCAAGTCATGAGAATTAACTTGGGTAATTGCTTGTAAGTGTTGACATGAGTCTGTGCTTTGAACTTGATATGCTAAGACAAATATTGTGTGTTCATTTTAAGTTTTTTAAAATGTTTTAATTGAGTTTTATTTGACTGAAATGTGATAATTAGAAGGGATTTGACGTACTTCGATGAAAAATGACTCAATTTTGTATGTGTGAAGTGTTTGGTGGAGCTAAGGATCAGATTCAGCATTATGGGTCGGGTTTATTGACAGAAGTTCATGCACTCTCAGTTGAAAAATATCTTTAAATCACCCTGCAGCGCTTGGTCATTTACCTTGTACAAGAGATGCTTTTCTTGCCGCTTGCAGGATGAGTGCAGGGTGCATTGTCTCGCCTTACGGAGTTTTTCAAAGCCACAAAATTTAAAGATTTTGAAGAGAATCGTGGAAATTTCAGTTATCTTGGAATTTTCAATGAACTTGAAGAATGATAAAATTTTCAGAATCTGTGAAATTTCAAAAATCGTTAAAAATCGCGGTAAAAGCCGGAGAAAAACATAAAATTTGCAGGAACTGAAAAATCACGAAATTTTGATAATATTTTGCGCCAAACCAAAAATGCGCTAAAAAAATAGAAAAATGAGAAATTCTTACCACTGGGCTTAAAAAATTGCATTTCGATGGGACTTGTATCATTGAATGATTTTTTTTGAAAAAAAATAAAAATGGGGGACTTTTTTCAATCATTTTGAAAATGGCGAAATTTTCAAAATGGTGGAATTTTCAAAATGACGGACGCCATTTTGATTTTTTTGAAAAAAAAATTACAAATATTTGAAAAAAATTGAAATATCGGACATTTTGGGCTTTTGACCGTTTTCAGGCTCTGGAGCCTAATCCCTGAGATTGAGTTAAAGTTTATTTTAGTAAACTTCTCTATACAACAAAACAAATTATCAATTTTTTTTCAATTTTTAACCATATTCAACAGTTTTTAGGCTTTGGAGGCTCTTCAGCTGAGGGTCTTTGACCTTGAATCTATGAAATCCTTGGATTTTCAATCAAATCTCTTAAAAAAAGCAATTTATTTTTCAACATTTCATCATAATTTCACTTCCCCCTTAATTTACAGCATTTAAAAATAAAGCAAATTTTACTTGGATTTAGATTTTTTAAATTTCAACTGAAATGTACAAAAAATACTAGGAAAATATTATTTTTTATCTTGATTCCATTTGACTTGAGGCCTTCTTTTAATTTTTTTTTTCATTTTTTTCCTGTAACATTTTTTTTCCTTTTCTCCTTAAATCTCTGTTTAAGACACACTCGTGCTTCCTTGAATTAAGGCAAGGTATTTTGCCTCTTCTCAAATCTCAACCTAATTTAATATTTGTTAAAAAAATTACACGTTTATTTTCATTTTTCCCATATACTTACACAAAATTTATAATAAAATATGTTGCGTCATCGTGATCATCACTCCATAAAATTTCAATTTAAATTTCATCATTTATTATTATTAACGTAACATTAATTTGTAAATTTTTAAATGAAATTTAATTTTTTTTTTGAAAAAAAATGTTTTCTTATGAAAATTACATGTGTCAGGTACTTTAAATGTATATTTTCGTCTCACATCGCAGTGGGAGGAAACGTAAAATAAATATTTTATTTCGCTTGCACGAGCTAAATTTAATTTCATATGAAAGCCTTGAGGAGTATCAAAAAAAATTTAAAGAAAAACTTGTGAATCATTTAAGAGGAAGAACTTTCAGTGTCTGTTTTGGAGTACTTTGAATTGTTTAAGATGAGTTTGACCTTGAAATGTCCCCTTTCTGATGTGATTTCAATGATATGTCAAGAAGTGACGCTAAAATGAAATTTTGACTGTGATAAAGTTTCATCAATTAATTTCACTTAGTGAAACTCTCAACACAATACAAAACTTTCTTAGTAAATTCAAGTAAACAATTAAAATAAAATATAAAAGCCACATAAATTTCCATTTCCGTTTCTTTACTTTTCGTTTTGTTTGTAATTTTTTTTTGTGTGTGCTCCTTTCTTTGGATTACTGTTAAATTGTGACTAAGACAAGCATGAAATGTGTGAAAGAAACTCGCAAAAATATTTTTGGCCTTTATCATCGCCACAATTAATAAAAGAGACATTTGTCTTTCCTTCTTTCATTTCATTTTATATTTTTTTTGTTTTCCTTGGTCATGGTATTTCATTTTTATCCACACATTTACTCATTTTATCGCGTTTAATTTGTGTCCTCTTGTCTTTTATTCCATTTAATTTTTATCATCGCATGCTTGCTGCTTATTTATGTAATAACACGAAAAATGTAAAAAGAAAAAAATATAAATTACTACAAGACATTTTTTTTTTCTTTTTGAGACAAACGAAAAATAAACAAAAGACCGACATCATAACACACAAACACACACACACAATGACATTCGAATTATCATCTAAATTGTTTTAACATCAGCAGCACAAGTGCAGAAAGAGAGATAATAAGCATGAAAATACTGGCGCACTCAAGCACATACACATAATCAAACAAGAAGAAAAAAACAATAATAAAAGAATAAAGAATATAAAAAAAAAACATAAATGGGTATTATTGTCCTTAAAATAGAGGCCATTACTGATGTCAGATTTGAATATTTTTTTTTCTTTCTTATTTTTGTGTTGAGTTACTTGTGTTATTTATACATTTTTATATTGTTCCTTTTCATTGGAGGTTTATTTGTTCACATTTAATCTAGGAATTTTCCCTCGTTATTATTTCGAAGAGTTGACAGAGAGTCAGAGCAAAAAAAAGTAAAATAAAAGAATGTTTAAGTAACAGTGAGGATATAAATAAATAAAAAAAAACAAAAGAAAAGCAAAAAAATACATTATTTCTTTTATCATATTTTTATTTTATATGGCTCATAATTTTTTTTTCTTTTTGTGTTTTATCCGGATATCATTTTCTTTTATTTGCATATCTTTTATTATTTATTGTGCTTGATTAATAAAATGTGTTATTTTTTTTTGGTAAAAGGTTAATTCCATTCAAATCAGTTAGTAACTAAAATTTTTATTGTTAAAATATGCGGATGTTTGATGTGTTGTTTTGATATTGAATTACTGAAAGTTGAATGAGCTCGTGGCTCGTGTTGAGTTTATGAGCATAATGGAAAATTTAGAGAAGTCAAAATTTATTAAGATTTGACTTGAAGAGGAGGCCAGTTCACACTGATCATGTCCTTCTAGTTTACGGTTGACAGTGAACCGCATTTTTTCCCCAAGATACCTTAAAAACAGGCATTCAAGGCCTTCAGTAGAGTAGGGTTGGGTTTACAAGGATCTACAGTGACCACTGATGCCTGACTGGTTTAGTTATAAATCCTAGTTATGTGAATTGATACTCACTACGTATTGGTGCTCCAAGAGCACGCATATCTCTTGCAGAGAAAGACAAATAACCTGTGTAAGACCCAAATACTTCAATCAGCTTCCAGCTGACTTAAGGCGAATAACTCGTGAACTTAAATCCCACCTACTGCTTTCAAGTTCCTGTTTGAAGCATTTGTAACTTCCTCTATTTCTTCTAATCTCTATTTATGAATATATCTGATCTTTTTAAAGTGATTATCTTGACGTTTGCTATTAATTTATTATTAATCTAAAACCTCGTGAATTTCATGGCTTTTAGTTGGAGGACTTGCACTTAGTGAGAGTCTAACTCAAACGAAAGAGCCTCAACCAAGTTGGTTCTAAAAAGTGAGAGTTACTTACTACTACTTTATGGATAGTATAATTTACGTACAAACCGCGTTATAATTTTTCCACTATCTATACACATACGTAAATTATAAGGAGTTATACCATGCATAAAGTGCGCGTTATTGTTTAAAAATGAATACTCGTAAATTCTACGTTTACTGGCTGGAGGACTTGCAAGACTTACGGGTACTTTATATAGATAAATTCTTAACTAAGTGTAGCTAAATCGTCGTAAATATCCACACTACATAAAATTTAGTACTATTTTAGTACTACTAAAACTTGTACGAGATGTATGCATGTTTAAGCTGCGCCAAGTTAAGAATTTATCTATATAAAGTCACAGTTAAAGACTTGAGGTAAATAGAAGTGCTTTGGTACTTCAGGTTCTGCTGGTATCCCGGACCTGATGATCCTACAGCGGTATTTTTGATAAATATTTTTTATTGAATTACCAATTAGATTTTCAGGGTGAAACCAGTAGTGTTCCTAGTCTACAGAACCATACTTTTACCTATACGGTCTGTTGCTTGTTTTGTTAAACAGCTTTATTGTTCTATTAGCTAAGATTTAAATGGCTTAAGCTTAGTTAGGTTTAATAATTAAGTTTTTCATCATTGAAAAGGTGTCGCTTATCATTGAGTAACGTCAGCTGACCAAAATGATCGACTTACTCAAAATGGGTGCTTAACCCAAAAAATTAAAAAAAAAAACAATGCAAGCGAATCATTTACTTTGAGTAAAGAAAATTGCTTCGTTTGATGTATTTTGAGAGTTTTTTATAGTTTTTATATTTTGAGAGTTTATAGTTCTTCTTTGATGGAAGTTGCTCAGACGAGTATAATTTTGTGCATAACTGAAACGCCTTCAACGAATTGTGTAATGAAGACGCCTTGCTTTTTACACAATTTTTCAGATTCAATTAATAAAATTAGTTTCTTAATTAATTTGAACATTATTTTCTTTTTTTCAGGAACAAAATTCAGTCAGCATAACACACCTATTAAATGTTGAGTACATAAAAATATCAATTTACCTAATGACATTTTGACACTCACTGAAGAAAACACAAAGTGAATTAAAAATAATTAATTTACCAGTGAATATGAAATTAATTTTATGTAACATGTCATTAAAAAATTATGTATAATTATAATGATTGATAGATAAAGTGTCAAAACCTTGATGTAAATCAATAAAAGTTCTGAAGTCGTAAATAAATTTATTGAAAAATAAATCAAAAATTCAATTTTTCAATTTAATTCACTTAAATTGATAAGAACATGAAAGTAAAATACTAATTGATATACAACAACCAATACCAAGTAAGAAGAAAAAGAACAACAAATTTTGATAATATCGATTACAATGAAATGAAATTGGAGTAATCTTCTCAAGTGTAATATCTCAATTTTGAATTGATTGCAAATAATAAGTGAAATTATCGAGATAAATTGAAATCAAAAGCACTCTTCAAAATGTTGGAATTACGAATAATTATCTTGTGTCTACCATCGATACTGCTAGCAACAACACTTGAACCAGGTAAGTTCAATTATAATTTTCAATGAATTTGAAAGGATTTTGTATCATTTGAGAAATTTATCTCAATTAGTGATGATGATATTTCAAGTGAAATTTGAACATAAAATTTAGATCATGATGATGATGAAGTTCATGAAATTTTGATATTGACAGAAATTTTATGATTTTTGAAAATTCGAGGTGCTTCAAAAATTTTACTTCTTGAGAATTTTTTTAAACTTAAATTGATTGCATAAAATTTTTCACCGTTAATTTAAAACTGAAAACCAATTAACCAAAATCCATGTTAAATTCCTAGAAAATTACATTGAAACAACAATTTAACACACGCATTTCATCACTTAATTGACCAAATATTCAAAAATGCAGCACAATTTTCCAAGAAATCACTAATAAATGTAACAAATGCAACCTAAAAAAATGTTGTAAATAACTCTTCGTGTCAATTGCACTCCATTTGAAATGATACACCAAAAAAAAAATAAAAATGAAACAACAATTAAACTTTTCCAATAAAAAAAACTACCAGTCAAATTATAAACTTTTTATTATTATTATTATCATTTTATATGAAAAAATGTCAAAACGGCATGTGACTGTGTGACAAAAGAACAATAAAAGCTTAAAAATGTGCCAAAAAAATATTCTCTCTTTTTATTATATTGACTCGTTATACCTTTAACTGCATTTGTGCAGTTTTTTTTGATGATATTTTCAACTAAACATGCTGTGAAATGAGACTGCGAGTTCATTATTATGAGAATGAGTGGAAAAAAAATTAAAATTAAGAATGGTGACTACGCGGCACAAACAAACCAAAAAAAAATAGTTAATACTGAAATTGTGTCATGTCGAGTGCAGTTATCATTTCATTTTTATTTTAAACTGGCGCGTTGTTGTCACGATGTGGTATTTTCATTTTTATTGTATTTTTATTTAAATTTAAATGAAAAAAAGAAAATTTTTGGTTTCGACAATAATTTTAAAAAGGTCACTCAATGAAAATATCAAAACCATTTCAAGGAAATTGAATTATTGAAAGGAATTTTTTTGACGCTGTTTCTGACACGCTTCACAATTGCCTTGAAAAAAAAAAGCATTTTTATGTTTAAAGCAATTCTCAGTAAAAAGATTATCTCCCTCTTGGGATATAAACGATTTTTTATTATCATAATACTTTCATCGCACTTCAATCAAGGTCATCACATTTTTTTATGTCATTTAATTCATTTTTTTCTCTTATTTGATTTAAAATGTTGACTTGACAAGATATCTCACTCCAAATGCAGCCTATTCACTACATGGGACATATAGAATTTTTATTTCAGATCATCTTTTTTTTACGATGACATTGATACACTGTTGTGTGACACACACACACATACACACACACATATGTGTATATGAAAAAGGATGTTGATGATGATTTTGATAGTATAACAAAACATTAATATATCATGTCACTCGCAAACGTTTACGCCTGCTGTTCAAAATACATTAAGTAAATTGTGATCTATCAAATTATTACATTTTTTTTTTATATTGATATTATTTTGTTATTTTTTGTCATACCATGATCCAATGTGTGTATGTGATATGTATTTGATTATTCATGCTGCGTTGAATTTCTATTGCCTCAAGTGTTGTGATATGTCATTCATCAAATTCAATGCGCACAATAAAAGGAAATTTCCAAGAATTTTTTCTCTATGACTCAGTTTGCTTGGAAATCATCAATTGCCCTGGATTTTCTATGAACTTTATTGTAATTTTTTTTTACAATGATACACAATTGTGCTGAAATTAAACTTACCTGTGAAAAAGAAACATTAAAAGGACTCGTAATTAAAATTTAATGATTCTATGATCAAAGCAAAAGTGAAAGATGAAAAAAAAGTGAAATAATGGAAGACTTCATTTCAACATGAATCAGTTTTCAGTGTAATTTTGTATGCATTTGATGTGGTTTGGGAAAAAATGCTCTCTTGGTGTCGGTTTGTCTGTATAAAAAAAAAAATTTTTTACAAAGGACTGTTACAAAAATTCACATTTCAAATTGATTGATGGCAATGCGCTTGTGTATATTTGTTTCACGATTACGTTTAATTCTTTTACAATTCAACTTGATTCTCTGCTCTCATAATTCTCATAGTTTAACATTTAAATATGTATGTCAAACATCAAACAAAATAGGCGTCAAATATATGGCTTAAATTAAACAAAGTTTTTTGAAAACTATAAACTAGTGTGAAAATTTTCATTAAAAAAAATGAAATTAATCTCATAAATGAAATATGAAAGTGCATTTTGGAAGAGAGCGAAAGAGCCAATTCAATTGAATTATTCTTCTCATTTTTATGTTAAGCGCTCGTTCCTCTCACAATTTTTTGGTATCTTTCTCTCACTATTTTTTTATCTTCGGCTCTTTTCTCTCAATATTTTTACTTGCTTTCTTTCTCTTTCACTATTCTTTCATCTTCAGCTCTTTTCTCTCACTATTTTTTATCTTCAGCTCTTTTCTCTCACTATTTTAATCTTCAGCTCTTTTCTCTCGCTATTTTTATCTTCAGCTCTTTTCTCTAGCTATTTTTATCTTCAGCTCTTTTCTCTCGCTATTTTTATTTTTAGCTCTTTTCTCTCACTATTTTTATCTTCAGCTCTTTTCTCTCGCTATTTTTTTCTTCAGCTCTTTTTTCTCACCATTTTTTTATATTTTTTTCTGTATCCCTCTTTTTCCTTTTTTTATGCGTCCCTCGCTGTTATTTCTTTAATGTATTTTAATCTCTTTTTTTTAAAAAATGTTTTTTCTATTTTATTTGAGAGACTGATATCTGAGTCTCTAATCAGAGTTTTTATTATTTGTTTTTTCTTTTACAAGGAAGGCATAAAAGAGCATTTTCCCATATTTACCTTAAACCCACCTACGTGTATCAAAAAAAATTAAACAAAAACGACTTTTGACATAATTATTATTAAAGCATGCTATTAAAAATTCATAATTTGCGAATGTACTTCACTCACACACTGCTTGTAATAAAAATAAATATACAAATAAAAAAGTCACGGCATACATCCATGGATATTTAAAATCCAGAATAAAGAAAAATTTTTTCTGTAGAAATAAGGATACAATAAAAAATAAAATAATGCTTGCGTGAGTGTAAAATTTTTATTACAGTTTTTATCGTTCACAGCCTCGTTTACAGCTCAAAAGCTCAAATTCTATTTTATTATCACCTTTAGAGCAGCCATGAAAATGATTTTGATGAAAAAAATATTGAAAAACCGAAATTCAATGCAATCTAAACTTAATTTCTTTCAATCATATTCGCTTAAAATTGTATTTAACACCTTAATTAGATACATAAAATTACTTTGACTTTATTTCAATTTCAAGCTCAAATTCAGAGAAAACCGCTTGCAGTATTCCAAGAATTAAATTTTCGCATTATTTGCGGTCAGTGACTTTCATACATGAAAATCTCATTTAAAATAAAATTACATTACAAAAAAAATTATATCATAAATGAGTGAAAAAAAAAATCACGATAATTTATTAAAATACAAATTGAATTTAAATCATGATTTTACTTCATTCCTTCATATTTCGTGTCTAGAAAATTTTTGCCATCATATTAAATTTTATACCATCAAAATTTATGCTTGATTCCCATGAGCAATGAACATTAAAATAATAAAAAAATGAAAAAAAATGAAACGAGTTAAAAATTCTGTTACATACATACATACACACACACACACATACACACACACATGAATAACTTGTGGAATTGATTGCATTTTCATTATTATTTATGATTCAATTTTACGTTTTAATGCTTTTACATTTTTTTTTAACATGATTCATGGAATTCATATCAAAATGAAAATGAATTAAATTTTCCATGGAAAAATAGTTTTATGTGCAATTTATGTGATGTAATTTTAAATAAAACTATTTTATTTTTTGAAATTTGAACTAATTCTGTAAATGAATTCACAAAAACTGACAATTTAAATGGAATAATTAATTGAATGAATTTCTCTCAAATCATTTTTTATTAACGCTTGTCTAATTTTCCAGTTGTAAATAATAAATAAATGATAATAATAAAAAATTCCAACCAACACGACGATAACAATCGAAACATCATCAACAACAACAATATTGACCTAGTCTACATTTATGTCCATTTTATATGTTCGATAATAAAAGAAGGAAAAAAATGAGTGTGCAAGCAGAAAATAAAAATCATATTTAACGAACTTATATTGTATGGGGCATATTTTTTATTATGAGAGGAGACAAAAATGACATGAACGTGACATCATAAATTATTTAATCGTTCAATTATTTCTTATTATATTGAATTTATATGGTTATTTTATTTTTTTTTTGCATTGGAGAACAAGAACACTAATGAAGACTTCTGTAAAATTTTATGGTTGATGGTATTCGATGTGAAATTTCCTTTAAATCACTGTGAAAAACAAGTTTGCATTGAAGTCTTTTAAGTTTTTTGAGTTTCGTACAAATTAAAAAAGTTTCTACGATTTTTTTTTTAATTTTTTTAATAAATTTTTAATAAAATTGAGTTTATGCATCTGAAGTTTGTACTAGACTGAAGTTATCGACGAACTTGTCAGACTGAAGAGGGAATTTTCTGACTCTCTGGACTCTTTCCGACACGCTCCAGGTGTCATCAACGACTTTTACCATAAATTTTTGTTTTTTTTTGGTGTTTGTCAATTTTTTCTCTCTGTAAATGCCGTTTTTAGACTTTCCTGAAAAATTTTTCTACGGCAAAGACGTTGATTAGTTTACAGATCGATAGGGGACATCAAAACTTTTCCCTTAAAGGGTAAAAATCCCTCCTTGAGGCTGACAAGGTCGTTGATAACTTAAGTAAAATAAGTTTTATCAATGTAAATCGAAAAAGTTCTCCAGATAAATCAATTTTCTAGCGATTGAATTTTGCTTTAAAAAGGGAAACCAGCGACGAGATACGGACCTAAAACGAAGAAAAAGACCAAATTTAAATAAAATTTACCGGAATTTTTCCTTTATTTAAAATTTCCGTTGAAATTCACGTTAAGTCTGAAACCTAACACACGTGTCTGATTGAAATTCATGGAAAACCCATCAATAAAGTTATTTCATCCCACATTTCAGATCCAAATTTCGATTCTCAATCTAATCATATATCTCAAGGTACTCTTTTCCTTGTATTTAATCCCAGTCATAATTGAAAATATTATTATTAATAATAATTAAAATAAAAAAAAAGGTTAAATAAACATTTTTTTTAATGTATTTCTTGTATCACTTGAATCCCTGTCAGTGAACATAAATGAATTTTTTTCTTTATTTGAAAACGATTAAAAAAGATTTTAAATGAGTTTGTTTTTTTTTTGTACCAAGGTATGTTTTAATAAGCAGTTTTTTTATTTGTAAAGATGGATGAAAATGTAAGCAAGCAACCTTTTTTTTATTTTTAAAATAATTTTATTTTAATATTTATAACGTTTTTTTCTTTTCATAATTTTTTTCATACTTTATTTGAGCATTATTTTTTTTTTTAAATATTAATCAACCAGATTACCTCAGGCAAGTTTGCAACATGAAAAAAAGAAAAAAATAAAAACCAACCTAACCTTTTTTATGTTAATTCGTATCTGGTTCCTTTCATATCACTTTTAAACAGGTTTTGGAAGAAAAATTGAGCTATAACAGAACATTTTGTCATTTTTTAAGGGGACTTGGGAATTTGAATTTCTTGGAACTAAAGGACTAAAATAACTCTTGTGAAGATTGTTTCCATAAATATTTTTTCGAATTTGATTTTCGAAAATTCAAAATAAAAATTTTACCGCTGTTATGAGTTTTTCGAACCTAAACAGCTTCATACAGCTTAACCGATTAACGGCCTCTGGTCGATTTTTCTTAACTTTTGTCATAGTTAGTAGTTTTGTATCAGAGTATTGATTCAAATCGAAGACCAACGTTGTTGCTATGACTTGCTGCATTCTCGCAAAACCTCTAACTTACAATTTTTGCTGACCTTGTTCATATTTGAAAATTAATGCTACCGATAAGCTGTAAGAGGTTCTTAAGGCTCTAAAAACCTCATTACAGAACCAAAATTTCAGTTTCAAATTTTCGAAAATCAAATTTCGAATTTTAGAAAAAAAATTTACTGGTGAATTTTTGACATATGAAAATTTTCTGTTTCAATGATTTCTCTTGGAGTGTGATACAAAAAAATCAATTTGATGGAGGCGCCTGGTAATGACATCCAAGTCAATCTCTCCAATAAAATTTTTATCTAAAAAAAATAGTTTTATTTTAATCGAAAAAATGCGCTTGCAAACGAAATTTAAAGTCATCGGTCACTATTTTTTTCATTTACTTGGCTCGTTCACATCATGTCAGTTTAATTTGAATTGAAAAAAGTTCAAAAAGAAATTAAAATTACAAAGTCAAGTTATATGAATGGAAAACAATTTAACTTTTATCTGAAGTTTAAAGTTAAAACTATTTATAACAATTTTTCATAACCATAAACAATTATCAACGAAAAACACTCTGATTCACTAAAAATTAAAGACCACAATCAAAAAATGAATTGCAATACAATAAAAATTCTAAAATTATTTACATTTTCAACCACAAAACGTTCTTTTTATTATCGTATGAATAAAAGTAAATTTCTGTATTCAATTATTTCCTTTTATTATAAAATTTTATCTTATCAATGCCATTTAAAACGTAACTTAATATGCAAATTTCTACGATAACGCTCATCTTTCTTATTCAATACAATTTTGATTCCATCTTTCATTCAAGAAATGACACAAAATTTTCCTAAGAAAAGGAGGAAAGAAAAAAAAACAATATTTTATAATAAACAACAGCTGTGTTTTGTCCCATTTAGCCGCATTTTGATTCAAATTGTACTCCTACGCGTATGTGTATGTATGTGTGTGTGTGTATCTCGGTTCATGTCACTTAAAATTTTTTGAATGTATCAATTCTATGTTCGTTCATTCAAATTACGCACCCAATTTTAAAGGAGAAGAAGAAAAAAAATAAAATAAAAATATATCCTTCAGACTTGTTTCATTTTATTTTATTTTACTTTTTTTTGTGTGACATATTCCCACAATTATATTTTTTCCACAAAATATGACAAAGATAGAGTACTTTCAATGCCAGTTTTGCTACAATTCAGCTCAAATTTATTCTATTTTTAAATACATCAAATTTTATTTCTTCTTCTTCTTTCACTTCCTTTCCTTTTTATTTTCATTGTCATTCAATATTATTATTATCAGACATTTGCTTTGACTAAATGGAGCTTTAAACACATTTAACATTTAAGGGAATAAATGAATAAAACATAATGAGATAAGGAAAAAAAAATAAATTGTGTCAGATATTTTTAGGCACCTTTTATCAAAATAATAAATGAAAAAAAAGGAAAATTAATAAAAAATAAACAGCTGAATCAATTAAAATGAGTGAAGTGATTTAATACTAGAAAATACCAGGCGTTTCCATTTTGTATTTCATTACAATGAAATTCCTCTTCTTACAATGTTTTTAGCGCATTTCTGGAAAATGCTGGTATTGTGGGTAGTCATGTCGCAAATTATTAAAAAAATGACGCCAATCATTTAAAAAATATCGCCAATCGTTGAAAAATGATGCTGCCTTTCAAAAAAACGATATAAACGATATAAAATTCAGAAAAACAAAAAATTCAAAAAAATTTCGCTTCGGCCAGTGTTAAATTTTGATAAAATTGCCAAATTCTATGCATTGAAATGCGCTCGTGCATATCGTTCACGACCACATTTTAAATTTTTTACATTTTTTTAACTGAGACTATGAATTTTTTTTTATCAAATTACACATTTTACTGTTTGTAAGCTCTTTGTGGTTATTTTTTTATTTATCTGCTCTTGTTTGAAAAAAAAATTCTCTGGTGTCACATTAAATATACGAGGCGTTAAATTTTTAATATTGATCTTCTTCTACATTCACACACACACACATGTTCTTATATTTGAAAGTTTTATATCACATTTCAACATTTTCACAAACATACTTTTTGTTGCTCGATTCAAATGATAAAATTGTGAACTTTTCATAGAATCGCTTTGTATTTGAGTTTGAAATTGCAATGATGATCATATTTTATTACACTAGAAACAGAGTTATTGCAAAAAAAAGGGATTAATGTTTCTTATAAATGTAGGTGTGTGTGTGTGTGTTTGTGTATGTTAAAAAGGCGGTTAGACAGTTTTTGTTGAAATGAAATGAGCATACAACAAAATAAAATGAGCACAGATGTGCGCTCATGAGAATCGAATTATATCATTTATTTGGTGGCATAACATTTTTTTTTTTGCTTTTTCTTATCGTTTTGTATTATTATAGGACGAAAACGATGATATTAAAATAAAAAAGGAGAAAAAAAGAATGAAAAAAAAGTGATTACACATGAAAATTGGTAATAAAAAAGTTTGATTGAGAATTAATGTTTGTTGATGTTGAACCATTTTATGTTCTCTCTTTTTTTATCTTGACTGCCTACTTTCATATCGAGCGAACATTGATTTTTTTTCATTTAATCTGAAAAAAAATTTAATGGCCCAAAGAAAATCATGAACAAACCACAAGGAAAAAATCGTTACAAAAAAAAAGAAATGGAATAAAAAAGAAAATTTAATTAACAGATTTTTTGTGGTTCGATTCAGTTCACTTGCCTGTATTAACAAAAAGTCTTATTTCAAAGAATGATGGGACAAAAAACAGATTTGAATAATTAATCGAAGCAAAAGTAACATGTAATTGAATTAAACGGCCTTAAATGACTTTGTGCCTTAATCACAATAAAATCAGAAAAGACATACAAAAAAAAACGAAAAAAAGGTAACATACAAAATTTGATCATTTTCCCTATTAATTTAGTGCTAAAAGTCACAAATTGCCTTCTAAATGCCTATGAGCATGAAATACGCTAAAAATTATAATCTAAATCACTAGAGAGAAGATGAAACTCCATCTATCTAATCCCTCATACATTAAATTGCTGTTTTGAAACAAAAATGCTAATTTTAAATCGTTCCTCCGCAACATTCCATTTTTCTCATCGCAAATTGCAATTCCCTTTCATTCATGCATTTCACGATAAAATTTAAAATAAGAATACTGTCAATCAAAAACCTGTGGGAAATTTCAGTGACACCTCAGTGTGACAAGGAAAAGACCAGACGGGCAATCTGACAAATGTCAGAAAGGCCACAATCATCTTGTAAAAGTAAGGTTATGCCCTTGACCTCAGTGAGATAAGAAGGAGGCCTGTGGGTCACATGTGAGCTCAATAAGGTCGTTTTTTGAATATTTGATATCCCTCAGATGAGATCAGATTTAGAGGGTGGCTATTAAGCTTACAGTCAGGTCATCAGTTGGGCCCATTGTGCATACCCGTTATCACCATCCGAAGGACTTAGATTTTATTCTGTCATCCCATGCAGTTACCACCTTTATCTAGCTTTTAACTTAAATTGAGTAGCCGGAAATGAAACATTTGAGATTTTAAAGTTTCATGACCCCAGCGAGCATCGAACTGCCAACCTTTAGATTGATAGTCCAATGACTGTATCGTACAATCCCCGAATTGATGTCCTTCAAGCTTTTTTTATGGATTTTTGAATGTACACTGGGCTCTCACTGGGTTTTTGGCAAATTCCAGAAATGCCGCAGTCAATTGTCTTGTAAAAGTTAAGTTTAGCGTAAATTTTAAAAGAATCCTACTCCTGGGTTGTTCACTGGTTCAAATAGTCCCAAGTAGAATACCCATCGCTTTTGGGTTGAAAGTGTCGAACGCAGTATTTTATATGTAACTTTTTTTTCTCATTTCATTTCACTGTGATTTTAAATGAGATACGAAATCTAACAAATCTCTTTCGTTATTTTATTTTACTTTACTTTTATATTAATGGCATATAGGTTGGGTTGGGTTTTTAGTTTTGGTTTTGAACTGTCTTATGTTGCAAAACGATAAAATATGACACAAACACTATATAAAATAAGACAGTGACTGTGAATGTGAGTGTGTGTGAATTGAAACTAAGAAGAATAGATGAAATTTATGCATAGGGATATAAATCCTCCTATTTATGGTAATTTCTGTGTGTGTGTGTGTGTGCTAAACCATATCTTGATTCTATTGAAATAATTTTATCGCTGATAAATTGCAGAATGTATCGAATGTAAATCAAAGCTTTTAAAATTTTGTTGGAATTTATGGAATGGAAATAAATGAAATTTATCTGAGATTTTTCTAAGAGTTTTGTATCTTAAACAGACTGTAAAACCTTTTAATGCTATTTTTGTATTGCGAAATTGTAAATTTAAGGATAACAAGACATTAATTTATTACAAGATTTATTAATAAAAATGCATTGAATGTAACGATGAATGACTGGAATAGTTTTTTTTTAAATGTAAGTGAATTTCGTTCTGAGTGTTTTGAATTTTTTCCTCATATTTTTGGTTTTTATTTCGTAATTTTGTGAATTTTATGAATTTGGTCTTGAATTGTGTGAATTTGATCCTCAATTTTATGAATTTAGTCTTGAATTGTGTGAATTTGATCCTCAATCTTATTAATTTGGTCCTGAATCTTATGAATTTCGTCCCAAATCTTATGAATTTGGTCCTCAATCTTATGAATTTGGTCTTGAATTTTTTAAATTTGGTATTGAATTTTGTGAATTTGGTCCTTAATATAATGAATTTGATTCACAGTTTTCCCTGAAATTCAAAAATTTTGTCATAGTCTTATTACAAATCCTATTTTTTCTTCTCTAAAGTTCTATGCTTCATATAATTTTCTTTAAAAATAATATAAAATGTAAATGATTTGCTTTGTTATTGTGCATCAATTCAAAAAGAAACCTACACACTCCCTCTCCATTTTCTAAAACTTGTCTGAAACAGAAAACTTTTGCAAAATTTTGTGAAACTTTTCTCATACTTTTGTAAAGTGACTTGAGTATGACACTTCATTATGCAATAACATTTTCATATGATTAAAATACTCTCAAATACACAATGAAACAACACAAAATTTGTTACTCAACTCTTCTTTCTATATTTATCTGAAACATATAATTTTGCTTACAATGAAATACATTTTAATACAAAAATAATAATAAAATGGGAAAAACAGAACACTCCTGTCGCTCAAATTACGTTCAAACTATAAATAACAATTTATGTGTGGGTGTGTGTGTGAGTATTGTTAACATGTGTATTTTTGTGAGTAGTTCTGTTTCGAAAATTCATTCACAAAACAAAAGTTTTTAACATACGTTGACAGAGATGGGGAGATGAAATTTCAATTAATATGTAAAATGCAAAAAAATTTCATTTCATGATCAGAAATCACTTTTTAAAATGATTTTCAAATTCCACTGATTTCAGTTCAACGACTTCCAAAGGGATCTCACCTTTTTTTGTTATTTTGATAAACATTTACCATGATATCAAAAAATTTATGACATTAATAAAGTATATCATACAAAGTGAGTCATGAACCATGATGATGATGATTTTCATGAAGAGAAGCCTGAAGAGATAAAATGTAAATTATAAAATAATAATAATAATAATAAAATAATTTAATGTGTAACAAATGTTTAAAAGTTATCGTAATTGTATGTTCATGCGGAAAAATAAATAATAATAATAAGAGAGAAAATATGTGAAATGTTTTCTGATTTTGACATTTTGAATTATAATGTTTCCAGTTTTGTTACCAAAAGTTATAATTTTTCAGTTATATTGTTTTGTGCATTATACAGTGAAAATTAACAAGGAAACGATATTATTTGTTGAGGTTTTTTAGAAATTAAAAATATGGTTTGAATTATAATTTTCAGAAAGTTTATGAAAAGTGATACTAAATTAGTTTTAATTATTTTTTAAATGAAAATCGGTTTAGAACGATTTTTGCTTAACACTTTGACATGTTTTGGAAATTTTTAACAAATCAGCTATTTTGAGCTAATCAGCCATTTTGAATAAGTCAGCCATTTTGAGCTTATCAGCCATTTTGAGCATATCAGGCATTTTGAGCTTATCAGCCATTTTGAGCAAACCAGCCATTTTGAATGAGTCAGCCATTTTGAACTAATCGAATAATAAATCAATAGAAATTACAATTCTAAATTGGAAATTAACCTTAAAGAGTTGAAATCTTTCAAATACAAATCATGACCATAAAAGACACCCATCATTAAAGAAATAAATTTCATTAAGGCGAAAAATATCCTGAGGGGCATCACGTTTAATAATTATCCTTGTTTTCACCTGTATGATTCTCCTTCCTCCTTCAAAACAAAATCTTTTATATTGAAATCCAATATCTTGGGTAAAGTCAATCCTTATGTGTTTGAACACACACATTGCCTTAAGGCTTCATTCAAGTTATAATTCAGGTTAAGAAGAAAATATGCTTCATTGAAATAAAATAAAATACAAATCTTAGCATGATGAAATGAATCACACCATAGTAATTTTCATGCCTTTTGGGTGTTGTCTCGACTAAGAAAAGGCTTGAATTTCATTTTATATGTTATGAGTTTGTTACAAAAATTTTCATATAAGTGAATGCTCATTCCTTCATGCCATGACAGCCTAAGAAGGTGAAGCAAATAAAATCCAAAGGGCATCTCTCTAAATACAAATATTATACATGTAACACTAACTCAGTCTTTTAAATGAATTTATCTGTTGCCTTGGTTAAGGTTTATCTCCTTAAATTCTTTTATTACATGGTAAAATTACATATTTTTTCCTGGAATTAGTTTTTTTTTGTTTGTTATGTGTTTTATCCTTATGTTTTTGTTGAGATTTTGGTTGTTAAACAAGATAATTTAAGGAAAATCATAGGATTATCCTTGGCAAGTCCCTTGAATATCCTTAAGAGACCAAATTTTATCCGTTATCTACATTTTTTTCCTTTTCAAGGTTTTTCTTTCTTGTTTCTTTTACTCAGTTTATGATCATACTCAAGAAAAAACAAGGAAATTAACTTCATTTTTCATTTAATACTTTTCTTTCTTCTTCATTTTTCTTCTCCATTTTATTTTTTTGGACATCATTAATATCATCATCATCATCATCTTAATTTAATATAACTTGAACAGACTTGAATTAAACTGCTCACATGTCTGATTTAAGCTGAGCTAAATAACATGACAAGACATTTTAATGAAAACTCAACTCAAAACACATGAATTTTATTAAATGTGATATTTTATTTATTATTATATTACTCTTGGTCTTTTTCATATCCATGTGAGTTTTAATACACACACACACACACACATTCATTATTCATATAGATGTGAAGATAATTGGATTTATAATTGGATAACATATTCATGATTGCATGATGATGTTTAATAATATAATAATATAATATAAAAAAATGGTGTATAAATAAATTCATCAAATTAAATGTCAGGAATGAATACAATTTTTTCTTGCTCATGCTTATATTATTTGAAGTTGTGGATTATGAAATGATGGATTATAATTATATAATTTTTTAATGAATTGTGTTTATGAATTCGTGCATTAATAGGAGAATAGATGTGTGAGAGGTTCAAGGGGGAGTGTGACACATTTCAAATAAGGATGAAATTTTGTTTTACTCTCCTTTCCTTTACTCTTAAAGTACTGATTTGCCATTAGGCACGGTGGTTAGCGTATTAGACTATCAATCGTAACTTCACAATCTCAAATGTCCCTTTTCCGGCTACTCAATTTAAGTTAAAAGCTAGATAAAGGTGGCGACTGCTTGGGATGACAGGATAAAAGCTAAGTCCCTTGGATAATGATAACGGGTATGCACAATGGGCCCGATTGATGGGCTGAGTAATAGCCTACCCTACAAATCTGATCTGATCTGCCATTTTCCCAACCCCCTCTCAGTGGCGGATTGGCCATATAGGTTTTGAGGCAAATGCCAGTAAAGCCACAGTCGACCATTTTGTTAAAGTCAATGATAGTTTAGTCAAATGCAGCTTTTAAAGAGAATCAAACAGAATTCTAGGGCTGAGAATAAACTTGAATATGTCCTAAGCTAGGGTTCGAGATTTTTCATTCGGTAAACCTCTATGAGTAGCCCTTTGAACAGTTTCTGCTCTAACCCTATCAATAATTCCGTCTCATTCGCTAAAGGTAGGGAAGAGACCGAAGATCGGGTCTGAATTTTGCTTTACTCATCTTTCCTTAACTCATACAGTACTTATTTGACTTTTCCCCTCCCCCCTTAGCTCCACTAGCAGAATAGTCATATGAGCAGAAGACAAATACCAGAAAAGCTGCAGCTGAGTGCCTTCTTGAAAATTCTTATTTTTGATTTCTCTGGTTGTCACAAATTTATCCTATTAATCTACTTTTAATCTTGTAAATATCCGAATTTTGTCTCAAATCAATATTTTTTGTTAAAATTTTAAATTTAATTTAAATATTTTTCCTGTGTTGTCTTCTTACTTTGGTTTCCACGTACTCACTGATGGTTGTTTTGACAGCTGTCTGTTTGACAGGTAATTTTGACGCATCTACTTAACCGGTATCGTTAACAGTAAATTTAAAGAAAATGAAACAAAATACCAGGACTGAAAATAATTCTCAATCCACCCCTGACCCCTTCTCCCCTTGAAGTGTGTCATTCCTGTCACTGTCCTCTTACCCTAAAATAAAAAAACATTTCTCTACTAATTTAAAATCAACTCATCTTAAAAACCAACTTCAAACTTATTTAAATTTGACACACACACACAGTTCCCTCATATAAAATAACAACAATAATTAAATTCATTTTATATTTACGACCACCATTACCATGGTTATTTTTCGGTTACTACTAAAAAACTTGATAGTGAGTCATTCAACCACATATTTTGCGGATGATTTAATTCATGGTTTTTCATTAAAATTATTATTATCATTATAATTCAATAAAAATACACATATAAAATAAAAAATACGTGGCTCCACATTCCACGGATTTGTGTGAGTGTGAGTGAATGAGAAGTAAATTTTCAGCTATATGAAATACGATGTTAATAATAATTTTAATTCATAATAAATGAAAAATACCTGTCCTACTGCATCTATTTTTGTGTCTTTATTATTTGGTTCAGTTACTGCATCGGTTTATTTTTGTTATTTTTTTATATTAAATTGCTCATGTTGGTTTCATTTTTTTTATAGTACGGGAATGCAATGTGTATTTTTTTTTGTTTGTATTTATTCAGGTCACGCTTAATTTTGCCACCATTTTATTTCAATTTTAACCAGGACATGATAGTTCATATCGATACTATTTTTGTATTATTATTTTCATCTTTTTTTTAATGTGTATTTCCTGTGATTCCTTTAAAAATGAAAATAAAGCACATTTTACTTGAAATCAAACTGAGATATTTTTTGTATTGTTTTAAGATGCAAGAAATACAACAAAATTGAAATGAAACAAAGAATGTACATTATTATTCTTAAAAGCATGTCAAAAATATCTTTTAATATTATATGTTTTGTTTCTCCCCATTTTCATATTAAGAGTAAAGTAAAATCAAAGCTGTATTGCTATCATTTCCATTCTTGTCTGAGCATTTCAATATTTGCAAGAATGCCAGAATTTAATTTTTATATGGACTTAAATCGAGACAGCACATATTTCAACAAGAAAATATTTTTCAGTGCTGTCTAAAAATTGTGAATTTGTGATCTTTGATTTAGAAGAAGAAATTGCATTTTGAAACATTGCCAAAAAATAATCGTTTTGAGTAGTGTTGTGATACAATTCACAGTTGTTTGTTTGTCTGTGTATATGTTTGTATATCAGAAAATGTATTAAAAATAGACACTCCAAGAAAAAAAAAAGAAATTATCTTCGTTTTCAAGATATGTTTCGAGACAACAGACACAGAGAGAGAAATTTAATACACATAATTTTATCCTCATTTTTATGTTAAAGGCATGTTTTATACATTTTGTGGCAGTTTTACTTTGTTAGATACAAATGCAATCAAAGTTGAAGGGTAAAATGATGTGAGTCGGTGAAGAAATTGACCAAGTTAAGAAAATTTATGTTGACAGAGATGATGATTCTCAGTAGAAGAAAGTGTTTCAGTGTTTACTAGTCCTTCTCTGAGATAGAGAGATCAAACTCTAGTTGAAAGGGCAAATGTAAAACGTGACGAAGGCACCATTTTCATGATATTTCGCAGTTCCTGAAAATTCCTTGGTTTTGCGCGATTTAGATATTTATCACACTTCATAGTTTTTAAAAAAATTTCGATTTTTCAATTTTTCGAAATTTCTGTAGATTTTTCGCGATTTTTTAAAAATGTCATGATGTTTTTAAATGTTTGCGATTATGCGCAAGTTTTTAAATTCTTTGGTTTCCGTAGTTTTGAAATTTAAAACATTCCGTTGTTTTCAACTAATTTGGCAATTTCCACGATTTTTGAAAAATTTCGATTTTTTAATTTTTCTAAATTTCTGTAGATTTTTCGCGTTTTTTTTAAAAATGCCTTGGATTTTAAAATTTTTGCATTTATCCGCAGTTTTTGAAATTCTTTGGATTTCCGTAGTTTCAAAACTTTTCTGAAACCGTTCCTGGAATTTTCTTCGATTTCATAAAATTTCGCCATTTTCAACTAATTTGGGGATTTCTGAGGTTTTACGCGATTTTGAAAATTTTCAGGGGTCTTTAAATATGGGCCATTTTGGAGAATTTCTCAGGTTTTGAAAAGTCTTAAAAGGCTTTATTTCACCTCTTTTTAAATTGAATCGGCCTTTTTGAGCTAAAACAATTCTTAGAAGCTCCTTTATTTTACTGAAGAAGCCTGACTTCGCTCCGATGAACCATTCCGGAGTTATGGATAGCGATCAGTGTTAGATTGACAGCAGACAAACTGTCAGTAAAAAAAAAAAGTTTGATTCAAATTCAACTGCAGTTTTTCAAGCTCCTAAAGTTCCAATACGATCACATGAGTTTAAAAAAAAGTGCAAACCCCATTTTTTTAATCAAAAATTAGATGAAATTCCGATCCAAATCCAAGATTTTCATTTAATTCATCTCTGATATTTGATATTCTACCCCAATAATTCACCACCACATTAGTCCCACTTTTTCCTTTGATATGTCTATCATATCACCATATATTTATTTCTCTAAAAGACTTGAAGATATTTAGATAAAAGTATTCTGTGTATGTCCAAAAATCTAACTCTTTTTACTCATACAAAATACATTCATATTTGAAATGTATCACAAACATATAAAAATAAAAACAAAGAAACCTCAACTGATACACCCAGATACGTACATAAAAAGGAATAAAATAAAATAAAATAAAACAAGATCGTAAAATTATATATGAAATAAAAGAAGGCAAATAATTTTTTTTGCTTATATGTATATTAAATGTAGAAGAAAAAGATACAAATTCCAAACAAAAAAAAAACGAATCATCAAGGGAGAAAAGAAAATGAACCACAGAATATTGAGAAAAATGATATAGTTAGATAAGAAAATTGTATTGCTCCAATTTTTTTACGATCTAATATGATGTCCATTTGTCTATTTTATTCTCGTTGTCGTCGTTCTCATCGTCAAATTGGAATAAACTTTTAAATGAAATGAAATAAGAAAAAAAATACCAAGAACATCATAAAGCTGAGAAAAGGCACGAAATTGGCGTTTCATTCCAATGTCGTCCTCATATTCGTGAATTTTATGTTTGCATGTTGTTTTGTTTTGTTTTTATTTTTTTGTATTTTATTAGTGAAATATAATAATAAACAACAAATACACACAGCTGGATAGATGTTAGACTAAGGGGGTTGGAAATCAAATGACTTGGACAATATATAACTTTGATTGTTCTCTGCATATAAATTAGACTTGCTAATATGCTTGAGACTAGCACACAGTATTTTATGTTGTGCTGGTGTTTTACTCACACATTTTATGGTACTTTATTTGGTTTAATATTAGAATATTGGTATATTATCAAAAGATGTGGAACTTCAATGCGGTCAAGAATGGTGTCATGTGTCAGCATGTGTTTCTATGTACGTACCGTGTGATAAATGAAAAAGAGTGTGTGTGATTCTGAATATTTTATATTTTAATATGATAATAAATTCATGAAATAGTTAGAACTTGTTTTCATATTTTTTTTTGGAACCAAGGCTATTCGAATATTCAAATTAAATTTTTCTTGTCACATTTTTTAATGAAAATTTGAATGGCTGAGTAAAACCCGGATCAAATTTTATAATTACTTAAGTCCGCCTCGCAAAACGGACTTTTAGAAACCTTTATGTTCAGATAACTTTAGCAACCCCCCCGCTAAAAACATTCCTTGATTATTTATATCGAATATAAGGGTTGCTAAAAAAAGCGACCTCCAACTCTGGGAAAATGAAGATGAGAACTATTATCGTTGAAAAACTGCATACAAATCTGCACTCCTAAAATCACAATGTTTGATTCCACGTTTAAAGTACATGCATCGTCAAACCCACACACACATAAAACATCCTTAAATGAATGGCCTGAGATTGATTTTTTCCAATTATCTCAATTTAAATTCATTATTTCTAGTTTGATGGAGCGACATGAAGACACACATTAAAATACAAGATACTGTGCACTATGACATGAAGTGAAAAGACAGAGATTGTACATAAAATCTATCTGCATCACATTATCATTCTTTCAATTCTTCTCCTTACATTTTTACTCCAGTTAAAGTATCATTTCAGCATATTAGACAGATTAGTGTATTGTATATTTTGATACAGACTCCCACACTGACACACACATTTAAATGAACCTTGTTTCAATTTTATCGTATTTATGCTTATTTCTGTCATTTTAACGAGGAATAATACATCGAATGACAACTATCAGTGAATTTTCATTTAAATACCCCAGTAAATATTTTATTATAATAATATGAAATGAGAAAAAAAAACTGTGAAATGTGAAAACTAATACAGAAAACGATAAAAATTTCTTTAACGAGCGCATCAAGAAATTGTACAATTACTTCAAATGACAAATAGCAAAGTATTGTAATGAAGCTGAGATATTGTTAATGTTGTTTTTTTTCTATTTTTTTAATTGAATAGTAGAGAGTGCATTAAATTCAAAGATCTATTAAGTTAGATATGCAATTTTTTTCTCTCAATTTAGTAGTGCATTATTGTAACAGTTCAAGGAGATTGAAGAACGAGACGTTTTTAGTATGAATTTGTATTATAAAATTTGTATAATGCTCTTCATAAAAAAAAGTCTGTCATCAATGTATTTTTTTTATATTTTCTTGTTTTCATCGTTTTAAAACTGTCATCATGCTGTGAGAGACTGTAAGTTGTATTAAATATAAAAAGTGTTTGTTTTTGATGGCTTTTGTACTAGATGTCTGGATATTATTATTTTTCTTTAAGCTTGAGGGAAAAAAAGATATTGAGTAGTTGAAGAATTGAATATTGAAAATAGTTGTGATAAAGCACGCAGCTTATTAAAATGAAATTGAACTCCATGAGACTTTATCATAAAAGAAATAATAGTGAATGTAAATTTCAATGAAGAACAACTACTCTAGTATGGCTAGCAAATTAAATTCGAGCCAATCAAAATGCAGGATATGAGCAGTGACTTATGAGGTGACCCTGCATCTCGCAACCGTAGCATTTCTACTGTTGACGGGCATGTAGCGCACGTCTCGGGCTAGGAGCGCGGCCTTGATTGGTGGGACGTACCACAACGCTTCTTATCGACGGTCGGTTTTTGGTATGACGTTCTTCACTGCCGTCTAAACACTGGCTTGGTTCTTACTCGCTAGACTCGATCTGCAAAATATCGTCGTCGGACGAGGTCCAGTATGAAGATGAGTGTGAGGTTGCTTCTTCCGGGACCTTCTCGCTGGTTCCTTTGTATGTTTTTCCTTGTCGGTGGCTTTCCGGATCTCCGAATGTGTGTCCACGAGAAGTTGTTGGGTCAACTCCACCTACTTACTTCATGATGCTCACTTAAGACAGGCATATCAAAAGACAATTCACATAGTTCTAAGGTTGAAATCGATTGTATTCGTTTGTATTTAATTTGCTTTGCTTGACCCTGTATGTCGTCAAGTGTGTTGCTATAAGTGTGTTAAATTATCATATTACAAATTCATTTGAATTGCTACCTTTGTTTCATTCAATAGACGAGAAAATAATACAAGCTCTGTTTACTTTTTTTTATTGAAAATTAAGAGTTTTCATAGCAACAGACATAAAATTTATAAATTAATCCTTTGACAGTCGAAATTCTCTTATTTCATGCTCTTTGATTGTTTATTTGCTTTCATGTCAAATAAATTTTCTTTGAAATTCAAATGTGTTACCTTTGATTCAAGACAACAAAAATAATTTAATGTAACAGACTCTTTTATTCTCCTAAAATTCAATTTTAAAAGAAAATATTTCATTTAATTCTCCTAAAATTCAATTTTAAAAGAAAATATTTCAATATACCGAAAATAAAAGGGAATTATTTATTTTAAAATTTCCATGGAACTTCACAGATGATGAAATTTTATTGAAATACATTAAAATTTTCATGTGAATTTGATTCACAAATAAAATTGTATTGAAATTATTTATTATTTTCATTGTGTGTGTGTGTGTGTGTGCGTGGGACAACTTGACACGAGCAAAAAAAACAATTTTATATCATGTTCTCATATATATTTAATGATTTATCTGTGTCAACACTTTGAATTGAGATGTTACTTCATTTTGCTTCATCAACACACGCTCACGTATGATCCAGACATAAAGAGTGTCAACATATCAATTCCAAGTTCATTTGTCTTATTCCAATTTTCACAGTAAATTTTATGTTTTATTTATATTGAAGACAAAGAAAATTTTCATGATAGTTTGTTTTGTTTTACGTTACATGGCTCACACTCATCATCAATTTTATCATCATCATGAAAGCTGAATGGATATGAGATTATTTTATCAAAATCATTTTTATTTTTATCTTTATAGGAATTTTATTTTCTTTGTATTTTTTTATTATTTTTACTATTTTTTTCTATTAGAACTTTCAGGATATAAAACAAACATTAAATTCTCGCCTTCTATCATGACCTTATCTGTAACAAGGACTCACACACACACGTACTTTGAATCAATATATATAAAATATTGGTCATATATTTACATTCAATTCACAGACACACACACACACATAGGAAAAAAAACAGAAAAGTATCCGTTTAAGATTCGATTTATTAGGAAGGAAAAAAAGAACCATAAAGAAAAGGGAACGATAGAGTTGTGTTGTGTGTTGTACTAAAACTTGTGTCTTAAATAAAAAATAAACAATCAAAAAGATACAATTTTATTGATTATTTGTACAATTTCTTAGATTACTATTTATGTGAAATGTGTTGAATCGTTTCAAAGTACTAAAATTGTGTTAGGGTGACACACAAAAAAAAACAATTTTCACTCTTTTTTAATTAAAGTACGAAAAATCCGTTCGATTTTTGATAAAAAACGATTCACTCAAGTCAACAACTCACAAAATAAAATAGAAAAAAAATGGCAAATAAAAGCAATAAAACTAAGGGATCAATAAACAACAAAGCAGTACCGAGTCAGTAACAAGAAGTAACACCAATTCAATATAAAACAAATAAAATGGACTATTTTTTAAGGTGATTTGTGATAAAATAAGGAACTGGCTTACACTATGAAATTTTCTCTTTCAATGTACTCGAATGTGTGTGTGTATGTGTGATGAACCATAAATCCAAAAAATAAAATAAAAAACTTTACCAAATTTTATTGCTGATATTAAATCACTTTCGCACTTTATATCACTATCTGCTTTATTTTTTGTTTAAAGGACGAGCTAAAAAAAAAGATAACAAAAAAAATGATGAATAAATAAATAAAAATAAAATATATAACAATAAAAAAAATACAAGATCAGATCAATTCTAATTGTGTTGATTTAATAAAGTGGTTTCTTTTCGTACACTGATAAATAAATTTTATTTCAATGATGACTGATGGCCTTTTAAATGAGATTGTAACGGTTTCTTTTGTCCTTTTTTATTTTGCAATAAAATTCGATTCAATGATTTTATTATTATTAAAGATTACAAAAAAAATTCATGCTTGACATATTTTAGGGTAAATGAACTTTAAAGGCGATTATCAATAATACAATAAAGTTAATGGAAAATAAAAGAAAAAATTACATTAAATTATTAAGATAACGTTGATTTGATTGTATAGAAATTAGATGTCGTCTCATTTCAAAAAAGTACATCAGACCTGTTTCGATTTTAAATGAAGTTTCAGAATTTAGCCACATCTTTTACAAAACAGACTGACAGATGAAATGATGTAATGTAATTTACCAAAAACACATCGAAAGTCCTCTCAGCGTCATCTAGTGGGATTAAACCCAAAACTCAGAAAAACCTTTTTGCCAAATTGAATCCTCTATCGATCTGTAATCTCATCAACGATTTTATTCTTGGAATTTTTTTCAGGAAATCCTTTAAACTTACCAAAAACACATAAAAAGTCCTCTCAGCGCCATTTGGTGGGGTCAAATCCGAAATCCAGAAAAATCTTTCTGTAGAATCGAACTCTCTTTCCATCTGTAAACTTATCAATGAATTTTCTCTTGTAATTTTTTTCAGGAAAGCCTTAAAACTTACCAAAAACACATAAAAAGTACTCTCAGCGCCATCTGGTGGGGTCAAATCCAAAACCCAGTAAACCTTTCTGCAGAATCGAGTTCTCTATCGATCTGTAAAGTCATCAACGACTTTTCTTTTGAAATTTTCTTCAAGAAGGTGTCAAAAGTGTCTAAAAACCCTGAAAAACACCCCTGATAACATTTCTAAACTAAATTTGACATAATTCTCGAAAACCATGCATAGTCAAACCATGCAATGAAAATTTCTCTGTATTGATTTTAATTTAATATTAATAATAATAAACGACCAATAATATTTCCCTTTCCTTTTCATAATATAAACGCATAATTTTATTGGTACCATATTTTTCGTATAACATTTTTTTTCCTTTAATAATCAAACGTCTTACAAAAAATTTGTATGCAAATTAGAAAATGCCTTCTTCATGTTTTTTTCCGTATTTGAATAAAAAATTAAAGTAACGCTTAAATAAAAATAAGTAAAAAAAATCAACAACAAAAAATATGTTTGTTATAAAATATAAAGAAAGCTTAACGAAACAAATTTTCATTAATTTCTAAGTAATTGTACACCGTCTTTTCATTGTATTTTTCCTCATTTCCTCGCTTTTATTTATAAATTATGGTGAAGTGTTTTCTGTGTGTGTGTGTATGTGTGTGAAATATTAGACAATGGCTAGTACAAACATAATTTAAAATAAATTTAACGTAATTAAGCGTGATGTTGGAGGAAGGAAACGTTCTATATAAACACTCATGGCAAAATTAAGTGAAGAAGAATTATTTTTATTGTTTATGTTACGAAAAAGTAATTATTATTATTGTTATGGCTTTAATTTTTTTCTTTTTAATTTTATTACATTTAACACCTCATTATGATGATGATAAAAGAAAAATTTAATTTCATAAGAAAAACATTTAAAATGAAATTCATTCAATATCTTCATCTCAATCCATCAAATTTATGTGGGTTAATCTTCTTCTTTTTTTTTTAAAGAAGCACACAATTTATATTTAAAACCTAAGGCAAAAAAAAAATAATCACTGAAATTTCATTGAATTTATTAACGTCACGTTTCAAATACAAAAAAAAACGAGGGGAGTAAATATGTGACACAAAAAAATTATTTCGTGACACTGAATTCATTTTATGAATCATAATTCAATTATCAACTTTTAAAAAAAAAAATTTATATAAAAAAAAAATAAATTATTATACGTGTCACATACAGTTTTAAGAAAGAAAACACCACTTCCGTTCTTATTTTCTTTTTATTACGTTTTATGTGTGTGTGTGTGTGTCGATTTTGAAATGAAATGAAATCTCTCTCTCTTTTAAAATGAAAGTTTTTGTTAGCACAAAAGTAAACATTAAAATGCAAAAAAAATTTAATGATTTTTTTGCTTGCAAAATAAACAACTAACGATGATAAAAGTAAAGTGTGACGATGACGACGAAAAAACTAGCTCGAATCTTTTAAGGAAAGATTTTGCGTTGTATGAAAGTAATCATTGCCTGAATGTAAAGTCTTGTAAAATAAAAAGTTTTTTTTCACTTTTAAATTAAAAAAAAGTGAAAAAAATAAGGAGAAAAAAACACATTATATAAGTTGATAATAATAATAAGGAAAGAAGATGAATCAGGCAAAGGATGACACAGGCATGAATTTTAAATTACTTAACTTTGAACTTTTTTAATACTTTTTTCTTCTTCTCTTATATTTTTTTTTGTATACTCACATTTTTTTTATTACTGTACTACTTTAAATGTGTCGTATTCGATATTAAGATATCTTTATTATTTATTACATCTTCATACTTGAAAGACAACGATAAAGTTCGGAGAATTCTATAATGATATACGTGAAATGTAGATTGAAGTTATGACGACATAAAATGAAAATTTATAATAAACATAAATAATAATAAAAAATAAACAAAGTTTTTCACTTATAATCCTTCATCTTCATGAATCATTGTGATGTTGTTTTTTGGCGTACTGCACGTAAATTTTAAAGTAAATATGCTAGGATTTTTTTATCACAATACATGGTACCAGTTTTCGTAAAGTTGATGAAATTACAAACATCGATTTTTTTTATATTTTCATGCTTTAACTTCCGAGTACCAAAATTTCAAATTTTTTTCAAAGAAATCCAAAATCGGTTGATTGCATCTCATCAGGTAGACCTCAAAGCATCTCGAACCACTTCGACCCAACCTAGAATATTTTTAAATCAACCAAAAATATGAATTTAGAAATTTGGAGAAATGCCTTACCATCATCGTTTTTTTGCATATTTTCATGCTTCAACTTCCGAGTACCAAAATTTCAAAATTTTTCAAAGAAATCCAAAATCGGTTGATTGCATCTCATCAGGTAGACCCCAAACCACTTCGAACCACTTCGTCCCAACCTAGAATATTTTTAGAATTTATATAATCCAACTTCATAATGAGAGTAGATTTAATTTCATCATCCACGTTAATTCATTAACAACAAAAATAAATCACAATCCCAACAAATAAGGGTAACTTTTTGTGAAATTTCAAAGGAAATCCACTTTATTTTTAAGTTTTCTTTTTTATTTTAATAATTACTTAATAATTCCAAAGTACATAAACTAAAAAAAAATAAAAGTTATTTAAAAAGATTAAAGGAAACGTCCCAATTTCAAATTTATTACATTTTATTTACAAATACACAACAGACATGGATAAGGTTAAGTAAAATTTATTTTTTAAAATAAAAAAAATTAAGGTATGAAAAACCACAAAGCAAAAATGAAAAGCATTTGACACGTGTATCTTCTAACTGTTTCATTGTTAAACTTGTACCCGGGTTATATAGTGAATCATTAAAAATGAATAAACTGACCACAAAGTTTTTCTTTCCTGCTTTTTTTTTGTTGTGCATAAAAAATGAGTAGTAATAATGAAAATGTGAAAAGAAAAAGAAAAAAAAAATCATACAATTTTTTCAGTTTTTTCCATATAACTCGTAGAATCTATTTTTAAAACATTTGGAAACCCTTTTTTGTGTGCTCCTTATCCTTTCTGTTTTCAATTTAACGAAAAATGTGTGTTTTGTTATTTTAAATCGTTTATATTAGGATTAGGTCTACGTTATTTTTTTTGGTGCTGTTATTCATTGTAGGGTTCACATTTCAAATGCAGATATTAAAATGTCTCCTATGTATAAATTTTTTTATGGTGCTGTTTTTTTATTAGAGTCTTTAATTTAAATTGGCCATGATCAAAATTGGCCACCTTTTTGAATTTCGGTAAATTTGAAAATAAAAAGCATTGCTTTCTCATGGAGGATCATTGTAATCTTAAATTTAAAGAGTCTTTTATCATTTAAAATCAAAATATCGAGAATTAAATCGATATAGATAGTTTTAAATTAAGTTTTAAAAAATGTCCAAATTTTGACTTAAAAAAATGAAAATAACCCCATTTTTGAATTGAGTTATTTAAATGCAAATATGTAAGGAACCTAATTTTTTTTCTTACATATTTCAAGATTACAGTGTTAGCTTTAAAACAAGCTAAAATATACTTAATTATCTTTAGTTTTAACAAAGTTATTACTAAAAACGTGTGATATGGAATTGATTTAAATTGGCCATATGGATGGATTTAAATTGGCCACCTTCTAAAAATCAAGAAAAATAATAGATAAAACTGTTTTTTCTTTATATTTTCACTTGTAAGACACCAGAAATATTTAGCACAAATAAAAAGCTTTCAATTAATATGAAATTAATCAAAATATTTACAATGGTAGTAGGATTTTAAAAAAAATTAAATAAACCAATGTAATTACATAATAATTAACACTTCTAGGTATTTTTACATAAACAAATTGGTTTTTTTATGAATAAAATCATATAATTTATTTATTTTAGACAAAATCTTTGGAAAAATAAAATAAAAAAATTATGAACCACATATTCATAAATTTTCCATGCAAAGTTAACCCAAAATTCGAGTTGGCCAATTTAAATCAGAACACTGGCCAATTTAAATCAATGGGTGGCCAATTTAAATCAACCTTATTTTCCATTATTTTTCCTATTTTCATTAACATATTGTTAAATATCCTTATTTTAACCCAAAATTTGATTCATTTGTGATCTTTTAAACCCAAGATCAATGAATTTGCTCAATTAGATCAAAATTTATAGCAAAAATAAAAATCGACTTTGACATTGTTGTCCAATTTTAAATCAATTACTCTATTGCTATTAAGTTATGCAGGTACTTTTTTGTATCCATTGCATCTAATGTTGGAAGTTTTTGATTTTAAACTTTAAAAAGATAAAAAGACAGGACAGGAAAATATAATGAATTTATATTAGGGTTTAATGTGTTGTTCCTGTGTCTTTTTTTTATTATCTACCATGTGTTGGTGTTTTTGTACCCTTATCTATATTTTTTGTGTATTACTGTCAATCAGCTGGTTGCATGTTGTGTTAACAATTGCTTCTATAAAACTCGAGTCCACTGAAAAATTGGGAACCATATGCTTAGGGCCCTTTCCAACAGCTTCCGATCCCATAATATGACTTTTTTAATATTGAAGCCACGTTCTTTATTCCCACTGATCATATGTCTGATAAATTCTTGTTCCGAATATTTTCTTTCTCTTTTTTTACCAGGATAGTCCCATACTTATTTATTTATTTTTCATCTAATTAAGACTACATAATTCAAATAATTGTTTATTTAAAGTTTAAGGCAATGATCCTTCCTCTCACTTCATTCTTAAATGTTGATTTCGTTCCCGAAGTGCTGATCCCATGACAGAAATTGTTAAAAAAAAAAACGATAGATGGGTGAATGGTGCTGTTGGACGAGTAGATTTATGTTGTTAATTGTTGTTGTAGTGGACGTTGATGTCGAATATTGTAATGACTGTTCTAGTACTGAATTTTTGATGAGATAAATGCTGAATTAACATTATTATTGATGATGTCAAAAATGAATGTACAACAAGACACTATCTGACGATCACGTAGTGACAACATACCAAGCAAATTAAGGCGATGATGATATGCAGGTAATATGAATCTGTCTTGCAATCCAAGATCCCAGAGGCAGAAGACCAGAATGTTTTTGGATTGATTCGATGCTATGATGTCAGTGTCAAAAGCTGGCATCCAAATCAAGCTTCCGTACTCAATAATGTACCGGAAGCTATATCGAGAAATTCATGTGTCACCAAAATGGGTAAGCCATCGATTTTGTAATTTAATGCTTTTATCCAAGTCACCGTAAACTCGTCCTCACTTAAGACTAATATAATGCCACCATTATTTAAATCAATGTCCGCAATCTTAATCTTATGCATTATTACCTACCCGCTTTCTTTGACACTACTTCTTTTGGAACTGATGACTTTGTCGAATTGGTCACTCGTAATTGGAGTAATGGGATGATTAGACGTAGTATTATATATTTTAATATCCATTCTTTGGACTGATTCTGATAGATTTACTTTTTTGGAGGATGACAGTTACTGTGTAGAGGAATTTACTAGTGTTGAAGTATTTTGTCTCTTTCTTTTACTCTTTTTTTAAGAGGTAAGGTGATTTTCGGGACCTCTTCAAAGCAATCTCTCCCAATTGTACACTCAAGAATTTCTCCTAGATCAGAATTTGAATCCTCTTTATTTTGTTTAGGATCCTCTAGATCTTCATTAAAATGCTGACTTAACCCTTTTAATTCAGCAGAGTAGTATAAATCCTCCTCCTCTTGTTCTGTAATTAATCTATGAAAAATATGATAAACTGAGTAAAGTGTTCTTACCTTAATGCCAGTAGACCATTTGCCTTAACCTTTAGATTGATAGGCTGAAAGAATTTTTATTCATCCAATTATAACATAAATTTTAAAACACATTCCACTAAATGGAAATCACTAAAAGATATCTTGCAATAAAACATCCATAATGATAATATTTTAAATACTAAAAACCAGCTATAACCATAATTTTGATAACATAAGCAATAATTTAAGATTATGATATTCAAACATTACTCACACTTGAATTTATATGGAATCCATTTAAAACGGATGTAAGAGCTTCCGATAATAAATATGTATCTCTCTATAATTAAGAATGAATGAAACAATAATAATAATAATAATAATTTTAAAATAATTTCAAGCTCATTCGTTATTTAATGTAAGAGTATCATCATCATTAAAATCCAACAATATTTCCTTCAAAACAATACATATTTGCACCATTTTCCGTTTATATTTGTCTTGTACATAAATGATCTCGTATTTAATGTTATTAGCAGTACAAGAACTAACTAATGTTTTTACTTATATACATTTGAGAGCAATTAATTATCTCTTTTTAAGTACTTATTATTAGTATTGTTATTTGAAGTTGGTAAAATGCTAAAAGGAAATTATTATATTTCAAAATAAAGAGTTTTTTTTTTTAATTCCATACCAAATTGAAGAGGAAAATGATGGAAATATGAAAGTTTTCCATACCACCACGTGCCACAGTAATTAATATTTAAAATGGTTTCTTTCCATTTAACTGCTAACTGTTGGTTTCCTGTGTCATGTTGGCCTTAAGGAAATTTTTTTTTCTTGGTTTTTCTTTTTAAAAAATAAAAAGTAAATTAAAATTTATTGCCATTAAATTCATGTGAAATGATGATAATTGTTGACCTTGATGGTGTACTTTCCTTGAAATTGGTTTAAAAATAAATAATAATAATTAAGAGGATTATCTGAAATTAAGTTGAAATACCACTTTACTCACTTTAAAAATAAATGAAGCTAGAAGATTTTACTGATCATCATCAATGTTATACGAGTAATTTCCTTTCTCAAACTTATCTCTTAATCGATTTGTCTTTGTTTCATGGTGAAATGAAGAATGTAAATGGATGTCAATACAACGGGAAATCTCTTAATCGATAGTGATCGATCAATCTTGGTTGTTTTCTTCTCTTAGATCCTTATTAATGGGACATCAAAGTAATTTATTTTCTTGGTATTTTATTATTTTTTTTGCTTTACTTTAAAGATGAAGATGATGATGACATAAATTAAATTGAAAGTCATTTAATACAGGATCAAGTCTGATAACAAAAATTCATGTTGAAATTTTGTTTATTTTCTGTTTAATGAACATTTAAGGTTTATCAATGTGTCAAATACAGCAAGATATCATTTGAGAATGTTAAAGCAAAATGCCATTCTAAAATCTGTTATTGACATTTTACAAGAATTTTTCTCAGAAGAAGTCAATTTATGCTAAGAAGTTAAATTATTAATTGTGAAAAGGAGATACTTTGAAATTGCTCATATCAAGAGGATGTCAAAGCAATTCAATTCATCGTAATTTAATAGTCTTAATGCTTTTAAGCAGACACGCAAATAGTGTCAGGAACATGAAGACCATTTAAAACAAAATTTTGGAATTCTTGGAATATTTTTATTGGAAATTAATTAAGATATCATTTTCATCATGTTTCATGTCAATAAGTTTTCTGCACAATCCATTTTAAAGGAATTACCAGACGATATTTCGATATGAGATTCTAATTTTAAAAAAAATTGAAAAACGTGATCGCGAATGATATAAACGAGCGCATTTAGTGACATATTTTCAATGATTAGTGAAATTTTTTCAATGATTGGCGACATTTTTTAATGATTGGTCATTTACCGCCATTTAAAAAAAAATGCGCTAAAAATTGATATTTTGAGTTTACTCAGAAAAAATTTCAGGGAATTTTTTACGACGGGGTCACCATGAATAAAATGTTCACTAAAATCTTCATTTTGTCGTTTAATTTCAAGCCAACGGTATCAAAGTTCAATGATTTTCATATGAAAAGAAACTTCCACACTCCAAAAATGAAGCCTTATTTACATATAAAAGAACATGTGTGCCTTTCATACATTTGATCAATATTTTTAGCTTCATTCCTTTGAATTTAATAAAATTTTTGAGACTGTGATTTTGTTGCCATGTATAAAAAAATATAATGGGGAATATAAAAAAAATTAAAATTGTAATATTATTATTATATTTTTTTATTACTACATGGAAAAGTGGCTTTTCGTTCAGCGATAAGAGTCGTATATTACGAAATAAATAGACTTTATCTTTGTTTGTGCTTTAATATTTCACTTCTTTTATATCCACCTTTCATATTATAATGAAAAGAGAAGGAAAAAAAATTGAATGAGGTTATGTATGAGTTTTTTTTTCATTATAACATTATTCTTAATACAATGTGTATAAACAAAAATGTATTTTTCACATTATAACATAAGAATTTATATATTTAGATTATAAAATAATAACATCACCCTACCAAAAAAATTGGAACGTGATTGGGAATGATTGGAAAATAAGTGCATTTCCAGTGATCAAATAAAATTATAAAATTTTCAATTCGTATAACAGTTTCTTGTGTAACAGATTTCTGTATAACAAATGTATATGACACTCTGTCATAGATGGGGATTGTACGATGCAATGGTTAGCGTGTTGGACTATGAATCTTAAGCTTGGCATTTCGAACTCTGCTTTGAACGTGAAATTTCATTTCCGGCTACTCAATTTGAGTTAAAGGCTAGATAAAGGTGCCGACTACTTGAGGTCATTGGATGACGACAACGGGTATACACAATGAGCACGACTGATGGTCTAAGTGCAGGCTTAATAGCCACCCTAAGAATCTGATCTCTCTTGTCATACATTTTTAAGAAATTAACAGAAAAGTAAAGATACCATAATACAATTTTAAAGTAATGCTCCACACACCAAATACAATAAGAATCTTTATAAAGCACAAAAAAAACTTCTTTTATTATCTCTTTAAATTCTTCAAACATTTTAAATCATCACATTTTGATTATTTTTCATTACCTTTTTCAATGGATCATACATACATACATACATACATACATACATACAAAATGTTGTGTCGTTTATTTCATTTGCGTTATCAGCCCCAAGGTTATTACATTATCTGAATGAAAATGAAATAAATGAGAGACACATTTTCTTAGCATACACACAATGCATATCTAAATAGCAAAAAAAAAAATCGTGTGAGAAATATTATTTTAATGGAATTATATGTGAATACTTTTACAATGAAAAACGAATGACGACACATTTTAATCAGCCTTTGAGTGTTGTTATTTCTTCCCCTTTTTTATTTGCTTAATATCATTATATGAAAATATTCTAACATTCACACACACTTACAGACACATACACAGAGGCATACTCACATGGAAATGATTAAATTTCTATATCTGTATAAAATAATTTTTACATTTAGCTTTAAATGAAGACATGTGAGCTTTTTTGTGTATGTGTGTCTTTTTTCAATTTCATATGAAATGAATGAGTGTGTGGGTGAATGTGTGAACAATGCCCTTGAAACAGGGAGTTTTTTTTTTGAAACAATAATAATAATTTTATTTATTAATTAAGATCCTTTGTCGAGCACAAAATAATGTAATTCATTATCCTCATTAATTGATTGTTTCTGGTACAAGGCATTCAGTGTTGGTTGGTTACGTGTTTTTTTTAAAATATTACATTTTATGAGGGAAAAAATAAGAGAAGGAGAGTTAATTTAGTGTCAAAAATAAAATAATAAGAGAAATTGAAAATAATGAGAGAGATGAGAAAAGAGCTTAAGTTAAATTGAGAGAGCAAACTTAAACAAAATTTGAAAGAGTTGTTCTTTTTAAATGAAATTGACATGCGAGAACGAAAAGAGCAGGAGAGAGAAAAAAAAGAGCTCCTAATATTAAGAGAGGGAGTTGGTGATGAGAGTGCTTATGATCCATTAGAATGAGAGAGTATCCAATATTGAATTAAATATTACATGCAAATTAAAACTAACGAGGCGTCATCATTCGATGAGACCAAGAGAAAAAGAGAGAGGAATCGTAATATGAAGAAAAAAATTGAGAGAGAGTCAAATATCTATGATAATGAAAAAAAGAGAGAGATATTACCTTCTAACAATTTCGAATAATTCTCATGTAGTTAAAAAACCAGGCGTCAACACTTGGTGAGACCGAGAAAAAAAAGAGAGAGAGAGCTAGTATTATGAAGAGAGAAAAATGGTGAGAGAGAGTCAAATCCATGAAAATGAAAAAAGAGAAAGAGGAATAAATATTTTCATATTCCACACACTTAAAATTTTCCAATTCATCTCACAATGAACTTAAAAATAACCAGCCGTCAACATCTGGTTTCCTTTCAACCCTTTTCATTTCTTTTAAAATGTCATCAATTAAGAAAACTTTTCTCTCCTTTCAAAGTGATCTTTTATAGCTAAACCACTTTTAATAATATTTTAAGGTTTTACTTCTATTATATTACTCAAATTACGCATGAAACAACGTTTTAAAGGAAGTACAAACCATATTTTTAATTGGTTTTAATTAACTTTTTTATTTCAACACTTTTGCAAGCAACAAAACAAACCAAAAAAAAAATCCATTATTATTTGTACAATTGTTTGTACAATTTTTTCATGTTGAAGCAGAAAATTAACTCAGCTCAAATAAAATTAAAGTCAAAATCAAAACAAAAGATAGAACGAAAAAGATAATGTCAAAAATTAACCAAAAACTTTTGAACTGGCTTGTCTTTTTTTTGTTGTTGTCTGTTTATTTGAACGTTCATTCAATGTTTTTCCTTGAATTTGAGTTGAATTTTACTTGCAAGACAAAAGTTAATTTCATGTTTTTGTTTGTGTGTGTATTCAAAATAGGAAATTTCCTTTTTAATGCTTTAATGATTTCTCTATTTTGTATTTTCATGTATGTATGTGTCTGTGTGTGTGTATGTACGCATATATGTATGTACAAGAAAAAGACACTTGAAAATAGATATGAAGCAAAACCCAAGCAAACAATGTCTTTATTATTGAGGGTACAAATTATCTTTTTTTTTTCTTCTCTTTGCTTTTTGAAGTAAATGGATTTTTGTTTGAATTTGAAAAGTTACTCAAATGTATTTCAAATTATTTTCACAACACAATTATTATTGTTGTCGTATCGTAGAGAAAATGGCTTCTAGTCTTATCTTAAATACGAAAATCTTACATTTTTATTGCTTTATTAAATTTGTGGGTTTATCCCTTTTTTTTTGTCTAAGAAAATATGTATATAAATGTTTGAGTTGAGTTTTTGAATGGCATATGTAAGGCAAAAAAGGGAAAAAGATAAAGATAAAAATTATACATGATAATATTGTGTGTTGCCACCACTTAATTTCAAGGAAAATTAATGTCAATAGCATTTATATTGTGATGGGCTTGTTTTGTATGTGAAGAGACATATCATTTTAGAGAGAGTTATTTTCATATGATGATATTTTGTAGTTTTTCTTTAAAAAGATTTATGTACTTACAAATCTTAGATGGATTAAGGAGAGTGACACATCTGTTTTGAGTGAAAGTGGGAATTAATTTAGTTTTGGGATTAAGTGGGATTTTTCTTCAAGGTCATTTGAGGACATTTTCCTTGTCATATCACAGAATTCTCATAATAGGTTATTTTTAAGAGTTTGACCGGAATTTGAAAAGCGTGACCTTGAAGTTAAAGCTTATTTAATATCAAGAAATTAAGTCCAAATTCTTGGAAGAAATATCGTTCGAACAATCCTGTCCATACATGCAAGCTATCAGGAAACCAAATTTTTTTAATTCTGGATTTTCGGCCTAATAAAATAACACAATTTCTTGCCTGTCATTGCACGTGTCCCTTGATTTGACGATTTTATTATGAATTTTAATTCAAATATTTGTGGATCGATTGAAAGCAAAAATTCCTCAGGATTTTCGGTTCAGTACATTCTAAATTCAAAATATTTTTAATTTGAAATAACCATAGATTTTGTAAAAAGGGGTTTATAACCGTAAAATGTCTTTTCATTTTATCATCATACATTTATTTTGTTACTAATTTCAGTTTTATTACTTCTAATTTTCTTATCATTTCATCCATTTGGAAAAGTGAGTAGCGCGTCAAACCACATACAAACCCACATACACACATTTCTGTGTATGTACAAACAAAAGGAAAAGCAATTCAAAATTATTTATATGATAGAGCAATTTTAAGTTAAAAGATGAAACCTTTTCGGAATTTTTTTTACTTTATAAATTGTCTTAATCTAATCTTAATTGTGTTGGAATGAAAAGTTTCTTTTTTGTCTTCCTCTCACTCTCTCTCCCCTTCTTTCTGACAATTTTCATTTTCGCACAAATTTCATGTTCAAGGTAAATTGAAATGAAATTTTCTCATCATCATCCCCAAATTTTTTCACTCTTTTCAATTTAATTTTCATCTGTATTTTATTAACAATAACAATGTGAGTGTCATACATATTCAAGTCGCTTCTCTTTTCTGTGCCTTGAGGCGATGAATAAATAAGATGAAGCAAAAAAATATAATTTTATGATTAAATTTGTCATTTTACTTGTATATGATATGTCTGTATTAATAATAAAAATAATCATTTAATTCTTAAAATGAAAAAAAAAAATGTTTTAAAATCAAAAGAAGAATTATAACAAAATTTCTTATGGGAACAATAAAATCACATTAAAATTTAAAAAAATCGTGATTCAATGTGATATTTTTAATATGATTTTATTTGTATTTTAACGGTTTTTTCCATTTCATTTTAATAGGAAAAAAACACTGCTCAAGGCTCTACACGCTTTAAAAGATTGAAAAGAGTGTTGAAATTATCTATTAAAACGTGATTTTACTTTAAATGTTTAAGATTCGTCATATAATTTAAAGTCAAATAATCAATATTTCAGAAATGCTCTCTAATCGTCAAATTTATAACAAATACAAATGGAAATCATGAGAACATGTAACATATTTCATTATGAATTGGCAAAACAAAAAGGGAATATAATAGTAGATGACAAACAAATAAACATAATCAGAAGTCAGGTATCAAAGCATAACATTTTACAGTAAATGCCTTAGAACAATAATAATAATGTTTGTTATTCTTAGTAGCTTTGTGAAAATTGTTATTTAGTTTCTATGTAACGAGAGAATGATTAATTAACTTTCATTCAACTTGTTAACAGGTTTCATATCGTTAGGTTTTGTTTGATTTTGAAATTGAATTTTATTTTTCTGTCTTTTAATGTTGATGTTATGCAATCAAAGATAGTTTTATGATTCTATGAAAGATCTTCGTTTGCTTGAAATTCAATTAGTCGAAAATGCAGTTCTAAGAAAAAGTTGGATCTCAAAGGAAATCACAGGAATTACAAGAGACAAATTAGATAGATAATATTTTAATTGGGAACTGTCAGATGTTATCAGCTGCTATCAAGGTCAGTTCTTGATCAGCTCGAAATCATTAAAATGTATATCGTGGCCTGAATTGTAATTAATTAACAATTGAATCATAAGGATAGTACTAATTATAATCAAAGATTGACTATGACTTAGTTGGATTTACAAAGATTTCCCATAAAGTGAAGTATCTTCTGACTTTCTTGGAATAATGTTCGAGAGCTTAAATTATAGTTTTAGCATATCTTGATAAGGCATAAAATGCTGTATCATCCGCAAATTGTGCTACTACACAAATGTTATGTGATTGCAAATAATACGTGAAAATATTATACAGGACAGGTGATAACATTGCTCCTTGTGAGACTCCGAATTCGATCTGATGTGTCACAGAGCGTTTGTAAAGCCACGCAAATTGCGAATTAGGCATACGAGCAATCTGATAAATGCCAGAAATGCCGCAGTCGATCGCCTTGTAAAAGTTAAGTTTAGAGTAAATTTTAAAGAAAATCATGCCCAGAATGCAATCTGGCATGCTTTTGACAGGGATGTACCTGGGAAAGTGAAGAGGCTATTAAATCTGGCTATTCTGAAACACGAAAATTTTGTTAGACTTTTTGTAAGTCATACATATTATTCTCACCTTTTAAATGTTGTCATATCACCACCTTTAAAAACTGGAATTATAAGTTCCACACTTAACATAGAAATGGGGTCTGATCTGAACCACAATAAACATAGTTGACTTGCTAAATTGAAGATAATTACAGTAAATAAATTTAAGAAATTGTTATAAATTGAAAATTCTCTACTCAAGTGTGTTTTCTTAATTTAATATATTATAAAAGATCTCCTGAAGCATAAATTACCTAAAACAAATCACAATTACCAGGTATTTTACCTTTTGATTTATGTAATTTTAACAAAGCGTTCTAAAATATATTAATATTTGTTTGTGATAATTGAAACAAAACCAAATGTTACATATAAATATTTTCATAATTACTTACCTGAATCTCTCAACTAAATTGAAACAATATCAAATGAAACTTAATTTGCTCTTTTATTATTAAATGTCATATGAAGCACTTTGTTGAATTGCTACAACTTCGTATTATATTTCATCGTCATTATCATCATCATAACATGTGTTAATTGAAATTAAATTCCTCTTAAACTTATATGATTTTTTTTTAAATTTGTAACTGAAACATTATATCATGATAATTTTTATTTTCTTTTTCCAGATCACATGAAACCAGCATCCCTTATAGGTGGAAGTGCGACAGACCTTGAATGGAAAAGTTCTGTGCTAGATAGTTTGAGTGATAATTCTAACAAATTAGGGCAAACACAAAAAAATGATGGTAATCATCTTGAAAGTACGGACAATCCACAGTTTGAGGAGAGTGAGGTGAGTTCAATTCAATTTAACAAAATCTTAAATATCCATAAAATACTATCAGCATTGTCAAATATAATTTCCCACTCGTGATTTTATCACTTGAATTGCATCCATCTGCCAAATTACAGTACTTACAACGATAACCAGAACTTGTCTCGGCATTCTCTGTTGCTGACACAAATGCACATGGATTGTACGTTGAATAAAAGCATCCTTTCAACACTAAAACTGTCAAATTATATTTTGATCTCTCATAGTCGGCGCAATAAAACTCATTTGATGGTAATTGACTCATTACATTTGGCAGGAAATTAAAATGACTTGCTGCTAATTGAACACTTGCATGATTGCATTCCACCATATGATTATTTTCATGTTGTAGGCAGTCTTCTCTTGTAAAACACTCGTAACATTTCAATGCTATCAATACAAAAAAGTATTATTATTATTAAAATATGTATTGAAAAGAGAGAAATTAATTTTAAAAATAAATGAAAGTTATTTGAAGAAATTTTTTTAATTAAAATGAAAGCATTCAATTACCATTAACGTAATAAAAATTTAAACAAAAATCACTCAATATTAAAATATTTATTAATGAAATTTTTCTGTATTCTTTCATTATATATTGAAAAAAAATGTATATTAAATGCACTCTTTGACCTGAATTGCAAATCGCGTTCTCTTTTATTTTTTATATAAAAAAATATATATTGCAAAGTCACTCGAATAACTTTCAAAGCCAAATGAATTCAATTCAATTAAAGTTCGAATCAGTCGTCAGCATCACTTTTATAAAGACTTTTTAATGTCAATTAAATTCAAAACTTATAATAAAAATAATTATTATAATTAATGGTATCACTAATCATTAAAATATTAATTATTGACGGTTGCTCTAAATCGATATTAAATGAGTTTAAATTATGGCAATTATGCGGTGGTGTTAAATTGATAAAATCGTTTATTGTATGATTAAATTTCAAATTATTGATATCAAAATAGAATTTAATATTTAAATGTACCTGGCATAAAAATAAAACGTGTCGACGATAAAAAATTATTATGAATATTAAATTGCAATGTGCATTGAGCTCAATGTTTAGGTATACCATGTGGTTAAGAGCTGCCAGTTTATTATTTTTTTTTATAATTGTAAAGTTGTATTTTTAACCGGAATCTGGAATTCTTGAGATAATAAAAACTTAAGTGTCTGGCGACCTTAATTTAGTCTCAAAATGAATTTCATTCAAAGTAGCTCAGAGAACCAGTCCCCCTTCCAATTTCTTTTTGGAACATTGAACATGATATAACCTAGGTCATTTGACCCTCCTTCCTTTCGACATCATGATCTTAAGGGCTTCTTCGTAAGAGTAACTAGACAAAAGTTGTTATCGAGCAATTTTTTATTTAGAATCCTAAATTTTTTAAACACCAACCCCGGGTTTGCAGAGGTCAGTTGTCGCATAACTTCCTCCTCTTTAATTCTCCTCTAACTCTCTTTCTGATTCTGATTGTGCACCTTTCGAGGAAAATATCGTCCACAATCATTTTGACCTGCGGTAGCCCCAGAACCTCAAATTTGAGACCTAACAACCAGTCTTTTGTGTTATTATCTTCTGCAATAACCACCACTTTTTTCTGATCCTTCTCATAAAAAAAGTTGCCATTGGGGATCCTTTCCATTTCTTCCGATTTTGACCTCTTAACACTAATGTAATTGTAAATTTTCTCACTCTTTTCCTCATTAATTAGCCCCTTAATCCCTTTAATGTATTATGTAAGAAGTAAAGAGGAGGAAAACACCCACTATAAATAGCAGGGACAGGGAAGCAGTAAAAACTTACCCACCTCTGGTCCGAGGACTCAGGACAAACCACTTTTGCCACTTGTACGCAATCAAATCGATTGAATTCTGTGCTTAAAATATGATTTCAGTTCAATGGAGCTTCACCTCACTTTTTACTTTAAACAAAATCATTAATCGCCATTTACTCAACTAAACTCTCATTTAAATACAAAATCCATAAAATAAAAAAAATATCCCATTAAATTTCCTACTTAAATTCATCACATTACAATTGTCTGAGCTATTTATCTGAGATAAAGTTAAAGATAACATTGACTTATACACATAAACGTGTAAATCCTCACTCTATTTTTCTAATACAAAATACTTTCAATAAAATTGACTATTAATACAAAAAGTTGCAGGTATCAGGTGCTCTCGACTTTTCTTTCTGCAGTCTAGCATGAATTTACATTAATAGTTCATAAAAATTTTTTCTTCTTTTACTATCATTGACATCGACTTGAGATAAAATATAAAAATTTGTTTGAAACAAGACTCGACGAAATAGTATTAAAATAAAAAAAAAAATAGAAAGTGGATTTAAAGTGATTTTTTCTTATCTCTATTTGTATGCTATCAGACACTCTCTTACAGCATTATAAAGTACATTTTAATGGACTTTCATAGGATTTTTTTGCTCTTATTTAATATTATCAATACAATTGATACAAAAATGTACCTAGTCAAGTAAAATCAACTTGAATATTAAACTATAGAATTTTCTTTTATGATTATCATGAAGAAGCTAGTAGCAGTTTTTGTGATACAAATTCAGTTCGTATTTTATTATTATTATGGTTTTTAAGTTTCTTTGATAAAAGTTAACAAAAAAACGCATTATGATGTTATATTTCTTTAATATTCATTTGACAAAGAGAATTGATTTTGATTTTTTAGGAAATATGAAAAAAGTATTCTATTTTGTCCTATTTTTTGGTAAAAGGACTTTCATAAAGACTATGAATCTTTTAGAGGGCAGTTTGCTTCTCGCTTCGGCCATATCTCCAATGAAATTTTTCTGACTACTCAATTTTAGTTAGAGGCTAGATAAAGGTGATGAATGCTTGAGATGACAAGACACAAGCTAAGGTCATCTGATGAAGATAACGGCCATCAGGGACCAATTGAAAAAACTATCAAAGACCCTGGCATTCTGTAGATAAGATTAGATATTAACAAGCTCCTCCACGGACCCAATGGTCTGAGCTTCCATAGTAAGCGCTTTTTATCTATGGTCTAACCACGTGGCACCTACAATTTATACTATCATCCGATCCAGTCGTCTAAGGTTTCAATCAGCACGCCTAAAAATCCCGATAGGGTTTTTATGTATTCTAAGTAAAACTTGAGCAGGTATGGCCAACCCGTCGAGGGTAATGCTCAATGGGGTCGACGCATCGCTTGAGTGATAATCTAAGTCCCAAATGACCAGAGTTCAAACTCATTGTAAAAATCTGAATCTGGGTCCTGAGAACAAAAATGTCCATAAACGTTAAATTTAAAAAAAAAAACAAAGCAATCGTTGTTATCCCTCGTGCCTTTAACTCCAAAACTAATTTTTAATATTTCTTCAAAGTCTTAATGTCTCCTTAAAAAAAACTCACACGTGTAATGGAAAAAAAATCGATTTAAAATTTCCACTGAGAATCCTTTTACTTTCAAACAGAACAAGCAAAACATTCACAAAAACTTTTCAAAGAACGCATAAGCCAATTAAAGCACCGAAAAATGATGTTGATCCACAAAAGTAGAAAATAATGAGAAAATTCTAATATAATTATCATAATAATAAGTGAACGATATAACAATTTCTTTGAATGACAGCATCTTACATTTTAAAACATGAAAATGATATGAGAAAAGTTGTTCCTTCAACAAAGAAAAATGTGTATATTTTTTTCATGAGTAATAAAAAAAACAACATTAACATTATTTTTTTTGTACCTGCACCTTTTTTTGCTACCTTTCACAACAACGTTAAAGTTTAATTTTAATGTGGATTACAATAATAATAATTTTTTGCATGGTAACTATTCGGACCGTCTCACAAACGATATTGATTAATTAATAAGTAATTTCCGAATTAAATTAAAATAACATTACAAGTGCTAAAATAAAAAAATAAAATTAGATACAAGAAAATAAAATGAAAAAAATTATCATTATCAAATAATTTTTATTTTAATTTCATACCTTGTATAAATTTACTTTAAAAAAATTCCATCATAAGAAAAAGTTTGTCCTGATCTTGTGGCATATAATTTCCTTTTTTACTTTATACTTTTATATTAACATCTTTCAACTTTTATACTTAAAATGATCTGTTATGAGGGACATCAACAAGGAAATAATGACAGAGAGAGAGAGTAGGAAAAAAAAATTAAAATAAAATTGGCAATGAATAATTAAATGAAGTGGCCTCTGTCTGAATACTTTTCACTGGAAGCAAAAAAAAATAAAAAATTGTGTTAAAAAAAATCCATGCGTTAATGATTAATAATAAATTAATTATGGGAGTGTAAAAAAAAATTTATATCAAAACTCTTCGGATAATGAGAAAACTTGTAAAAAAAAGAAAAAAGTTTGCTTCAGGGAAATCCTGGTAATAATTTATTATTATTATTATTTTTTGTGTTTAATGTACATTTCTTTGACCTTTTCATTTATAAATTAATTATTTTTCTCTGTTAATTATATTCTCATAACAATTAAAATAATAATAAAAATAATAATTATTATGATGAATTTTTGTTTTTAAGTGGGAAGTTAATAAAAATGAATGATTATGAAATTTTTTTTCACTACAATTTTTCATGTATATGAATAACTTTTTCTTTTTATTGAAATTAAATTTAATTGAAACAAATTAAAAATCAATTTTTTGTTTGATTTACTGATAATTTCATGTATGTCTTATTAATTTATTTACAGTTGATGGCACATAACGCGACAGTTCAATTAGGAGGAACGGCATTTTTAGTGTGTAAGGTAGCAGGAATAGACAGAGTGAGTATTAAATTGATGTAATAATTATTATTTGATGAATTTCTTACAAGCAAAGAAAAATTATAATTATATGCATGTGTGAGTAAATTAAATTGATTTCCATAGTAATGATCAATTTTAATTACTTCTCAACGATTAATTTGATGAAAATTATTTCCAGGAAATTTTGTGTCATGTGTACGCTCCTTATCATGTTTGAAATTAGTTTAGCTTCATGATCCTTTCAGACTCATTGTAGCAATGAAAATGTCGCTCAACACTAGACTGAAGTTATCAATCACGTCATCAATGACCTTGACAGTCTCGAGAAGATGTTTTTCAGCCTCTCTCAACCCTCCCTGACACGTTTCAGGACGTGTAAATCGCAAATCGACTCTCAGCGCCATCTGGTGGGTCCAATCGAAAAAGCTTCAGATAAACTGTTCGGCAGAATTGAATTCTTTATCAATCTGTATACTCATCCACGACTTTGCTCTTGGAAAATTTTACAGGAGAGCCTAAGAACCAACCAAAATCGCATAAAAAGCTCCTTCAGCGCCATCTGGTGGATCCAATAAAAAACAGTTTGGTTTAGATTGTCCCGATTTTTTATTTGACTTGATTTTATGGTGTCCAGTTACGTCAATATATTTGAGACTATTAAAAACCGGGAAACTATCGAAAAATGGCCAGGAAAATTGGAAAATGTTCGAAAAAGTCGAAAAATGATCGAAATAATCGGACAAATTAAAAAAAAAACCGAAAATCTAGATAACTCGATAATTTTTCTTGAAAGTTTTCATCTAGCTATGTGAATATTTTTATTTTCCCTCTTTCTACTTACAATTTTTGAACTATTACTAGCGAGGGGCAAGATTTTCAAAATATTCGAAGTTCTCAATGAATTCCAAAAATCACATCTTTTTCCGATGTAAAATTTGCTTCTAAATCCGATAAAAAAATAAAATTTGGGGGTTCCCATACAAAAAACCTTGCGACTGACCGATTTTCGAGTTTATTTTCAAGTTCTTTGAACTTTTTCATCAATTTGCATCATGAAAGTCCTCATCTAGATATTTTTAAGTATT